>JAFIDM010002131.1:6543880-6691127 GCA_023159025.1 Thereuonema tuberculata
TCTCATTTCGAACGAAAAGATGATATTACAACGCCTTCGCGAAATGTACAAAGGCGTATGATTTCGACTGAGTAGCATTGGTTTGGGGGGAAAACAACTGGGCAACATGAAATATTATTATATTTCCAAGACTATCCTACTGTCCATATGATAATATCGGACTTGAAATAACGACTCTAGGCAAAGAGGAAGCGAATGGGTGAGAAGGAGTCTCTTACTAAATACCGTTGTGTTTTTTTAATTGCAAGAAGGGTATTGCGAGTTCTCGCTCCGGCCGCCAAAAAAACACACGCTCAGTTACTGTCGATTATAGAAATCATAGAGAATGTCGGTGATCTACAAACAATCTTCTAAGCTGTTATATTAAAAGCTATTTCATTTTGTATAATTTAAACTGTGCTTGTGTATTTTATTTTTTTAATTATTTCGGTAAGGAGAATCTTGCACACATTAAAGTTTACATAAACTTTTTACGTAGCAAACCATAGATTATAAAATTTTAAATTTCATAATTAGTTTTATAATTAGTAATAAGTTCCTTTTGTTTTGTTTTTAGAAGAGGTAATTTTTTGAGTCCTCTTGTGGAATTAATGTAGTTGGAACTTATTGCCAAAAGCTCTTAAATGCTTTGCATTATATTGTCCTTTAACTCTTGAGAAATTTATATGGATTAACTGGTAGACAACTTTATGTATTTTTTTTCCTTAGGCTTAAGAAAGTGCGTTGTGCTCTTATCTGCTTGTATAAAACCTTAGATGCTTAAAAGCATCACCTTGGAAATGACAGAGGAGCGGAACCACAGCTATAACAAAGCACTCGCCCTATGTTCCTCAATTAATGACCTCTTTCCGCTTCTTTTACTGCCTCTTCTTCGTTAAGATGCGCCGAATCAGCTGTGGAAGCAAGTCGGTCTAAGGCACTCTGTATTTACCACGTTCTCCTGTCATACAGAGCATTTTCCACGGTCATTACTTCACCTGGCGAACGTCTCCTGTTTTCCAGTAATGTTAAGCATTGTGTTTCAAAGGAATTCTCTTTTTATGTTTCACTCCAAATTTCATTTTTAACTCAAAGATGGGAACAATCTCAATTGAATGTAACAACGCAAAACATTGTAATTCAGTGATTTCAACTTTTAATCAATTTCGATTAAAATGAAAAGAAAAATTATTACGAAAAAGAAATAATATATCTTAATGAAGAAATTGCCATAGCTGAATTTCAGATATCAAAAGTTCTTTAAATAATACAATCAAATTGCTAGAGTCATTAAAATTCTGATTTAAAAAAAAATACGTTTTTTCAATAAAAAAAAAGAAAAACATCCAAAATTGCAATTGTAAAATTGTAAAAATTGTATAATTGCAGCTATCAGTTTCTGTTTGACTGAAACCCTTACTCTGTATTCGTAATTTACATTTTAAAATTTTAGGGCTGTAGATGCCGGTGGACAATCATGGTCTAACATCCTCAAGAGAATAATATGTGTCTAAATTTTCCATATAAATGAAAGCCGACGCTGATAATCGATAAGGCCCGGCACCATGTTTCTGACATTTTTGGTCCTGTGTCACTTCCTCTGCAGGGCTCTGGGGTTGGCTCCCGATGAGCCAAAGGGGCCCATTGAACCAAACTGTCCCACCCATGAAGGAGGCGCCATTGTGTGCCTACTGCTACCACTTCCTCTTCCTGAAGGTGAAGAAGCTGCTGAAGCAGAAGATGAAGAAGGAGACGACGAAGAAGAATTAGAATGTATTTTAAAATTTTCTTTTAAAAAAATAATAGAAATGAAAAATCCTAAATTATCTGTTTTTGATGCTAGTTTTTATTTCTTATTTTTGTTGTCTGAGTATCGTCTTGATCTGTAAAATTTGCAGAAAATACAAAATAATGTTCTAATAATTCAGATTTTCAGGCTCTGCGGTCTTTGAAAGCAACTTCGAATTAAACATTAACCTATTTTCATTCTCTACGTCAGAGGTAAACTGTAATAAACTATATCAGGAGTAAACTGCATTCTTCAAGGTATCAACACATGGCAGAAAGAAACTTGGATGATTATTTTCGATGCATATTTATTGTTTTCAGATTAATTTATTAATATGTATGTATGTATTATGCATTTGTATTTTCTTTTCTTCAGAAATCAAGCTATTCCAGAATTCGCTAATTCAATTCTCAAATTTTATTTAAATTGTTAATTAGCAGTTGTTCATTACTTAGAGGAATTTCCATGCGTAGAACCCGTGGATTCAAAATTTTAATGTATTAAATTTAATATATACGAATTTTTTAACGTGTGTTAAACTATTTCATATTAATAATTCATAAAAAAACATGCAATGAAAAGTTCAAAAATTTTATACATAAAAATAAAAAATAATAAAATTACATTGAACGGAAACTGGTTTTCAGATCATTCAACATCAGCCTGAATAAGAAAATTACAATAAAATTGATTTTAATACATTAAGAAAATTACAAACAACCAATCCTTAAAAGTAAGTGCTTCGTTTCACTTGTAGTTATCATATGCTTAAGGATAGGTTATATGTAATTTTGTTAATGTATTTAAATCCATTTTATTGTAATTTTCTTATTCAGGCTGATGAAAGACCATGTTCAATGGTCTGAAAACTGGTTTCCGTTGTATATAATTTTATTATTTTTTATTTTTATGATGCAATTTTTTAACTTTTTCTTATGTGTCTTTTATGAATTATTAATATTTTTAATATCTTCCCTGCTTTTCTCAGAAACCACTCCTCGTACATCGTTTATTTCATACGAAGATTTCTATACATTAAAAAAAGTACAATTTTATATATAATATAATAATATTCATATTTTGAAAATCCGGGTAATTTTCAATATATCTAGAAGTTATTGATATTGGATCGTATTTATTCATAATGAGAAATAAAGGATTAAAAATAAACACAAAAAGTCAAATCTCAAATGTTATCATATTTGAAAATGATCAATACGAATTATCTAAGCACTGGGTACAATGGATCGCTTGTGAAATATCCTTGTTCACCTTCTGAATCTTCATTTCTGTATTATTTTTCTGCTACTGTTTTTCTCTGTTCATATTATTGTTTTCTGCTATAAGCAGTTCCTTTGTTAGTACATCCTATAACATACATAAATCGATTACATTTAGTAATTGTATGTTTATGTTTAATTTTATAGCATTTTTCGTGATAACGAATTCACTGCAGTAAATTGATTTAGATTCTAACAAGCTTCTTAAAAGAAAATCTTAAGTTACTAGAAGCAGACTGGCCATTTCTGGATATCTTATTTAAAAAGCTTTAGAAAAAGCTTTTTCTCCTATTGTTTTCTTGTAATTCAGCCGGTATTTCCCTGTACCTTGCATTTTACATCCTCAATTAAATACCAAAACTGTTTGCAAAGAGGTTTATATTTGGTAGAAACATCTTAAGTTATTCTGATATAAGGATCTTTTTCTTGCTGAAACAAACTTTAAAGACTTTGAATAATAGAAGCGGCAAAGCTCCTGGATCCAAACCACATTAAGAGAAACCAAGAAATCTAATTGAATTCGCACTCTTTGTTTCGGGATGACATTTACAGCGTCCAATTCCTCTTTTTCCCGACTTTCACTAGAATCCTTTAGGGAAACAGGCGCTGGAAGGAAGAAAAGCAAAGGGAAAAAAAAAAAGAGAATGTTTCTTTTTTTTGAGTATGCTTGGAGCGTAAATAGAACAGAAGAAAGAGCAAGGAAAAAAAAAAAAAAAGATAAAGAAATAGAATTTCGCCGCAATGTTGAATTTTATTAGCAAGTAGCAAAAAGAATTCTCGGAATTAAACAACAATTTATGTAAACTTAATTTGAAAGGAACGCAAAGGAAATGAAAAAAAAAAATCACAGTTTAGGAATCATTAGAATGTATTTTTGTTTGTTTGTTTAAGGTGTTTTTTTCTTTGTTTCTTATACATTCTCACCTAAAGAGTTATTGTTAACCAATACAACTTTATTCCAAGAACTTTTGCGTTCTTAAAAAAATATTTCTTTTTAGAAAGCATGTAACAAATGAAATTGTAGAAAATGTTTCATCTGAAATTTTATTTTAATTTCAAGAATTCTGCCTTTTGTAATAGAAGTTTTTAAGAGAAAGCTTATTTACTGAAAACTTGATACTTATGTAGGGGAGCCTTTCAAAAGGATATCCTAAAATTTCATTGATGCTGATTACTACCTTATTCTTATCAGTTTCAGGACGTTTAAATAATTAATTCATTTCTACAAATGTATTTAATATAATAATATAATATGACATAATCTAATGTAATGTAATGTAATATAATTAATTCTCTAAATAATTAATATTACGGAAGATCATTCTCTTACAAACGGTAAACACGCAGCCTCAAAGCATACGCGCATCCGGAGAATGACAAAGCAGAGATGATGAATCCTTCTAATACACATTAATTGTGTTAAAATATCTATTCATTCATTATGGCTCCAAAAATATCCGCCTATTGGGAGGTTATATAACAGCACTTTCCCAGGCAGTTCAGTTATTCAATGATCATAAAACACTGTAAAGAAAATGGATTACAAATAAGTAATTTCAAAGATTGTCTATTGTTGCAGTAATGGCAGCATACATGACAAGAATTCGCCAACAAAAGGGCCACGAAAACTGCAATCCTCAAAAGTAAACCCCCGTTGGTAATGCATCGTGTCATGGCGTCTATGGAAAACCCATCATAAAAGAAACTGTAGCTGACAGAACAAATTTGTCTCCAAACGTCCATAAGTGTAATTAACAAACGACTCGATACGAAAAAAAAAAAAAAATAGATTATAAGGCACGGGTTCATGCACTACTACCTCGACATATCCAGCAACGAAGGACCAGATATCGTAAGGCTTACAAATAAGCCATTTTTTTAAAGTTGAGGATTATTTTTTACATCTTAATTCAATAAATCTTCGTTTTCACATCATTTTTGAGTTTTATAAAAGTTAGTATCTGTATGTGATAAGTATTGAGATTACAAAATCAATAACACACTATTGTTTGTTACAAAACAAAATGTTATTACCGATTTACAGGCAATTCTTTTACAGTGGGAAATAGTCATATACATCATTTTAGAGATGGCGCAGCTTAGCCACAGCTGCTTTTGCGCCATTAAACTCCAACCAACCAACCAACCAACATCATTTTAGATCATTAATCTATGAGCACTTTTATTTTAATTAGATAAAAGTTTAGGTAAAATTGTTACAAAAGAGTCACTGGAAAATTTAAAGGATAAATGTGTTTTGAAATAACGGAAATTTGAAATGAGTCAATAAAACATCTTTACTTTTGGACTTAGACGTATAATTATTGTTCTTTTTTTTCAACTTTAGACTTGCAATCTGCTATACGGACTGATTCTACTTTTGGAATTTTTGGGGGAGGTTGTTAAATTTAAAGGAACATCCGTTAATTACCATTTTAGTTTCAAGCAATTGCTTCACTTTGTTACTATTTAATTTTATGAGAAATATTAAACAAATTTAACATTTGAAGTTTAATATTTACATATAAAAGTTTACCAATTTCAATCTTAAAGAATTTTAATGTTTTCAAATATTTTAAAGGAAATATAAGCCAGAAATTGAAGAAAATATCTAAAAGAACTTTTTTTTTTTAAATAGATGTTGGTGTTTTAAGTTTCGCAGTTGAGTTTTTTTTTCATTATAATTCTTCAAATTAAGTTATTTTATTTACAAAAAGTGTTGCTACTTCTTTCCAGACAATTGTTAACTAAACGGACAATCCAATAACATCGTTTTAGATTATTATTCTTTGAGCTCTAGTATTTAAACTTTAAACAGTCAAAAGGCCAAAGGTTAAGGGTAACCTTTCATTTTTTTTTTTTTTTATATAACAAAACTTCGAAATGAGTCAATCATAAGTCAGACTTATGAATTGTTCTTTTTAGTAACTTTACGCTTGAAATACAGAACGAACCCCGTTAATTCGTAAATCCTTTTTCTTATGAAATACTTATACATCAGTTGTATGTATAAAAAACAAAATTACTATCAGTCCTTCACCATGAAAAATTTCCTTAAAAATTGAAAAATTCTGAAAAGTTGAGTTTCAATAATGAGAAAATTAATGTTGGTCGAAGATAAGAAAAATCTCTCAGTATTTAGAACAGAAAATCCTTTTTATATATTTTCATTGAAAAATAAATCATCTTATTACTAATAAAGTTAGAGGATCTACAAGGCCTAGTAGTAAAAGACCCTTAAAAGTAATAAAAGGCCTTTAGTAAAGAATGTATCTTAATTCTTCACGAGGAATAGACCTAATTCTCTCATATGCTATTATATTTATTAAATATTGTTAAAATTTTCTTCTCCAAAACGAAATTTTTCTCTTATATTATTGTTCTTTCTAATTCTCGTAATCTACTATATCGTGATTTTTTTTAAATATTTTAAAATTCAACAATTTTAAAATTTTTCAGATTTATTTTTTTCAAAGCAAATTAGATTTGATACAAATATTTCTGTTTATTGTTATACTTATTGTTTTTGTTTCTAATCTATCATTTCACGATTTAATGAAATATTATTGGGTTTTTTTTTTATTTTACTTCTTACATTATTTTAAGAACTTACATTATAATGTAAGTACTGTATTGTATTATTATATAAAACAACAAAATGAAAATTAACACCTCATTCCCAAAATAATCACATTTTTCTCCTAAAGTTCCTTTTATCGAGCAATAAGATCAGAGCCCATTTTATTCCTGGTTATTCAATTTTCCGTGACATCTCTCATTTCGTAGATTGATTGTTAAAGAGCTATAATAGTAGTTAATTTTTACAAAAAGCCCAAAAACTTTGATTAAATTGTGAAATTAAAAATAAATAAAACATTTAATTAAGTGTACAAATAAATTAAGGTTTGATGAGAAATTTTCCTGCTCCGGGTGAAATTCGTTCGATTTTCGGCTCGGTCGTTTGAGCCTTCGTCAGGGGTCGTTTGAAAATTAATTAAAAAATATTTTATGTTGTTTTTTTAGTCAGTGTTATTATATGGTATTTTTGGTCGTGCATCCGGATTTTTTTTTTTTTAAAAAAAATCTTCATTGAAGTTTACATATAAATTACATGTATATGTAAATTATATGTAACATGTAATGGCTACATGTAATGGTTACATATAAATATTCTTCGTATATTTTAATTGACATGGATTTCTCCTCCGTCAGATCCAAGTTAAGAAAATATTCCAAGAAACATGTTGTTGAAGTTGAATGTTTCTGTTACGTCACGAAATGGAGACTGCAGGGGAAAGTCGACTGAAAGTATGAACAAGTTTAAACCTGTCGGTTCGATGTGAAGAAATTTCTAGAAGAAAAATTTGCTTTTTGAAAAAGAATATTTTAATATACTTTTAAGGGATCAGTAGTGTTACATTTAAGTCAGAGAGGCCATAATGCTTGTATAACACAATTCGGTCTCTGGCGAGATTAGGCCTACAGCTCTTTCGAATCGAGTTGCATATTTTACAGAAGTCTAGGTCCTATATCTCTTCAACAGGGCGACTTAGTTTTTTTCCTGTGAAAATTCATAAAAAGCTCTTTTTTCTATTCTAATTTTTCAGATTTTTAACACTGGACCAATATGGATTTTGTCAGAGCTGCAACTCAACTTTTCAGAATTTTTCAATGTTTGAAGGACTTTTTTCATGGTTTCGGACCACCAGAAACATTCAATTTTTACTACATATACTATTGGTATTGCATAAAAAAGAGGAAGAGCAGTGGTTCGTTCTGTATTTCAATCCTAGAATTTAAAAACTAAACCATTCATATCTCTGACTTGAATCAAAGCCGTCAAAAGGCTAGGTTCATAGTAAATCCAAAACCTTAGCGATGGCGTACTTGTTCCATTTTAGACCATTTCCTTTGAGACATGAAGCAACGGTGGAAATCGTATTTTTTTCCCACCTACACAGTCCTAAAGTTTCCAAAAAAGGTAAGATTCGTTTCTGTCTGGCGTATAGTTTGGCGTATCACAGCCGGATGGACAAGCAAACGGACAGAATTAAAATACTCTCCTTTACATTATGAAATTACTAAAAATAAACATATTTTATTGACTAATTTCAACTTTCCGTTATAACAGACAAAAAGGTTAATTTCTAATGAAGCTTTTTGATAATTTTACTAATTACAATTTAAATGCTGAGCTCATAGAACAATGATGTAAAGTAATGTTTTTTTGACTGTCCTTTCAATAAACCATAAATCAGTACTCAATTTTATAAAAATATGGATTTGTCATCTCAAAAGTTGACACTTACCACTTACTATCTAAGTTTTCTCAGACTCAATAACGAAATATAATTGTAAAACTAACTTTAAATTTAAAAATTAGCCCCAGTTTGAAAAATAGTGAAATAAAATTAATATTCATTAGAATTTCCAAACTAACATTTCTGGATTTAATTTCTTATCAAGAATAACTACAAATTACTCGTGTAGTTCTTGCAGAAATTCTCGTATTTTTTATCAATCATGGACATCAATTAAGTCTTAAATATTATATGTTTTAATCAAAACTCCAAAATTAGAATCAATCACTTCAACACACTTCGACAGATTAACTGTAGTTAAGTTCAGTTAATTCTCCCTCCTCCCCCCCAAAAAAAAAGGAATATCCTCAACCGCATTCTACGGTCTGATAGAACAGGAAAGGGTTACTTGAGAAGCATGAAAACATGAAAATGAAACATGAAAATACGATGTAGAATATTTTATAGAATAAATTTATGGGACGATGAAACTTAAAGTTCCCTAATTGCAACAGAAATATTTAAAGAAGAAAAGAAAAAGGAACGTGGGTTTCTGATAAATTCAAATTCATTGATTAAAAATGATTAACAGGATGTTTTAAATTCTGAGATTTATTATACAGAAGAATAGCAGTGAAGAATACAAAATAGATTGTAAGAACTGCAATATAATTCTAAAGGGAAAAGATGTAACTTACAAGAAGTTATGCAAACATTACGAATCTCGGAGAAATTGTGATACATGTAAAATTATACAATTGATTAGGTTTGAGAGTCGATCGAAGTGATTGGACAAGCAAGAACTGAAGTCGCAAATGGAGACCAGTGGAACACAGATGACGGCCACCAAAGTTTCCTGATTTATCAAACATAGTGGACGTTATTCTGTACCAATTAAGATATCCAAGTCGTACTGAATGGTTTAGGCGACGGCCTCCCACGAGGAAGATGTATCGGAGCCTGGGTTCGAATCCTGGCAGCGGCATGGATGTTTCCTTTCCTTTCTTGTGTTTGTCAGACTCTTATCTTCGCGTCTGGCGTTATTTCCTAAATGGCTTCCGAGGACTGCAACGCAGACATCTACAGCCGTTCCAACAGTTAACGGACTTTGAGTTTGGAAGAATGAGGTCAGTCTTAGAGAAGATCGTGTTGTAGAGAAGACAGCCTCCGTGTTGGTCTTGCATCGCCCAATCCGAGTAGCATAGTACGCATATTGCCTGACGGAGTTGAACAAGGATGCTGCACAAGCCGATAAGGATCGCAAATGACTATGGAGCGATAAGCACCTGCAAAGGAACTGGCAAAACCTCGAAGACTTACAACGAGTAGGGTAAACAGGCTTTTATAGTTTCATTGCGAGTTTTTCGTCCTGCAATGCTTTTACCCTCACATCTAACCACGATCACGCACATCTTTAGTAGTGTTGCCATAAAACTCAACTAACTGAAATCGCAATTTCACAAATACCGTGATGTTTAGTGACGTATTTGGTTCTAGTCTTGGTCAACTCGATTCCAACGACGTCACAACTATCTAACGTCAGCCAGAGAATCAAGCACCCAACTACTATGTTACTTTTTTTTAATTAGAATTTGTATTAAGATTGATTAATGATAGAAACATTTAACTGAAGTCAATGAGGAAAGACTACGCTAAGTCAGTCTTAAAACCGGTTCCCTGTATGCATTTTTCATATATTAAGAATGTTTTAAAATTTTTATGGTTTGTTGTTAATTCAGACAGATTCATTTTGGAATCGGGCTTTATTAATCTGACAAATTGTATTAACAAAATTAAAGCACTTAAAATGAATCCCATTTCATTCAGTTTTTTTGAAAAAATTATAAAAAATAATAAAATTTTGAAATAAAAATTGAAATTGACATAAATTGTTATGTGTGTGTGTGTGTATATAAATTTGTTAAGGAAGAATTGTATAAGAATTAGTAATTGTTATTTGTTTAAGAATTTGTGATTGTTATATATTGTATGAATTTATTTTGTTGTTCAAGAAAGTTTGTGTCATGAATTATTCCATGATTGTTTATGCTTGGAATTCTGTTTTAAGTGTTAGAGAAAAAATTTTAGGTTTTTCTCTACACTTTCTGTAGTTTTTTTCTTGAAGAAGACTTCTGCTAAAAAAGTAGAAATATTGATGATTAAAGATGTTTTAAGTAGAAGAAGGAGTTATTATGAGTTATTTGTATTTTTTGTATACGATTTTGTTTATCAGAATTCAAATTATTTCAGCAAATTGAGTTTTCGTTAACATCTGTCGAGTTTTTTTTTCAGCTTGTTATTTTCGACTGATTGGGTATTGTTGGGTTTTTTATTCTTTTTTGGAAAGTTCTTTTGGTTTTGGTTTTTAAAAAATGCACTTTTAGGATTTATAAATCAAAGACTTTGTCAAAAATGTAGAATTTCTTATCAGGATTATTTTGGAATGCGACAAATGGAAACAAAACAATGTTCAATTGGGAGGGAGATTTGTTACTATAAAAATTTCTTTTAAAACAAATATATTCCTTCCATTTTCATCTATCTGTTTAAATATTCTTTAACGATAGTTTTCCGCGAAATATCGTTGAAGAATTTTTAAACAGATAGATGAAAATGGAATGAATATGTTTGTTTTAATACATAACGAAGAATTTTATTGTAAAATTTCTATTTTTAAAAATTAAAAAAGCGAATATCTTGAACCGTATTATTTTGTTAAATAAAATCACCAAAATTTTGTTATTATTTTGTTAAGAATTGCTTTGTTTTTCTGTTGCAGAGATTTATGATTCAGTAAAAGTCAAAAGCAAAAGGAAATAGCAAATCATAGATAAAGAAGTTAAATTGATTTCTTGCATTGATCGATAAAAGCAAACTTTATTTCTTCAACAAAATCAAATGATGTTTTTCCTGCTAGTCTTTGGCTTTGTATACTTAGGGAACTTCCAAATAAAGAAGCTTCCTGTATCTGCTTGAATGCATTACTGTATTCATTATTGTCATTTTATTCTATATTTTCTGGTAATCCTTACGGGGCACAGTGGACTCCTTGATTTAACTTCAAAGTGCACCAGAGAAAAGCACCAGGCCCAAGGGATGTCAATTTCTGATGCACCATGACTACAATCCCTTTTCTTTTCCTTTTTTTTTACCTTCTAGTAGAATGAAGAGCTAAAGCGTGCCCACTAGAGGGAAAGGACGTTCCCAATGAGGTTGAAATCCCTTGAATGGAGGTTTGCCAGCCCACAATGTCTGCCTGGTAGAACCAGGAATTTCTCTTTCTCAAAAACTACTGCTTACAAGTAAGCCTTGGCTCCAGCGGCCATTGATATTGATTCTTTGCTGGTAATCCTAACATGGTACATTTCAAAAGATACATGATTGCGAATTGGAAAAGTCAAGCCTTTACGATAGTAGTCTATCATCATTTATTGTTATTTCATGAAGTAATAGATAACAATTATTTGAAAGCATTACAGAGCCAGCTGTGGAAATAAAAGGAAGAGATAAATGTTAACTACAAGACAAAGAAGTAGGAAAAAAAATTATTATTAATTAGAAATTTTAGATAAAATCATCAAGTAAACATATTTTGCATCTTTTTTCTGCATATATAGTATATGGCCAACAATAATCGGACACCCCGTGGTCGGGACGCGGAGTTCCTGAGGCACGTATTAATATGATGTCGATCCCCCTTCTGCATCGATGACAGCCTATACACATCAGGGAAGACTTTTTATCTGGTTTTGATAGGTGGTCGCAGGAACTGACTTCCAGGCGGCCATGAGCTGAAGTGAGTCCGGCCACGGAATATGGCCGATGTGGCTGGGGAAGTAATCTGCGTTTTAATTCGTCCCACAGATGTTCAATGGGGTTAAAATCGGGGCTCTGAGACGGCCAGTCAAATTGTGGAACACCCTTGTCATCAAACCACGGCCGCACAAGCTTCGTATGTGCACGGGACAGTTATCCTGCTGGAAGAGAAACGAGCCTTCCCCAAAATGTTGCTACAGAGTTGGGAGGGCAGCATTGTCTAGAATGGTCCGATACATCGCAGAGTTCAAGTTGCCGTCACAGGAAGTAAGGGACCCAGGCCGAATTACGAAAAACCACCCAGGCCGAATCACCATTATGTTGCCGTCACCGAACTTAATAGTTGGCACAATGTAGTCGGATAAGAAGCGTTCGCCGGGCATCCGCAAAACCCACATGCGTCCATCGGACTAGACGAACAGACCTGCTGCTAGCGACAACGCCCGACGTGTGTTGGAACTCCGTCGCCATCACTACCAATGGAGATTTTGCTTCCTCACTCTCTTCCGTGCTCGAAGGCTACGATCAGTCAGTTTTCTCGGTCTACCATTCCGTGCAGCTGTCGTTTCACTGCCTTGACGTCTCCATTTTACAATTACGTCCCTCACAGTTGATTTCGGCAAGTGCAGCATGTCCGCAATTTCACGAACCGATTTCCTACAATGGTGGTATGCGATTATCAAATCACGTTCGAAGTCACTGAGCTCACCTGACTTACTCATTTTATCGGGAACGCAGAATTATGACCGCCCAAGCTACCTCCAACGCTTTTATAGCATCCGATGACGCATCAAACTTCCTGACCTGCCTGTCCACTTTGTCGGAATGATATCCGGATACTTTTGGCCATATAGTGTAGTTTTAAATCTCATTTATATTAAGTTCAGGTTTTATGTGTATCAACTTTGATACATCTTTTATTATTGGTATCTATTTCACTATAATTAATTTTCTGAAAATGTTTCTTTTTTTTAATTTTGTTGATTCCGAATTGCAATTTTTCTTCAAGTTTTTCAGCGAGAAAAATAAAGCAAAAAAAAATCAGCAAAAAGAAATTTGTTTTTTAAAAGAACCCAAATACTTTTAACCAACGAAGTCATTCTGAAATTTCTGTTTCTCTATTTACTAACATTGATTATTTGAATGAAGTTACATAAGTAAAAAAGAGTTGTGAATAACAATAAATGTAAGATTGGCAAAGCATAATTTTATTTACTGAATCAAAAGCAGACAAATGTTAAATCAGTATGTAAAAAAAAATTGATTTTTCACCAATTTTAATTGGAGGTGTAAAAAAATCTAACTAGTGAAATAATTATTTTCTTGATATTCTTGCAATCGTAATTATGATAGTGTTAATTATCAGCAAAAAAGTAGGGCATTGATTTGACTCGTACTATTAAAATCACTTCCCAAAATTTGAATAATAATTTGAAGGTATTTAAAAGTGACTAATGCTACGACGCTGTTGGATTATTAGAAATTACAAATTTTTGTTTGGGTTTAAGAACTAATGGGGCTTTTGTTGCGGCCTTTCTTTTTCCGAGTTTTTGAAAATAAACAATTCTAGTAAACTTTTAGTTTTGCGAATTTCACTCGTGAGATTTCTAAGCCCAGTTCCTCCAGTGAGTGAATGACGAGGCATTTTAACCTTCCGTTAACTATGTAGGCTTAAATTAACCCCAGCGGTTTTAAAACTGCTGTATTTTTTTGAAAATATACGCAAGTGGTATAGTAGTAGCTGGAGTTGAAACGTTGCCGCTTCGTGCCACGATAGCAAATCAGTACAATGTCATAGCTTGATTCCCGCGAGGTTCGGGACTGAAAAAAAATAATATTTTTGTTTTTGCTGCTTAAACCTAAAGTTTCTTGCTTTTTTATATTGTTTTATGTTTATTGGATAAAGTAATAAATATTTTTTAGAATTACTATGTCTAGTTTATAGTGATAAATTTTAAAAATATATTACAGAAAAGCAGTTTTTCAAAAAAAACAAATGTTCTAAAGACAGTTTAGATTTTTAGTTAGGCAGAAGTTGACAAGTTTTATTATTTTTTACCGTAATAAATCGCTTATTTTGAAAAGATAAATCTTTGTTTTATGTGGATCTATCCTTATTACAAAAACGATGAATCACCATTTTAAAGTGCATTTTTATTCAAATGATATATTTGTAGATTACGGCGCTGTTGGATTATTAGAAATTAAAAACTTTTGCTTCGGTATCAGAACTAAAGACGCTTTGGTTACGGCCTTTCTTAAGGCTTTTTTCTATGTTTTTAAAAACTTAGCAAATTGTAGCAAATTTAGTTTGCTTTACAAAAGTATTGAGCTTCCTTCCGGCGTTTCTTTCGACAAAACTGACACAGGTGCTCGAATTTCGCAGTTTTACGAACACCACAGGAGTAGCACAGGGTTTTCATGGTTGCAAACTTGGATATACACTACTCTGAGGGGTCCTAACAACATATAAAAAAATCGTAGATACATGCGCGTTTGCGATGTTCGATGCTTTTATTGACTGGCCTAAGTTGAAAAAGTCTTTTGTTGTAAGAAGTTTACAACAAAAGACTGAAGTAGACGTCGCATTTTTATCCGTTCATCGCCATGGAGGTTGATGTTGACCTAAATAAAATTAAACAAAAGAAATATGTACTGCATAATAAATATGAAGTTCAGCCACTGCAACTTACTTTATAAATGATCAAAATGCTTTATTTATGGACAGAATGACAATAACTTCTAACCATATAAGTATTTGCTGACGAATATCCTTAAAAATCAATTTAAACAGAAGAACATCTAAGAAATATTTTATGACTGTTCTATGTTATATGGGAAGAATATCCCCGTTGTTTTTTTTACCTTTTCCATCAAATATAGCAAAAATTAACAAAAAATTGTTTTGAAACCAAAATTTAAACCATTCTTACCATAAATAGTATTTAGAAGTCAAGACGAATAGTTCTTTTAAATGAAGTGTGTTTGTAAATAATGTTGTGTTGATAATTGGTGGATAGAATTGAAACGTAGTTTTGAATGTTTATAGAGAGAGTCACCCGACTCACGAGTCGTCCGTAATTTCTGTCCATAGAAAGTTAAAAATAACAACTTCTCAATCCAATATTTGTTATCATCAATAAATCATTGTTTCCAAATGATCGGCGTTATCATATCTAGAAAAAAAAATATTTTGATAAACTATTGCTTTGTTGAAAAAAAAAATCTTTAAAATCGTTCAAGCATATTTTTAGAATAAAAGCATTCAACTTATTTATTGATGATATTGAAGAAATAAAGTTTAAATTGGACTGAGATGTTGTTGTGTTGTTAAAAAAGTTTCTACGGACAGAAAATACAGACGACTCCGGACACGGGTGACTCACTCTATAAACACACTTTGGGCATCCACCTATTAGGCAATGGAAGAATATTTAATATTATTATGACATGTTCTTCTGCAATACAAAGGCATCCATTCTGAGAAGGATTAACAATAGTAACGTACTGCTCTAACATTTTCTAAAGATCAACAGAATTTTAATTCAGTTATTAAGTATCAACGGTGGCGATAAAGGGTTATTCAGCCCTATCCTTCTTATTTATTCAAAATACGAAAAGTACTCGAGTTCTATTGTATTTCAAAGTAAAGTTGAATGAATATTTTCTCTCACTCGAAGAGTCTTACGCTTCATCTGTCTGATTACGATTAAGTACTTTTTTTTTCTTCATCCATTTTTCTTGTTATGCTACTACTTCTACAATCAACTTATTCAAATGCAATTGTTACTTCTCCAATGCTATCTGGATGATTATTATTGTTATGAGATATAGTTTCTTTGAATATAAAGATTGATAGGTCATTTCATCTTTAAAAAGAGACCAGAGCGAAAGAAAAGAAGCAGTCGTTCTTTTTCTTTTACCTTCCAAAACAAAAGAAAAGAAAGTTTCCTTGATTCAGCAAATCACCTGAAATGTGGAAATGAAAAGTTTGTGAGTAGAAAGATTACCGTTTACGAAATTAAATTCCTACGTGTTTCTTGTTCACAACACAACTTATGCGGTCATAAATTTCGTCCTCTTTTAAAGAAAGAAAGTTCTTCGACAAATGGATTGTTTGTTTTCTGTTTTTCTTTTTGTAAAATGGAGAGCGATTGAATGTAATTTTCCCGAAAAACAGAAAACAAGCTGATAAAAATGTTATATAGTAGTTTTTAAAGAGGATGTTGCATCAAAGTGAAAAATTTCATACAGAATATTATGGTATTTAAAAAGAAGTAGGATAAGTGAAGTAAAGTACAGTGAAATTAATCAATAGTATATGTTCTAAATCCAGTTTATTCCAACTATAAAAATGAAAATAAAATTGAAACAGCAAAAGCTTGATTAAAAGCTTATTATTCAATAGTTGAATAAAAATTTGTATCTTTGAATTCTGCTTCATCTTAGCGAAGTTAGTTTAATAAATAAATACTGAAGATATTTGAAAATGGTACAAATCTCTTGATCAGTTTACGTTGAAATCCTTTTCTTAACATTAATAAGTAAATAGTTTAAAGACAAGCTTTATTGCTAAAAGAAAAAAAAAAGAAAGCATTAGTGAAAGAGAAAGTGACCATGGATTAATCTGACCTTATTTTTATTTTTATTGGTCATTTTTTTAATGCTTTAATTATTGTTTTAATTTTTTAATTAAAGTTTTTAATTTTTATTATTATAAAAACACCTCAACAATTTCTAAAGTGAAATGGATTGCGAAAGTAACGACAATAAAAATCGTATTTTTTTTTTAGAAATCTATTGCAGAAAAACGATGAAGTGGTTTAGACATCCGATTTTCCTATTGATATCAGTTAATTATTGAGTAAAAAATTATAAATTCGTTACAATGCCATCATTGAGATGCTTTGTTACTAATTTCCTTTGAAGTTAAATTGAAAATATGATTTTTTTTGTCTTTTCCCTAAAGTTTTAAATTCTGTGTGTATTTACTAGAATGATCATTGACTATAGAGATTTAAATATGAAATATAAGATTTTAGTTGAAGGAAGCTATTTCGTAGCATCGTGGATGATGAACACAATAAATGGAAAATCTATTCTTGAACACAAGTTTATCTTAAAAAAAAAATTTCCAATCAATTTTTCTATCTGTTGTATCTATAGGAGGTGTATTTTTCTTCAGAAATTCTAATCATATGAAATATTCCGATAACACTACTGGAAAATGAGGAGCTGTTGTGACCATTTCTGTTACCTTATGTCGTCTTATAAAATGTGTTAATTTATTAAAACGATTGTATCAAATTATTATGTACTTACGTACTTATTGAAAGCACTCATTCAATACTATTTGACGTAATTATTCTAAATCATTCCGAATTTGATCGTTCAGGTATTCATGGGGAATTCAAATATCAGGAAACATCACCAAAATTTAAGTATTTAGCATTAAAAAGAAAAACAGTACATTTTTACTCCTGAATACATTTTTTATTGGAAAAATAGTTGCATTTCTTTTAACCTCTTTATATAAATTATAAATAAAACTCTTTCCCAAGAAAGTTTCTGGCAATGTTCTTACCTTATGGAGCTCAAATGGCATGATAAATATCAAATCATAATATTCATTTTTAATTCAAATTATTAAATTAAGTTATTAAAATTATGAAAATATTTAGAATATTCCTATGCAAGTGTGTACATTTTTTACTTATTGTTTTAAAAGTATCTTCAATAAAAATAAGACATTATGAACAGTTGTTACAGAATAAAGCGTAATATTGAGAGCAGTGCGAATATAAAAATAATGTCTTACTTTCATTTTGTAAGAATATTGCTGAGTCCTAAAAATGGAAGCAAAGAATAAAATTCTGGTTTGCTTCTTTCCAAATCACCCACTGATGTCAGAATGAAGTAGCGCTGTTGTATTGGTTTTTCTGTCGATGAAGCAGGACTGCCAATGAAGTTGTTCATGCTCCGCCCTGGGACGGCATCAACACGAGACAATTCATCCCGATCGCCGTATTTCTTCTTGTCTGTTAGGCATCAATTTACATATAATTCCCGTAGTCTGGATTGCCCGCAAGACAGCCTTCTTTAGCCGATGTCTCGTATGGATCCTCCCTTTTTGTGTTCCGATAATTTTCTTCTCTATTCTGCAACCCCTCGTTCGATACCCGGCGTGCTTTTATAGGTTTCACTCCTGCGAAAACGTATTTAATCATGTGTTGAGAATTTTGTTGATGCTAATGGTGATGGCTCTTTTTTATCCACCCCAGAAAACTTTAATAGGGGTCTCTTGGGAATGCTTTCAGCTACATTTCTACCCTTAATAACCAATCTCTGCTGTGTCAAACTGCCTTGAATCTTTGCAAATGGCAATGTTCTACCACTAAACCTCAGTAAGATTGGTTTTTCTTTAGCATTAATATTTACAAAGATACTCCAAAATGTTTGATCAATATCTTTCCATTGTTAATATTCAGAACTAAAATTAAAAAAAAAATATTAAATATTAGAGAAGAAATTACACTTTATTACCCAGTAACTTAAAGAAAAAAATTCGAAATAAGATTTTATTACATTTCTTTACAAGTCCATAGTTTCAGCAATGGAGAAGTTTGATTACCAACTAGCTCTAAAAACAAAATTCCTATGAATTAACTGTATATTAAACTAACTATCGGCAGGCTTGCAAATGCCTTTAGGTCAATGTGCTCCCATTTCTGCGTCATTAGTAAGCAGGAATAAGGATAGTAGGAAGGAGAACCTATATTTATTTCATTGGTATATTTTTTTGGTTGATTGCTTAAATTTAAGCAATATTCCTCTTTTCTTTTATTATATTCTTTTGACAATGTTATCATCAGCTTTTGCAGTATTTCCTGCTTTTGGCCTTCAAAATTTTATTTTTAATAAACATTTTTTCCCATGGAAATATCTGTTATGTTTAAATAATAAAACAAGTTGAGAAGAACCAGGAAGACTTCCAGCTTCGACTTGTTTCATTGTATTCCGAGTTTATCGATTTTCTATATCTTTTATTGTTTAAATATGTTTCGCATTTTAATTAGGCTTTTTGCAGCTGAAAAGACACAATTTAGTAATGTTTGCATGAATGTTTTGTTTGGAAGTTGTTGTATCAATTACTGCATTTTTAAAAACTTATTAGAGGTTTTTTTAGCGCTAATTTTGGTATCAAATTGGAGTTTAGAAGCTTCCAAAACATCTAAAAAAATTGAAAAAAAACATTATTCTTAAATTATTCATGGTTTTCCAACTTTCGATGCCAGAAATAAATGTATGCCAAACTTTTATAAAAGGATGTTTGTCTTTCTGAAGTTTCGAAAGAGAAGAAACTTCAAAAAGACAAACTCCGTTCTTAAAGGTTTGCCATTTTTTCTCTTTAAATTCGAGATGATTTGAAAAGTACTGCAGAATCGACATTAAGTTGACACCATTAACTATTTGGATTTGTTTTATTTCATTGCTCTTACAATGTAATGCTTTAACTTTTTGGTAGTTATATTATCTTTGCATTAAATTGAACTTTTAATAAATCCTGATATTTGTACATCTCTGTGAATTCTTCATCGGTGTCTTGGAGAAGATTCAGCTACTTCCTGAGATGATTAAAATCACTTCATTAATTTTTATAGTCTTCTGTTTCATCTTTTTGAATTTTCAATTTACCCTCTTCCTCCTTTTATATTTAGGATTGTCAAAATTAGTTTCCCCTCCATAAAGGGCTCTGCAACGAGTTCTAAAACTCGTAATTAAGAGAAATTTGGACAACAGGTACTTCATGGTTGCGCTCATCCATTACTAAAAAAAAATAATTAGAAAATTTGCCTCTAGATGCCAATGCAGCAGTAGAAATCACTTGAACAGCATTACAATGTCCTCCATAGTGGTCAATAACAATTTCGATTCGAAGGAAAACCTTATTTTCTACAGAGAACGTAGCGTAACCACTAGAAGAACCAGCACATAACACCTCATGATGACCTTCAGCTCTGACAGAATTTGACATCCTTTCCGATACATTTGGTTCTTCAAACAACCCCACAACCAGAAGTCGCATGGGGTGAGGTCCCGTGATCGGAGCGGCCAAGATAACTAGAAACAACGGCTGATGACAAAGGCGACAATTATGCATATTCACTTGCCTATTGAAGCAGAAATGGACCTGAAACGCGAATCTGACACAAATATCTGTGTTATCATACTTTAGCTGCTGTAGCATTGTAAGCATATTACCTCAACACCTGACGCTTCACTATCCTCACAATGGAATATGGCATAGCCATCTCATGGGCAACAGCTGGCACGCTTATGCTACCATATGGAGATTGATAAATCCACGACAACTGTAGCCAAATCTTCAACGATCTCTATCTGGTTGTACGCCAAGATGCCCTATCGCTTCAAATTTCGCAATCATTTGCGGACTGAACAAAGAGACCTAAGTTCACGCCTTACGCGCTTCTAACGCCTGAATTCTCTGATAGCCGCAGCTGCTTTGTTGCTATACTGATAGTTTAACATTCCTTTTCCAGCAGCGTTATTGGCATTGCTGCTGTAGTACAGGCAAACATCTATTTATGATTTTGAAGAGACTGCTTTGCTTTTGTAGAGGTGATTAGTAAACATTATGCAACTAACGTACGGTTTTTCGGCAGCGCCATCTATTGACAAATTTTGCAACTATTTGTTTTTCAATAAAAAAAAAATAAAAAGAGTTTTTTTTTCCAAATTTCTCTTCATTGCGAGCCTTTAGAACTCTCTCCAGAGTTCGCTGAGTTGGGAGAGTTTAATTTTAACAACCCTATATAACTGTTGGCTTTTTGAAAATAGTAAATCATTTGCTTTAGACCATAATGATAGCTTGCTGATAATGTATGTGATTATTATAAGTCTTCAAATTACGTTAGCTCCTTCTCATGGATTCATATCAGAAATGTAATATGGATGATTAAAAACTTACTATGCAGTCAGCAGAATGGATAATTTATGATTCGCATAATGGATAATGCTTTTGAAAGAACACTGCAGTTCTTGACAATTTCACAGTTTTCATAGTTCTAATTAAAGTGTTTAAGTGTTATCGTGTACAGCCAGATTATTGGAAAGCTAAATTGTATCTTTGTTTTTTTTAATAATGGTTTGTTTTATAATAAATCATTATTAAAATAAAAAAGCAACAATTTAAGCTTGGAGTTTAAATAATGTACTAGTTCCTTTCAGTATAATGATGGAAATTCAGTTCAGTTGTGCCTTTGTCAAATCCACGGGAAAAACCGATTTTCGTCTGAACTAAATTGAACGGAAAACTTAAATTGGAAAAGATGTTCCTGGATTGGTTAACTTGAAATTTGGTTATAACAGTGCCTGAAAACTTTAAAATAAATTTCAGATCAATGTTTAGAGCTACAGAAAATAGACAAACTATTAAAGTTTAAGATAAAAAAAATGCGATGAATTCTATGTAAGTTTAATTAATTAATTTATTTTTTTCAATAAAAAAACAAAAGAAACAGAAGCACTGTGGTTAAAGCACTAGATTAGGGTTCGCATTCGAGCAAAAACATTTTTGAGTTAAAGTATTGCAATGCAGGGATTTAAAATACTGACGTCAGGGGAATACGACAGACACTCGAATTATTATTACAATCATGAATGATATTAATGAGAACAATTGAAAAAAAGGAAGAATGTTATATCATAATGAAGGATAATAATATTACATGTTAAATATCTTCTTGAGAATTTATTTGTCGTATTGAATATTTCTTAAAGAAAATAAATTGACGGACAATTCCTTTGAACATAGTATTTCCTTTAGATATCTGTTCTTACAACGAGGTTTACTGGTATTTTAAAATGTAAAAATACATTGAAATATAATTTTTCCATGATCGTTATTATCCGAGAGATAAATTTTATTAAACAAAGAACTGTCATCAAAACGTGTTATAACATTAAACACGTTTCAGCTAAGAAGAGAAAATTTAAAAATGATAGTATAAATAAATAAATAAATAAATAAATAAATAAATGTAAATACATTGAATACGAAAATGTTTACAGAAGTATTTATAGTTTTGTTTTAAAATGGCAATTTAAGTTCTGAATGGCACGAAAGAATGCACTTATCTTATTTATTTTATTTCTCTTTATCAACTTTTTTCCTAGCCTTTGTTTGCTTTTATTTTACTTTGTAGCAAAAGGTCTAAATAGCGTTTCAATGAGAGAACTAACAAAACCCTGCTGGAGGAAAAATGAGAGAAAGCTTTTAGTGATCTTGAAGTTTTCAATATCTTGAGGCATTAAAGACTTTTAAAACATGAAAATCTCTGAAAGAGAAGACCTTATTTGCAGTAAATAAACCTAGAAAAATAAAAATGTTGTTTTGGAAAAGCTCTTTACTATAAAAGGTAAAGGTACAAAGGTACTTTAGTGCTGACCATTTTACACAATATCACTTTAGTCAGAATAGAAATCAAAAACATTGAAGACGATGTTCAAGTTATTTCTTGAAGTTTATTTTTTGTTCACGAACCACAAACACCCCAGAATTTTGTACTTTGAGACATTGCAATAATCTTAGAGCAACCGCCTAAAGCTTTTCTAAAGAAATGTTTTGTTCTTTATTAATGGGAACAAATACTGCGAGAAAAAACAAGAATGAAAAGTGTTATTAAAAATTTATAGTGTTGATTTAAATATCATTGACATTTTCAGGATGAAATAATGAAGGCAAGTAAAAGTATTATTTTAAAATAATAACGAGTGTAACACAGAAGACAAAAAAAGTAGAGGATGATGATTTTGTTCATTGTTGTCGGTTGTGATGAAGACGGCAAAACAAAAAAAACAACAACAACACAGGAAGAATTAAGAAGACTAGGCTTATATGAAGCATCGAAATTTTCTCATAAAATAAGTCATTGAAAGAAGATTTCGCTAAATGCATCGTTATATGGGTAGAAATACATATACAAATACATATACAAATAACATGAACTAAGGCCGCGCGGTTGGCGATGTCGCTAAATCACTGGCCTCTCACCTCTCAGTACCGGATTCGGTTCTCATGCGGGTTTCGTTGATGGTGGTGATCCGCGCTGGGCAGGTTTTCCCGTGGTTCTCCCGTTTCCCCTGCATTTCTCACACCATCCTTTTTCAGTCTTTCTCTCCGTCTGTCCTTCTTTCCGTGGGATAGCACAAAAGATCTTTCAGGTCGACGTGTTCGGCTATCAAGCCACCCACATTCACAAGTAATCTAATCTAATATGAACTGAAACATATGTACAAATTTGAATATAAGTTGAAATAGTCAATTCATTCCATTCGAATTGATAAATATATTGTATAAAAGGAATTTATTTCTAAAGTGAACTCTTTAATGAACTCTGGGAATAAATGTGCTGATTTATTTGTTTTGAACTTTAAAGCATAGAGTTATTTTACAATTAATGTTTTTATTAATAATTTTATTTAATTTTAAAAAAGTGTACTCTATTGTAGACATTCAAGAGAACAATATATATGCTTTATTTAATCAAGAATTATTTGGTGGTGTAGTTCTATTTTAGTGACCAGAATATTCTTAACATAATTATAAAATAAAGTAAATATATATATATATATATATATACACATAAAATGATAGTTTCAACAAATAGTACAATTAAAATTGTAAGATTGATATTGCACTAGGAACAAGAACTTAAACAAAGATAAAAAAATAATGAACAATGTAACAGTTATGCATTATTATTTTTTAAATAATAAAACACATTTTTTTTAAAAATAATCTCCATGTAAGTGAATAGAGTTTCAGTCTAAACTCAAAACTAAACCAATTTATCAATCACTTAACAGATTAGCAAAGGATGTAAAAATTTTTACTTTAATTTTATAATTATATCAACAGAATATATTAGTTTGAATTTCTTAACAAAACAAATTTTTAAGCCTATAGAAAGTTTGAAGAAAACAATTTAATACATATTATTTTATAAAAACATTAAAAGAACAAAATGATTTAAAAAATTAAATGGAAATTCAAAATGAGTGGAAGTACAGAAATATAATCAGTTACCATGTTTCAAAATCTTTTGTGAAATTATTAAAATGTCGACTTACTTATTGGCCAGCAATATCGTTTACATAATAAGTTGAAGGATTAAAAAACGAAGGGATGTTAACATAAAAATAAATTGCTTTGCATTAAAAGTTTATTAAAGTTAACAATTCACTACAGATATAATTATGAAACATAATTGCCAAACTTATTGGGCTTTCTGAAACGATTTACATTTTTTTAGAATTTAGTATTTTAGAAGAAATCAATAATAGTTTCTTTTCTCATTAGTTTTCCTATTAGGGTGGATCTTAAATTTTACATTTTCTTTTGCTATTTTGTACTTTCACAATAAAAAAACGACTAATGGTTACATTTGGGTAGTTATTACGTAAACTAAAAACAATAAGGGATTCTGTCGAAGAGAATTCTATCAGAGATTTATCTTTTTGAGAAAACATAGCAGAAAAAAATGAGAGGATGCAGGACAATTTGCAAGCACCAAAAAAAAAAAAGAAATATATCTACAGATGTAAGAAGATTTTATATCACTTAAAATCAAAAGAGAGTGTTATTTATCGGTTATATTTACTTTAATTTATAGTCATTTCGAATTGTTGAACATTAAACGCAAACTCTTGTTTCAGAAGAATTTTAGGTTTTGCTGTGAAGACCTTTGAAAATGGACTTTTCACTTTCCACCAATGTTTCCAGCCATCCTTTCTTTTCAGCCATAAAAAAATAATTACTAGAGTTTCTACTTAAGGATAAATATTTTATGATTCCAGAAGATTTGTAGGTGTATATTTTGAATCCTGTGCACATCACGACTGTGGACTGTGCTCTATCAATTCTTGTAGAAGATGTCGCGTTGTCCCCAGAGAATTCCCAACCACCCGTCCTTCACTTCCCGACATCGCTGTAAACAAGATTGCACAGACGTGTTTATGGTGGAAGGACGCGTTTCAATAAAACCTCAGACGTCAACAATTATATGTCTCCTATCACTGGAGTCACTGGGGAGTAATTTGTTCAAGCAAACTTGTTTGTTTTAGTCACGTCTGAAAAACCAAAAAGTAACTTTGGACATTGAAATTCAGTTAATGTAATTAGTTGACTCGAATACCTGAAATGTTTTTAAAGACCGTTTATGATCACAAGGAAAAAAAGATGAGAAATAAACAGCGTTGTTAACAAATTTTGCCAATTCTCGGATTTGATAATTGAAAATCTAGTAACGATCAAAAAGACAGATAGATAGTAAAAGGACTTTAATATTATGAAATAAAATTACTAAAAACTAACTGAAACTCTTGTGCGACTGATTTAAATTTCAGTAACAACTGACCTCTCAAGAGACAAACGTGCCCAACGTGACGAAGGACACAATCCAAAGATTTCTTAAGAAATAAATAACAACAGATCTTTCTATTGAAAGATGTTCAAACAATAGATCTATTGCAGGAATTTCATCAGACTAAAGAAATAGATGTGGTTTCAGAAATAAAATGTTTTATTCAATCTCAAAATTTAAAAATACAACATCTCTTAATACTAAGGTAGTTAAATCTCATAAAGTAAATATCCTGAAGAGTCAAAAAGGAATTTACAATCACGGCTATAAAATGTCTTAGTAAAACCTCGATATAATGCTCCCGCTTATAGCGCTATCCGTTCTGTACGCTCCTTTTATACGATCCCTGGACGTTTTCTATATACAGTAAAACCTCGATATATCGCTATCCCGCTTATTACGCTTTTAGGTCATGGTCCCTTGATGAGCGCAATAACGGTGTTATACTGTATTTAATGGAACATTAGAAAATTGGATCTTAAAATAGGTCACTAGCCAAAATTTAATTTTATGAAAAATGTGATTAAACTCAATGTATTATATGAATTATGAAAGGGCTTAATAATTTGGCCCTTTATTTAAAGATGATCCGTTGGACAGATTTCTATATAAACTAAAATATGATACGATGTACGCAACAGCTATAAACTTTTCAATCGGAATTTCCTTTCAAGAAAAAAGGGCCACAGTTTTAGGCTCTTATTATGAAATGCCTTAAAAAGAAGCTGTAAACATCAAAATCTAATCATGGTTCGGCAATAATACATAACTCTCACATATAAAGTTATCAGTGCAGTTTTTACTTCAAGATATTTATTCTCAAGAAAGTTTGATTTGCCTCAAATACTGTAAAATCTTTTGACTGGCTCTTACATATTCCAACTTTCTACATTACTTCTATATAATAACACTAAACTTTTAAATGTCAAGTCTGGTTTGTGTAACTCGTTTAACTATTTCTTGAGTTTCTAAACATTTAAACGGTTTGGCCAATACGTAAATTGGACCTATATATTTCAAACTTCAATGAGATCTAGTTAATAATACTAAACTCTTAAATATGAAGTGCACACCTGCCAAGGAGGAAGTATATCTAATTGAACGCAATCAACATACAAGTACACGAGATATTGCGTCTCATCTTGCTCTCCCGTCATGTGGCGTATATTAATGTTGGTGTTGTTCACTACTGTGAACCAGTAAGTGTACAGTTTACTGTCGTATTGTAAACATAGGGCTAATGAACACGTTGTCTACCACATTTGTTGTCTTTTATTCCTGAACCTTAGTGAACCTTCTAGCATATTCGAGAGCGTCTCCGAACATACGTTCCACTATGAATATTGTTTGTTTTTGTATTCTTGACCTACCTTTAAACTTTGTTTAGGAAATTTTAAATCACCCTGTATATTTCCGATTACTATAGTTTAGAAAAAATACAAAATTGTAACATTTGTTAAGTTTAAAAACAAATTAGAAACAGCGAAAGCGTAATATTATTCAAATATTATTTCTTGACAGAATAACATGATTTAATATGATTTGAAATTTAAGGATAAAGAATTCATTCAGGAGTCCAAAGCGAATTGAAATTTTCTTAAGTGAAAATCAATGAACTCCACTTTTTGTAAGAAATAAATAATCATTTCAGCGAAATAAATTTTAAATAAACATATAAATAAACATTTAAAACAGTATTAACAGAAAAAGATTTGTTAGTTATAATATGCATCTATAATGAATAGCTCTAATGTAAACTGACTAAAACGTTTAAGTAACAAGTGGCTTTAATTTCAACTTTAACAATCTGCAAAAGTTACTGCAACCTTACATTTAATTTATTTACTCTTCGGTAAGTAAATCAATATGAGTTCCGGAATTGTATATGTGCCCTTTCCACATTTATAAAGTAGAGTTCTTTTATGAGTTAAGGCAACAAGGAGACCAGAAATATATGTATGTGCATTCGCAATCTCCGCTCTGGGAGATTCGTGCAAGTTATTAACTTGGAATGCACTTTCGGTATATATACAGAGCAATCAGATAATTACGCCTACGCCGTTTCCCTGATACGCCGTAGCAAAATAACGACCCCATAACTTTTGTCTAAATGGGAGCCGTAACCATTTCTCTTTGCACAAACGTTGTCTGGAAATTGAAAGGGAAAATATAAAACAAAGAATAAATAAAAACAAAAGAAAGTAGGAGATGTCTAATAACAGGTTGCACTCAATGAAGGTGCATTAAGTTGTCTGTTTGCTTCTAACAACCAAGTTCTTAAATTTGCCATGTAAAGGAAGTTGCAACGAGATGTTACTTAATACAAGCAGGTGCAAGAGAATTGTCTTTCGAGAATTCCAGAAACATCACTGTTAACTACAGGAAATTAAAGCTTTAAATGTAAATTCGACGTTCCGTATTCAAAACCTAAAAACAAGAGCTGCATTGTTAGGTAAAGCCATAATTTCAAAACGTACCATTTTGATGTTTTTTTTTTTTATATTAGAAATGCAGTTTAATGTAATTTGAAGTGTACAAAAAACAGAATGAAGTAGGTTTAAGTTTAAAATAAAACAGAATGATTCTTCGGTTTTGTTGCAAAAAAAAGTATGAAAATCAAATTGTCTTAGATTAAAATAGGAAATGTAGATTTTTATGATAGCAAAACTTCATTGTAATATTTCTATTTTTTATTCAATAGAATATAAAAACTCTATGCCATTTCGTGATTTGCAATGATATAAAACTGTAAGAAGTTTTTCATCTGAATTGTTAAGCCAATTTTATTTTATACAGATTATCTTGGCAATATAGTTACTTTAGGAGTACTAAGTATTAATGTATAATATGGATAATCATTAATATATTAATGATATAATATGAAGTTTATGTATAAACTTCATGTAATCCTATTTTTCAGGTTTAGTTACAGAGGTTTTGCTCTTAAAATTAGTGAGGTTCAAAGGCTGTCTCTCATTTACTGTAAATTCTCATTTACTTTTGGTTAGCTGGATTTTTGTATTGAATTGAAAATATACTGAATATATATCCGTATTGTTTAATGTTTTTTTTTTTGTTTTTTTTTTTGTAAACGTTAACATAACTTTTCTATTAATTTGAAGGTCTTTCTTTTTAATCCATAGAATTTTATCTTTTTAAAACATTTAAAGTAATTTATACATTTCCCAAGATAGAATTTATTATTATAATTTTGATTATCTTGTCAAATATATAAAGTACTTTAAATTATAAAGTACAAATAATTGTAAATTACAAAATTGTAATTAGAAAGAATCATTACAACAATAAATCACATCAATAACTTAAATATCTATTTAATTCATAAATAATATTATTTTCCTTCTGGTTTTTTTTTTCGTTCAATTCAGAAACTTTAATGTAATTGGGTACTTTAAAATTCAGCAGCTGAAACCAACTAATTTCAGCAACGACCAAGTTTTCAACGTAATTTAGGGTCATTTGTTTACAACTGGTCGTTGAGTCACTTAGCATTCAAGTGCAGTCTTAGTGCAGAACAGTTTTTGCGAAGAGTATTTTAGACGTTCAACATAATACGTCAAAAATTCAGCATATTTAATGGTTATATTAAAACGACAAATAACTATTTGCTGACTCCGTTTACTAATATAAGCTTCATTAAGTTTTTTTTTATTATTATTTACCCTCCTAATAAAATAGTTGGTTACGGAAGCAATTGAAGACATATTAAGATTAAATCAACACAGCTCTGATGAATATTCTTTATCGCTTCAAGGAATGTGCTTATGTAAAAGACTGTATAAAAATATATTCACTTAAAAATTAGCTATTAGTTTTATATTATTATTTTTTAATTATTACTGAATTATAGTCAATGGTAAGTCCATTTACAATTTTTTTTTCATGTTTTCATTTTATGTCAAAAAAAGAAAATTTATAAGTTATTAATGATGATTTTTATGATGATTTGGCAATTAATAGGCAAAGTTAGATGATGAAGTAATTAATGAATATTATTATTGTCGAAATTCAAACATTAGTCACTTTCATGTTTTTGGAGAACTTTAATGTGTGTAAAATTACTGGAATAGATTAAAAAACAACTGACATACAAATCATTTAAAATTGTTAAACAAATTAAAAAGACCAGGTTTCGAACCAGGCATGCCGGTCGTTTACAGGTGCTTTTTTTTTTTTTAATCTCTGCCAGGCTAGCAGAGGCAGATAAAACCCATGAATCCCTGAGACTGCTTGTAAAATGAACCATTAAATTTAAATATTGAAACCGAATAAAGCTTGAATATTAATGTGTTTAACAATTATCAATAATTTGGGTTCATGTTTTTTCATCATATATTTAATTGTTGAATTTTCGTTGACCACATTAAAATACTAACTCGAATTCATTAATCATACATTTTTTAACTATTTTGCCTTTTATTGCAGAATGTAACAGGAAGAAATATCTCAATATTAACAATTGAACAATGCTTTAAGTTATTATCATTTTAGATCATTGTGTTTTTATTTATTTATTTATTTATTTACTTACTTTTTGAAATGACTTAATATTCTTTTCTTTACCATATATTACCATTGTTTTACTTATATATTAAAGTTACTCCAAGCATTAACTGTTTGGATAACTTCAAAAGCTGAAGTTTTGTTAAAGAACTCTTTGGAAATCTGAGTTGGTTATTGCAGCTTTCGTGGAATTAACGTGGAATGACATTAAGAAAAAAACTCATAATTAGAATTAGTCGTAAGATGATCTTAATAATTTAAAATGAACAGACATAAAATTCCTCAACATTTGAACCAATTACCAGACTTTCATTAACCCAATGAGCTATTCAATTAACCTTCTGTAACTCCATCTTGTGCCAGTTCAATCAATATTAATGGAAAAGCATATTTTTGAGTCCCTCCATCCAGTGCTATATGCCTTCTTAATTAGATAATATGCAATTAAATGTTCAATTGACAGGTACTGTCAATCTAAAATTGCGAAATATGCGGCAAATTGATTTCCACCAGTTGTTTATCCAATGTTTAGCAATGTTTACGGAGGCTTCAAGTGTTAAATGATCCTCTTTTGGTAAATTATAGATCTATTGGAATCAATTAAAAACACTTTCACCATTTCGATTTTCAATAATTCTGAAAATAAGTGGATTTTGAAACGGTGTCTGCGAGATCATAAACAGCTGCCCAATTTATATGGAAAATATCTTTTTCCACATGCTGAATTTACTAATGATATTTACGAAATTGGAACCAGAATGTTATTCTATAAGTTTTAAGATAAAGAAATACTTAATTGAAAAACAACAAATTAACAATTCATTAGATCATATTCATTATAAGATAGCTCTTTACAATAATTGTTAGCTGAATTCATTATATAACTTTTCTTCATTTAAATTTTAGGAACTTATTTTTGTTGTAAGCAATTCAATATTTTCCTTATTTGGGCACGACTTCAGTTATCCAGTTATTTCAATTATATTAACACATAATCGTTAAAAATTACTTTTAAAGATTTCTATTTGTAATTTAGGAAATTAAATAGCAATATATAACTATCAAATCTTCATAATGATTGTTCTATCCAGTATTTTCATGTTTTGTGTTCTTGCTTGGCGTGAAGCATAGATTAGCGTAAGTGTATGTTTCTTCATTGCAGTTCCATTTGGGTTTAGTTACCTCAGGACATAGAAGACGCTTCATCAAAGTCAGCTTTTGCCTAAATTGGACATATCGACCTTGGGATACAACAAGCTCTTTAAATCAGTTACTCAAACACAGAGCATAGTCTTGTATTTAGAAAACAAAAAAGTAAAAGGTTGCTTGAAAAATTTTGAGAAAGTTTCCTAAAAATAAAGTAATTATGAAATTGGATTTTGTTTACATAGGTATACTGCAAATAGAAATATTTACTTTGTATTTACAGCACTACCATGTGAGGATATTCAATGAGGATCCTTACGTATTTTTTTTCGCATCTCGTTTCTGCTGAGGTTCCATTAATGAATTCACAGCTATTAAATAAGATACAATTATAACGTACTTGGAATTGAGTATATTACCATTTGAAACAATCTGCCTTGAGATATGAGTTTCTTTTGTATAATACGAATTCCAAACAGTGTAATGCCCTATTTACTACATCCAACTGATATGGTTTACAACTGATTTCTCAGTGGTTTCAAAATATGTATTATAGTTTTATGGCTAAGGGCAAGTTATTGAAAACTTTTTATTCAATGTATACGGATCGGAGATTTTTTACAAACATATAAGTTTTTAAAAATGTTTGTATGATTTAAAACTTATTAAGCAAAACCTTAATAGGTCAAAATTTATAGAAACTAATCGACGCATCAAGAGGGTAACTATTAAAACTATAAAAAAAATTGAATGATGTCGAAACATTTAGAAACCAACAAAAATATATTCAATTCTATAAAGAAAGTGCATTATCCAGGGGCCATCCACATATCTAGTCAAGGTTCCAATCCTTGTAATATTACAGTGCGTGTGGCACTTTCAGTATCCTATTGATGATGAACCTTCAATAAAAACTTCGGTAATATATTTTGCCGTAAGTAAACAAGGATGCTATCTTATAAATAGTAACCCCACGTTAACATATTTTTCGAAGAAATAGGGAAGAGCGATCAGTGGCATGTTCAGTATTTACAAATCCATTAAGTTGAGATTGAGTTTAAGTTCAGATGTATTTAATAATAATGATTAATAATAGGATTTTTTTTTTATTTTCTCCTGTATTTCTATGAAAAGAGAAATGCGGTATTTTACCTTTTCTATATCCAGTAATTTTCATTTTCATCCACCATTGGTTCGTTTTTAATCTATTATAAAATATACGACTTGAAAGTTGAAATGTTTTTGAACAACGAATAATTGCAATGCACAATTTTTGTGTTTACTCCAACATTCATGAACATTGTAGTTACTGCTGAAAATTTGCTATATTTCATGTGATCCAAAACAATTTGTGTATAACAAGAGATTGCTGTTAGACTTTACTATTAGTAGATATGCGAATAAAACTGTGAATCCCGTGCCTTAATTACAGACATCAAAAGCAGAATCTGAAACTTTTGCAAACAGATTTTTCAGTTTGCTTCTCATCGTGAGCGATAAGATACAAATTATGAAAGAGTCTACATTTCCAGTTAATGAATAAAGCGTATTAATATTCACGAACTGGAGCGATCGAATTTCTCCATCGGTGAAAGCAACTGAGAGACTTATTAATTACTGGCTCGTTCATTTGGAAGAGATCCAGCCCTGATCATAAGTTGACACACAGCTCCTTTTAGCTTCGTCTCATGAGAAATTCTTAATTAGTCTGCATATAATTGTGTTTCTTGAGCCTTAGGTGCACTGTTATATTTTTCGTGAAAAGCTTCAATATCTCACCGATATTTTCATGACGGTTTCATCTTTTTAGAATCTTTAGATTATTTTTACTCTCCTTCGTCTTCATTCTATTTTCTTTTAAATTTCTAAATAAAGCAAGTCAGATTTACTCATAAAATTAATCAGCTATAAACTAGTAAATGTTTTTCAACTGAGAAAATAAAAAATAATCATCTTATATCGATGTATGGTGCAGTTGTTTTTTTCTTCAGTTTCTGGTATTCAGTTCAGTAGCGAAAACGTTTTTTTTTCGGAACCAATCAACGATGAAGACTGTTTTAGCATTTTCTACCATTCTTTGCTCTTCATCAGCGTCTTCTGGAAGCTTATTTTAACGTGATTATGCCTTATAGCATGTATCGATATGCTCTCCGAAGATTCTAGACATGATTTGGATAAAAGTTGAAATCGGCACCTGAAGAATCAAGAATAACGAACAATTATAGGTTATAAAATGAATCAGGTCGACACGTTCACATCAGAAATTAGATGATGGTCCTTCTAGGTGTTATGGTGAATAAAACCTTACACAAAATGTCGGTTCTAAGTACAGAGATGATAGAATAAGTAAATTAGGGAGGACTGAAAATTAACTTAGGAGCAAATTACTCTGAAACAATAACATGGAGGTAATTGTTTTGAGCACAGTGTTTCTCATCGAAATGAAAACATGATTAATTTGCGGTGGTTGTTGTTTTGTGTGGTTGTTAAAAATAACCACTCATATAGTACAAATATCAAAGATGATTTTATCAATTGTGTCCCAGGTTTCAGGAAGTGAAAGTGGGTGAGGAGGCAGTACTGAGTTCTTTAATTCAAAGCTTACAAATCATTATATAGGATGTAAGTTAATTATTTTTCTAGAATTACTAATTCCAATTACTTTTTTTTATTTTATTGCTAGCACAAACTATTTATTATAAAGTTAATAAAGTTATTAATTACTGTTTTCAAATATCAAAGTTACTTATAATTATCTAAATATTAAATATCACCAAGTTATTCTATGATGATCAAGTTATGATCCTTTGAAGCCATTGGAAAATTAATTAATAACATTTCTATATCAATCGAGAAACTGAACATTTTTTCTGCTGTACATTTCAATATAACTGGTCTATGCAAGTTAGATTTACTTCTGTTATCATTAATGTTAATCCGTTATTTTATTATTACTAGAAAATTGAGAGGACCATACAGTCTAAATTGATTAGTTTCAAATTGAATGAAAAGATTGCTTTAGAAACTACAGTCTAAAATTATAGAAATAAAAAGATGATTATTTTGGAGACCAACCAACAAATCTTGATTAAAGCCAATAAATGTTGAAATATTGAAACTTTAAAAGGTTAATGCAAATATTGTTTGTTTTTTTAAATCTTATTTTCATTTTATTCAAAAATTTAATAAATATCTCAGAAATCAAAGATATTCACGAAAAAACAATACATAACAAATACTCTGTGAAATTTTTGTTTCGGTCTTTTATAACTTAAAACGCACTCATTGCCAAAGAAATTAGCCCCCCTAAACAAATGGTTCGGTAACGATGAAAATCGATCTACGACACTGACACAGGTAGCTGTGCCACTGATTGGAGTTGGGCTGCAATTGGATGCTAAGAACTGCCACCAGGGGCGATAGTATCGCAACGCTGTAGTCATATGAACGGCCGTTATATGGCCGCTGTGTTCTTTATAATCAGTGTGGTTGTGAAGTGCAGTTTTCGTGAGTCTGTAGCATACCTGGACGATGCATTTCACGTAGTTTTGAACAAGTAGCAGAGTTTGAGAGTGGTCGTATCGTTGTACTGCGGGAAGCAGACTGGTCGTTCCGTCGAATTGGCCGCCACCGCGATTGTTCCGACAGTTTTCTGCGATATTGTTGGGAGCAGCGAAGACACTCTTGCAGGAAAGCACTGGAAGAACTAGACAGACTGAAGAGAGGATCGCGTCATCGTCCCACAGGCGATGAATTGATACAAGAATGTCCCTGTCTACCATCAGACAGACAGGTAGCAGCATTACTAGAAACTGCTGCGTCATAATTGCGAGACGGAATCAGAACGAGACTTGCATTTTCGGTACTCACTTCGCTTTCTGCCATTAATAGCCCACCATTGGCGGCTTCGTTTGCAGTGGTGGGATTAGCGGGTGGCATGGACGGCTGTGGACATTATCTGTACACGGATAACCACCATACTCGAGTATCGGGATACACTAAGCACAGCAGAAATTCGGATTTCATTGTTGATTGACACACCGCCAGGGCTGATTACGTCATGGTAGGGGAAGCAATCTCCTTCGATTCTTAGTCTCCCTTGTAGTGATCAGGGCAACGTTGACGGTGCAGCGGTACTTTCAGAAGATTCATGCTGAAATGTGCTTCCTTTCATGAAACGACTACAGTGGTCCATTTTCCAATAAGATTATGCCCGCCCATATTCAACACGGATTTCCTTGAAACGCCGACAACCTTCTTGGCCCGCCAGGTTTCCTGACTTGTCACCCATTGAACATCTATAAGACCAGCTTGAATGTCAGCTTAGGCCATCAACGGATGTGACCGATCTGTAGCAGCCGTTCCAACAGCAATAGGAGGATCTTCCACAGGATAGCATTATATGTCTGTATGACTCCTTGCCAAGCCATAAAGCACTAGGAGTGGTACGACGAAAACAAGAGGGACTGCTGACCTGTAATTTTTGCCCGAATAATGGCCCATTGTAATGAGTTACTGTATTTGTTCGCATCATCGTTCTCATTGCCTATGTCAAATGTCATTCCATTTCGACTTCATTTTAGGATTGGAAATATGGACTCTATACTATAAAACAAGGTAGCACACTTTAATATATATTAATATAAATTAATATATCTTAATAAATATTAATCTTAATCTTAAGACCAGTCTTTATCAGAATAAAATGTAATGATGGTTCGGTGCATTAGTTTTCTCCTTGTTCTTCTTGGAAAATTCTGTTCTTTTTCAATTACGACTATTTATATTCACAGAAAAAGGTTGAAATTCGCTTTTTGAAACAAAACAAAAAGTTGCGATGGAAGCAAGAGAAGATCCTGACACTGGACCTTTTCGGTTTTAAAGATAAGTGAATAAATCTTAATCGCTCACTGAAAAGTTGAATTTTGAACTTTAAAACTAACCGTTAGGGTCTATTTTGCTTTATGTTTACTTTTTATGCTTTATTTCAACTGAAAATTGATTATCTAAGTTTACGTACAACATTATCATTCATTGTTATCATCTTGTAATTTTTAAATAAAATCACTAAATCATAAACAAAATTAAAATAAGAAGAAATAATTATTATCAGTGAATATACTTTATTAAGAAATTCATTTTTTATAAGAAGTGAAATAAATTTAAAAAACATTAGCCGATTATATAAAATAAACAGCAAAGTAAATATTTATTTTAGAATATGTATCGTTCGTAGGATTGCTGTATGAATATTGATGTATTCTGTGTCTATTTCTTATTCATAATTGTTAATTTCCGTTTTTCTTTTCGGATAATTTAGGATTTGACATTAATTCAGCTGAAGAAAGGAAGATTCCGGTTGGGATTCGGGTGGGCGTTAATTTACACTTTTAATTGAAATCCAAATTGAATCAACTGAAATTTATTTATGTTTTTTGATAAGTTAAGATGAGATTTGATTGAAATTCTTTCATGATTTAATAAAATTCGGTATTTAGTTTTATTTAAAGGATGTGCTGCGATAATTCTTTTGTTGCGAAATTTTTCTGATTTCGGCTAAATTTTAATTTCAGTGTTCTTTGTGTCATGATCTTAACTAACTTAAGATCCATTCGGATTAGTTCAGCAATTCAGTGAGTATTGTTGCTTATTTCTCTTTAAATTTCGATCAAAGTTATGTAAACTAGGAAACATTATAATATCTGCAGTTCTTGACAAATGATGTGAACCAGAATATCCGTGACACTTAATTACTTTGTTCTAATGTCTGCAACGTCACCGCAAATGAATTATTTTCATTATCTTTCGAATTTGCATAAAAGGCTGATATTGGTCATTGGATGAGATGAAACGGAAAATGGGAAAATATACGTTTCTTAATTTTCGCTGTTGCCTCTCCGTGAAACTCTAGTCGCAGGAGTTTAATTGGGACATCCTCTTCTGCTGCTCGCAACCGACGCATGCGATCGCTCGTAATTGGAATAACAGCCGGGAAATGGCATTGGTTTCCGTTTGAGAATTATCTCGGCTTCTCGTTTTCCCCTTACCCATTGAATCCGATCGCCTGTAACGTCATCAATACCGAATTTCGCTGAAATGTTGTCATTTGTGAAATGCCGTCGGAAATTCATGAGAATGACACGGCCTACCCCATTGTAGGAGAAACATTCATTGGCAAGTGATGCCGTCATGTTGAAATATGTCCAAGAGAATTCTGATTATTCTACCCAAAAATGACGACATAAAAATAAACTTTTTTTGCTTATTAAAATATAATTCAAAATATGTTATTATTTTCGAAAGAGTTCTGTATTTTGTTAATAACTTGACTTAAAATTATATTTTTACAAACAACTTCTGTTTCAACTTTCTTTTCTTCTCAAAACTTTTAAAATTGTTGTTAAAACTGGAGATTAAAGACATTTAATTAAGTTTATAAATTATTCTTACCTTTTTCGTACTATATATAAAAAAAAATGTAAATTAGTTGCAATGGTATTTACCAAGACATTTAAAAAATAATATAATCCAAAGCCAAAAACACTGTTATCAGCTTCATTATTTTTATACTCTTTTAAAAATAAAATAATTTGACTAATTCTTTACTAATTACGTACAGATATTTGGACAAACTGTTCTTTGGTCCATATTAAAACAACAGGAAAATCATAGCATATTACTTTATTCCTGATACAAGCAATTAAAGCAATTATTCTTTTATTTTTAATCACATATTTTCTGTTCGAATTTTTTTACGAATTGTTATTATTGATCATAATTGTTTCTACAATTTTCATATACTTTCTATAATTTCTTGTACTAAGTCAGAAGAGTGAATAAGAAAAACCAACACCAATTGTGATAAGTTCAATCTAAATATTAAAGAAATGTTAAGAGTTATAGAATTGTAGTTTTTCGGAGTTTTGGCTTAGTACCAAAACTTAAGAACAATCTGAATCTATTCTTTAATTGCAGCAGAAAAAGCAGATCTTGTACCACAAGAATCAAGAAACTATTAAGAACTTCTTGAATATAATTTCATTAAATATTCTTCCAAGGAACAATGTTTATGTACTTTTTATTTATACATATACATCTTTAAGGGTATGAGGTGAGAAACTATTAAGAACTTCTTGAATATAATTTCATTAAATATTCTTCCAAGGAACAATGTTTATGTACTTTTTATTTATACATATACATCTTTAAGGGTATGAGGTGTATTTTTAAGTTAGTTATTGGTATTTCTTTAGATAACAATGTTGAAAGATGAAGCACCTGCAACTATTTGTCAATCAGAGATTTTTATAATTTCAAAGATTGCAGTTAAACTGCATCAGGAACACCTAATAAACATCATATTTAAGGTAATAATATTTAAAACATGAGTGTGATTAATATATTCCATTTTAATGCAAAACAGACAAAAGTTGCCAAACGTAATCAAATAGAAGATTTAACTATATGCAAAGGACCTTAACTGAATATTCTCTTTGATCCAACGGAATTGCGCAGTAACCGAATATAACCTCATATTGAATATCAATAAGTTTATTTGTTCATAAACTAATAAAAAAAGATTTTTTTAAAATGATAATTTTTTTAAAAAAATATCAAAAATTTATTGGGAATTTTAATTGTTAAGTTTAATACTCCAATGAATTCTGTAATTCAAATACAATGGTTGTGATGTAAAAAAATAATTAAATTAACCTGATCTTAAAATTTAAGGAATTATAGTTCTTGATGGTGTCATATTTGAAAATGACCAACGTTTTTGTTACAATATTATAAGTTTTTTTGCTGTTAGTTTTTATACAAAGAACATCCCTGCTGTATTCCATACATCATTCTGCTATCATAAAATCCATATTGTGACTATCCGCTTTAGTAGAAAGTCTTCGCATTTTAAAAATCTTTTTACGATGTTGTTGAAATGACAGATACTTCAAGACCGCCTCTCAGTATGTCTGATAAAAAAAATAGCTCAAATGAATTTCTAAGATATTCTTGAAATTTCAATGTTTTATTTCCTATTAAAGGATAATCAAAGATAGTAATAGAATTTGGAAAATAAACATTCAGGAATTACTTTAAACAAAAACACTCGATAAGAATTTCAATCAAAGTATATATAAAATAGTTAGCTAAAAGTTAAACTGTACCGCAACAGGCCATGCAAGCCCTGGAGTGCTCGAAAGGTTTAGACTCCCGGGGATTCTCGACCAACGGGACCAGCTGAGGTCGGATGGTCAGCCCGACGCTCGCCTGCATTTAACCCGCGAGTAAGAATCTCGGTACCCAGTTTACAAAGGGTTGAGTGAACCCTAGGGTCCGTCTGGAAGAGAAACAACAGTGGAAAAATCTCCAACCACCGCCGGGAATTGAACCCGGGCTCCTCCAATCAGCAGTCCAGTGTCTAAACCACTGGATTAACAGACCCAGAAAACAGTACTCTTCAAACTAAATAAGGTTTACTATTGAGGTTTAAAAATGTTTAAATTCAATACAACATCTAATAGTTTGAGTCATTGTTAAATGTTTTCACTAATGAAAAAAGTTAATCTACATTTTTAAATTCAATTTTGCTAAACTACAAACAGTGCTAGTCTTAAATTATAACAAAAAGAAAATAATTTTCTACCTTCATTGAACTGCCATTAAAAATGCTACTTCTTTATTGTTAGCTGTTAACTTCAAAATTCTCTTCTCATGTATTTCGTATTACTTTTTTATATATTGAGCCATAAAATTGATCTCTTCTCTTGAGGTTTTTCTACATCTTTTGCATAGCAACTAAACTTGAGGTTGAGCAAATAAAGTCTTTCAATTTTTCTAAAAAAAAACGAAAACAAATAAAAAAGGTAGCTGATATTGATCTAAGTTAATTTGAAATGAAATTGAAATTTTCTGAATTCTGATTAAATTACGAAAAAGAAATGCTTTATCTATGATCTTTTAATGCTACAAAATAAAACGAAATCTTGAATGTTGAAATTAGTAATGTAGTATCATAAAACCAATTGTATAGTAAAAATTAACTTGAATTAATGTCGTTGATTGAAATTACTAATATTATGGGAAACTAGTCCTTAACAATTGGAAGTAGCACCCAGCATGTAAATAATTTTAAATTCACAACGTTAACATCATGGATACCTCAACAATTTACGATGCCTAACAAAATAGCAGTGGATAAGTTTAGCGAATGATATCGTTAAGAATCCAATGATTCCATCTTTCTGCCTGAGCCGGTAAATGATTCTTAAAATGGCTTTGAAACTTCTTTTTACAAAAATTTCATTTCCTAAATATATATATAGCTACTCACGTAAGACAGATAATTTTATTCAGTGATTTCATGATATGATTCTTTCCTTTTTAGACGCATATTCAATATTCTTTCACAGACTGAAGAAAACATATTCCTTTCAGAATTCTATAACGGAAACGGAGATCCATTTCTCACACCTGAAATCCTTTCCGAAATGTGGGACCTTCCTCCAAAATTTACTGTACGTCGTAAAACACGTTTCCTCTGTTGACATTCCTAAGCCTTAGATATTTTCGCTGAAGGGGTGATCGCTCTGGTCTCGAGCTTTCGCAGTTATTTTGAAGCAGACGAAGTTTAGTTGCTGTCGTCTATAATCCATAGCGAGAATAGTTTATTTGACTCATGGTACAAACTTCATTATTTAAAGTGGTAATTTAATGTAAATAAAGAGACTTAATTTATTTTTTCAATAAAAAAAAAAGCTCTAATGCTACTTATCTCTTATAAAATTTACGTGGCAAAAGTTTACTAAATAAGCTTTTCTATTTGATATTGGAAAAGTTGTACAATCTTCGTATTAATTTTAAATTACAAATTAAAGTTGCATAACTTAAAAAATTTCACCCAATTTATATTATTAAATATCTAATCAATAAAGGAACCTTCTTAAATAATTGTAGTTTTGCTTATAAAGAAAGCCTCTTAAAAGACTATTGCTTTTATAAAATCGCCTAACTTGCCCTCATAGTCAAAATTATCTATACTTAGTAAAAGAATTTGATTAGAAGATGGGATTCCTTTTAAGTGGATTAATTTAATTGTTACTAAATAGAAACAATACATTTCTTTGAATTAATGTGATTCGTACTCCGAGTAACATTGTTGTGATTAATATTGATTATCGATTGTAAAACGTATATTTAAGTTAATATTACTGATCTGTTTTTACCAATAATTTGTTAATAACTAATCAGGTTGTAGATTATATGTATCCATTTGAGTTTCGCGAACAAAGATTTCAAACAATCATTTGCAATTAGAATAGCATAGAAAATAAGAATAAAATATAATCCACATTACTAAACTCTATAAAGACCTATTGATACTTTTTAGACAATTAATATTATTTAATTAAATTAAATCATATTTTAAAGCTGCTGTCAGTAAGTCAGAATCTTCAGTGGTAAGTTGAACCAAATGACATGAATGTATCTTCAATGGAAAATTCACTGAACCGATATCTGCTATCGGTTATGTCTATGCTTAGGATTGATTGCCCAGGCTTTTGACTTATAACGGACTTAGGAACGAAATAAGTCATTAGATGGATTTGGAAAAATTGATATATTCACCAATTTCCTCTCACGAAAGGGCTTATTGAAAGCTTCACTGGAAAAGAGTATTTCCAATTCTTATTTCACAGCGATAACAGAATTGGAGTGGATGGTAATGTGAAATGAAAGGATAATAGCTCTCGGTCTCGGGAGGATAACGTCTTTCAAATGGAGAATCATTCCGTTAACTCTTCTTTCTTTTTTTGTCCAATTTGTCTGTTCCAATTTGTAAGGACCTAATGCATATTTCACCACATACTTGTTCATTTATAGGAAATATTAATATTTATAACTCAGAATTTACCGTTAACGGAAATTGAAGCCCAGCTGAAATATTTATTGGCAGCCACACCTTGTTAACGTTAGTTTTAAGGAGAAAGATATTAAAGAAGAAACAACCTCAGTTCGTAAAAAGGAAAGAATAAAAATACTTCAGTGAAGAAGACAGAAAAAATGAGTTTTATGATTTCATGGACTTATTGAAGTTTTTTTATGTTATCTTATCCAGTTCGTAAATTAGATTTTTGTGATGAATTGAGAATAAGAACATTTTTTATTATTTTGTTTCTTTATTCAACTGCAACTGGAATTATTCATGTGATCCTATTAATAGCAAAATACTTTGTTATTGTTCACTTTTCAATTCCCTATTTTTCTTTGTAACTAAACTATCTCTAACTCTATCCATTCACATATTAATTTATGTAATCGTTAACATTCAATGTAGAATAATAAAGATCTGACTCATATCAACCTTACATTCTTGACTTTGCCTCAAGAGAGAAGAATGAGATGTGCTGTTTTATTATGTCAACATCATCTACCTGGCCAGTGCCTGTAGCATTTGCCTATAATTTTTCTTATCTACTTTATCTAGGGAATTAGCATTCAAAATATCTGAGAGATCTCAAAGAACAAAATTTTCAAAGCAAATTTAATTTTATTCATACTTCTTTTTATATCTAGCATTATTTTGAAGCTAAAATGTTTTGGTCTTGTATATCATAAAAAAGTTGTTTGGAAATCATTTTATTTATGTCTAGCTTCAAATTTTAGAAAATTGTAAAAGGTCTTATAAACCTACCCATAAAATAAAGTGGTTCTTTTATTCTTTTACCTAAAACATGTCAGGATTGTTGATATTTCCCACCTCCTTTTATAATTATTTGCTTAAAATCATTTAGGTCTACTACAGAGGATCCTTTAGAAAAATATTAAAGCAAATTTGAACTCATAATTTCAAAGATTCAAAATTAAAACAGTAGCTTTTCTCTAAAAAATAAAAGCTTTTAAAGTGAAACAATGTTTATAAAGATTTTATTTATAAACTTTTATTAATAGTCTCATAAATATTTCGGTAACTAAAATAATAACCACAGAATAATACGAATGTTACCAAACAATTATTTTTTACTATTTAAATTTTACTCTTTAAACAGAAGTAGATTTTAGTCAAAATAAATGGAAATGGAAATTTCCTAAGCATTGACAGACATTAAAGAATATCAATGTAGACAGACATTCAAGTTTCTCCATTGAAATATTTACTAACACTTTTGATTATTCCACTGATTCCCCACAGACAGTAACTGTGCCAATCTAACTGAAATGCATTTTAATTTCAAAGAGTCTCAAAGATGATTTAATATATTTTTCGGAAGGACTAATTTGAAAAGTTAACTTGTTGCTGATTTGCTTTTGTTAATTCTATATTATGATTTCTATTATGGCTTAGAGACCGCGTTACTTAATTTTCCAGCTTAAATAAAATCCCAATAAAGCAAACCTGATAATTTATTGATAGTCGTAGATCTGGTTCACAGTGGGATTAAGCTAAGACTTCAAAATCTAATGAAACTTAAATTAATAAATCCACAACGCCCACCAATCATAAAATGGATTAATTCATAACTCTTAATAAACATTTAATTAAGACTTATGAATGTAATGAAAAGTTTCACATCAAAGATTCATTTAATGAAATGCACAGTTTTACTGTAAAATTTATTGCGGAATTAATTGTTTTGGTTTGCATTTATTAAGAATTTTCAGCAACTTTTTTTAATTTTTGTTTTCGAGATAATGTTACTAAAAAGAAGAGAAATAAAATAACGCATATTATTTAGGAATATAAATTTAAACAATCAAATCTAATGTGCTTTATTAAAATTTTATTTAATTTCAAAAGTTAAAGGCAAACAGAAAAAAAAAATATGTTTTTAATTACTTTTCTTTTCTTTAAATATCCTCCTTTATTATTTTTTTCAATCAAACCTTATACTTTTCCCAATATCCTCTAAAATTCAATGTAAAAAATATTATTAATCAATTATTTCAATAAAAAATTATTATTTCCCCAGGGAATAAATTGAACTTCAAAATCAATTGTAGTCTATATACACTTATAAAAACAAATAATTCATTTGCTGTAAAAATCACTGAAACAATACTTCTTCAATCTTTACATTTTTAAAAAGATATCCTTATTAAATTTCTTTTATGGGATTTTTTTTCCCTCTTCTGAATTGTTCTTAGAAATTATTACATTGAATTAAAGTCCAGATGCGTTTTCGTCTGAAGTTATTTTAAAAGTTTTCTATCATTTCATTAAGTTTTATTTCTATTTGTTTTTGTTTTTTCCAACAGTTCAGATTCCGAAGTACGTTCCAATAAGAGCTCCCGATTCTCGCAATTCTTGATTAAAAAAAACCACAACACATACTAGTTTATTTAGATGTTAGGTCATTCAATTACGAAGAAGTTACCGATGTTCTATATCCGAATACTCGTCCGACATGAAAACGTTGCCTAACGATGATATTCTACGACCGTTAACTCCATTTTCTAGTCGAACTTTAAGAATTTCTGCCCACGTTGAAATAAATTGCATCATTATGGATCAATAACACTATTTCAGAATCCAGGGGAACATTTCGTTCAATTATCTTCCTTTTACATGCTGTATACATTACAGCTAATGAGCTAACGTTAGCTAAGACGATTGGAATAAGATTGTTGATTTATTTCTCAAATACAAAATATCTGTTGTCATTAACAGTTACCTGATCTCCTACTCGTGGACACATGTCTTAAAATCATTTTGTAAGACAGAACACACAAATTCAAATTTTGATTGGAAGCTTGCTTACATAACTAAGCTCCATCCTTATTCCCTCTGTCTTATTTAAAAATCTTAAAGAAAAAAAAAATCATCTCTGTTATTGTCACCACAGAAACAACTTCGGGTGGCTCACATTAGTACCTAATATTATATTAAACACAAACGATCAACAACAAGTTTTTAGCTTAAGTATTTCTTTTCATAACAAATTAAATAATTATTCTAGGAGAATTATTTGGAAAGAAAATGAAAAACAACTATCGAAATTATATTTGAGATCAAATACAAAAGTAAAGATCAATATCCAAAGTCTAACAATTACTTTATTTTGATAAGGCTTTTAATATGGTTAAAAATATTTTGTTATAAATGTGTTGTCTTTAGATTTTATAAAAGGTTATTACATTTTGTTTTATCGAAAAAATACAGGTATCTTATCTGGATTATTTAAAACAATTTCAAAATAGAATTTCGAATAACATTTTTTTAATGCAAATGTTATCTTTAGCCTTTTCAATAAGTAAGGCTCATTAAATCAATCAGTCTGTTTGTGTGTGTGTGTGTATCTGTCACCCTAATACCTTTAAACCGCAGGAGGAATCTTCTTAACATTTGACATCGGGACGATGTGACTTTTATATTTGAAACATGAGGGTCCTCGTCTAGAAACGAGCGCTGGAAACACACAAAAATTCCCATACCAAATTTGCCTTGGAATCTGACCGATGAGTTTCTGCGCTACATTTGTTTGTGTCTCATTTTCTTAAACAATGAATATTAAATCCTTTTAGCTGCTATTTTAGGGAAAGTAGGCTTTAATTTTGTAATTTGAATTACAAAAATAAGTAATTAATTGCTTATTTTAATAATTATTGTTCTATATCTTAATCTTCAAACTAAAGTGTAGATGGGGGATGATTTTCATCATTTTTCAGTTATGGTTTACTTCGTTTTATTTGAAAATCAAATAGATTTAATCTCCAAATGTGCTCGGAAATAGATATAATGATGACATATAGTAAAAGAAAAAGCTAAGCTCCATATACATTGGAAGAATCCTAACTTCCTGCGAATTGCAGTGCTCTAAATTTAAATGTTATTAACTATTATTAATTCCTGTCTTAGTCAGATTCATCCTCTTAATCTATGCTTAATCTATTCCCTAGGTCATGATTTACAGATCTTAAGTTGATTTCGGCCCTTTGAGAAATTTATTTGAAATTATTTTGCCAATTTTTTTTTAACTACTTTTTTTTTAGTTTTAAAGTACAATGAATATTTGAATAAAGTCTTTCATTAATTTCTGAATTGTAGAATGTATTACCAGGAATTATAGAATGATCATATATGAGTAGATTTCTCTAAGTTCTTATTTTTTTTTTGTTTCTTAAAATAATTTGTAACCTTCCATTGAACACGTTTTTTGTTGCCGAGTTTTCTTTTTATATTCGCGTCAGAAGCAAATCAATTTTCCTTTCTGCAAAAATGTTGGTAATTGTGTAAACGTGTTCTTAATCTTCTCTTATTTCCAGTTTTCATTATTGTCCTCTCCAAGTATTTCTTTCACCTCATCTTATCTACTCTATCTTTCCTTCTGTATTTTTCCGCATTTCTTTTCTTGATTTTTTTCTTATATACTTGAACATTACTTGAAGTAACGTTTCCTATTTGTAAATTTTCTAAGTCATGAGTTGTGTTCTGGTTTCTTTTAAACATCTTATGTAAACTCTTCTTTGCTTTTTGTTTTTTGTTTGCAATTTCCAACTTTTAATTTTTTAATTTTTCTTTATTATTATCTTATTTTTATTTTATCATATTGTTTTCTTGGGAAATGTTTCATTTTAAGGTCACTTTTATGAAACTGACATTTGTAACAAACTTTACATCGTTAAAAAAACATTTTTTTTTCCATCAAGAATTAATCATGCATGAAATATAAGTGACTTTTAAGTTGTCTAAATATTTAGAGAACTGATAAATAAACGCTGCGCGTGTAAAAGTGCGTGTCTGAGATTAAATTTAAATCTCATCGTTGATGAGATTATGTTTTCTTGGTAATGAAAGGCATTATGGTTGTGACTAGCACGTTGTAAACACCTTCATCGTCCATTAGGCTTATTAATGACTAAAGACGAAAATAAAGAAGAGGAAAATGAAGTTTAGGAGATTCTTTAGTGGCGAGATGATTTGCATAAGAGAGTACTAATCTCAAGAATGGCGTTAAACCATAAAAAGATAAGATGATAAAATTTCAATTTCAATTACTGAAGGATAAGTGAAATTTACCCATCATATCAGAGAGCTTTGAAATTATAATTTTTCGGAAAGAAAATAAAAAGTAAGTCGTTCTGAAAATGACGGATATGATTTAAAAACATATTTGCATTTGTTAAATTGTCTAATGTGTGTTTATGAAGCTTCTATTGTACTTAATATATTTACCATGTCTATTTCAATTGTACATATTGCAAGTCTATTTATTTGCAATTATGATGAATTATTCATTTTTCTACTTAAAACTTCTTCTAAATCATATTTTTAAAAAAAATTGATTAGGGAAAGGGATTTTCTTTTCTAAACACAGAAACTTTTTTTATAAGTATAATATTGGTAACATAAAACTGAGCAATATCACTTGACGAATAGTAATATACCATGTAGTGTTATAGTTGCTCTAAAGATTGGATGGATATTTTTTTCTGTGAGATCACTGTAACAATGAAATTGTTGCAATGACTGTATAGAAAGATAGTGTAGATCATTGTCTTTCTAAAGTGGCTAAAGTTGGTGTTTATATATTTTTTTAATGCTTCTGCAACGATGAATAAATAGTACTAATTAAAATTCCTTTTAGCGAAGGCATTGTAAGAGGCTATCAGATTTAAAATTCACATTTTGTAGTTTGTAATCGGTGAAATAATCTCTTAACTTTATCCTTCGGAATAATTTATTTCCTGTTATTTTAACTTCGAAACTGGAATAGTTTTATCCTTACAGTAAATCATATTAATTACCCAAAAGTTTCTTAGAAATTTCTTCATGAATCCAAAATTTTAAGTCTCATAACATTTATAATTTAAGTGAGTAAAATTTCAAATTTTCATTTTTTCAAATGAAAGAATTGAAAAAAGTTCATTGGATTGCTATTTCCCACCCAAAAAAAACTGAAAATTGTTTAGTTGTTGTCGGTATCCACTCGTTATTCGATCAAAAAAGTGCAAAAGTAGATTATTTGTCACTAGTATTTTATATGAACTGGATTCTTTAACAATCCTATAAACAGAAATTGTGGAGCATAGTTTTTGAAGAATTCAGTCGAAATTTCAATTCAAAATTGATTTGTTTCTAGTTCCAGTTTGAGAACTAATTAGACATCCTCGACTTTCCTAACTTAGAAAAAAACTATTTTGAAATACATTTTGAATAAGTTTAAAATAAGTGATAAATATAAATGTTAAAATTTTAGTGGAATTGTTTACAATCACTCCAATGAGGAGATGCATCGGTTGATGAGCAGGAACCCTTTTTATTTGATAGAGCAGTTAGGACAACCACCGATAAGTTTCAAGTGTTATAAATTCTAAACAAATAGGAGTGAACTAAAATAAAATAAAATCTACAATTAAATGTATGCCCAGGGTCTTAAGAGTTGATCATTCTCATTCAGAAAGAAGATGTAAGCTTTGTTAATTTGAAGATTTTTTCAGCATTCGGTCGCATTATTTTCATTTTGCTCAAATAAAACACTTTCGTTTGGCTAGAAGCAAAAACCTAAATTTTGATAAAACAGCTTGTCTAAAAATTGTGAAATTGGCTTTTTCAAATGCTGTGGTTTTCCTACTGAAAGACCAAGTAAGTTTTGTGTTCTGTTTTTTTGTTTTTTTCAAAAGTGGTCTCTTACATCATAATAAGTGTTTCCAGGTGCAATATCGGTTTTAACTGACAGGAATGGGAATGCGTTGATTAGGGATCCGTTGGTGGCAGCCAAGTAGGCGTTGGGTGGGAGGGGTGGGGGTGTGGATCGCCAGATTGAGCTAGTTAAACCCCCACACTCATTTGGAGCGCTGGAAGACTCAGCTCGAAGGTTGTGTAACGCAAATTGGCATCAACGGCCCTTGTCGCTAATGAGGGGGAAGACGGTACCGAAATGTAATGCAGTCGGGTACAAATTACCAGTAATAGCTCGGTATTAAGGTGGCTACTTCAATGATTAGGCTGGTGTGGGCGCTTGCAGGAGCACAGCAGAATGAACTTCCTTCCGCGGCATCACAGGGTCAAGCTGCCGGAACGTAAGGTGCGTTGAAGTTATCCGGTTATGGAAGATGCGGAACCCCGGGCCATCCATGATTCATTTTCCCATTGCGGTCCCTCAAGGATCAAGCTAATCGAGGGTGGTGAGCCAATAAGACTTTTAGCGAACTCAAAGAGAAGCAAATAACGAAGGGAACCGTAGTTAATGCTTCTTGTAACGATCCGGAATTTCTAGTGGAATGGATTTAGTTCAACGTGGCAACTGGCGATAAAAGCATTTTAAAAGCTCAACTAAACACAGAAAACTTATTCTAATTCCACGTTTGGTTTTACACCAGCTTTTTTGTTCTACAATAAAAGAATGAAAGATTAATTAAACGATGAAAGGAAAGACGCGAAATTAACGCGTTTAGGGAGAGATCGTAACGATAGTGTTTGCCCTTCTTTCATTTTAAACTAGTGTAATCTCAGTATGAAATAACAAATAAACTTGGATAAATAAAACAACATAGGAGCACCATTTCCATTTAGGTGCCTAAGGAATAGATATGAGAACTACAGATGACCAAAATGTTAAACTCACAATGTGTTTTTATAGGCTTTTTTACGATCTTCTTTAAACCTTTTAGTCTCTGACAATGCTTTACTCAGATTATCTTAGGTTGGCTATCTATTCTTTTCATAGCGCCGAAGACGTTGAATATAAGCGTCGTGAATTTCACGAAATGTTGCTTTTATTTAAATTTTATTGTTAAAATTTGCCTTTAACCGAGTGGCCTCTACTTTTAGTCTAACTGAAACTTTAATATTAAAAGTTCATATAATATGGAAAAGTCTTATAATTTCTTAGTATTACGGACTTTTTGGTAGTTATGTCAAAAACTGATGCAAACAACGATTAGTGAATCGTTGTTTGCATCAGTTTTTGACATAACTACCAAAAAGTCCGTATTTGGAAAATAGTTTGTAGGATGCGCTTTGTTGTTTAATACATTTTAGCATTTGTAAGAATTATTACCTTAGAAATATATGTCAACAAATCGCTAATTTCAAAATAGTACTTTGTAATTTCGTAATATTACTTTATCTTCCCTCTTTAACCAAATGTAACACATTTTTACACTGTATCGCAAACATACTGCACCATTTGCGTCTTTTAGTCTGAGTCTAGCTAAGAGCATAAAAAAGTATGCGAAATGTTCGCCTTATACAGAAATGGCTGCTTGGTTTTTCTTCGTCTAAAGTGCAGCGAACAAGGTAAAACAAGACCATTTGTCGGTCGTGAGCCAGGCCCGGCCTTAGGGGGGTGCGGGGCCTCAGGCGCCTTTCTTCAATGATAATGTCCTGATCCCTTCCCTCCGTAAAACCTGCTTAGACACTTTCTAAAATTACATATTTTTTTGGATATCTATAGTTCAATAGCCATGGCTTAGTTGGAGCAAGCCGAATTTAAACAAAGAAAATAACCATACACTTTTTTTGGCTGGCCGAATGAAAGTTTGATAATATTATAATAATAATAACAACGAAAAAAATTATTCTCAACCAGCCGCGGGGCCCCAGGCGGTCGCCTAGATTCGTCCCACTCTCGTGCCGGTCCTGCTTGAACGACCAGGTCTGGCCGGTGTCGAACGACCGTTAGTCGCTCGAGCTGATCAGGTGTGATGTTCTATTTCACTCAGACACATCAGAGGTTATTACCAATGAGAGTGAAGCATTGGAAAGCGTCAATCGTAACGTCAATCCCCTATGAAATTTGTCTCCACTTCATCTGAAAGGAGAGCAATTACAAAATTATTATCACAGTATTGAAATGGACCACTTGAGGATAGGCGGGGCTTCGTAGTTCCAAAATATCCCACCAGGCTACTTCTTTCTTTGTGGGATAAACAAAGCCATGTGCTTCGTTTTAACCCAAGTAGATATAGAGGTGAACTAAACGATGTGATTTGGATGCAACGATTGTAAGCCTTCCAAAATTTTCAGATTGGATGTAGAGTTGATTATCGCCTATTGAAGAAGACGACAGCAATATATTTTCAAAGAAGGATGTAATTTAATGAACCACTTGAGGATAGGCTGGGCTTCGTAGTTATTTTATTTTATTTGTAATTTTATTTATACTCCAATTTTAACAACAAACGAAAAATACTCAGCCGACAAAAATGATTGTAAGTAAAAGTCAAAATTAGCAACAAGTTCTTTGATGTCAACTTCCCTTATATTTTCCTTATTTTTCTTGTTTTCTTTTTCTTTTCCTGTTGAAGGTACAAACAAAAAGCTCACTTTTACTAATGTCAGTCTAATACAAACAGCAACACATTCTCTTATCTTTTTTTTAAAAAAAGGAATTAAATCCGACTTATTTTCTAAATTTGTTAAATCCAATTAATTTTAATCAAATCAAACCATTAGAAAATTTCTAGATTACTACACGGATTAATAATCAAATGTTTGAAACTATTGTTTCATTTAATAATTTTTTTCGATGGAAATTTTTAATGAAAAAACTTTAACGTCTGGATATATTTTTAATCTAGTATTCCAAAGATTCATATATAAAAATCACACATAAAAATAATAAAAATACACCCTTTAATAGTTAAAAAGAGGGGAAATAAAATATTAACATATTACATTGTATAACATGCGGCCGGACAGGACAGGTTCTAACTGCTACATCATGTTAACAGTGGGTATTTTATTGTTTTTGTGGGTGATTTTTAAATCATATTTGAATCTATAGAAATTTGTAACAAATACGATTTAACTAAAAAAAAAAGATTAAATATAAAATTAGAGCGCCCTTACATTTGTTTACCATATTTCCATATCAAAATTCAAGAAGATCCCTCCTGCGCTCCCAAATTTACCTGGACACAAACACAAACCCCAAATGACTGATTGATGAGCCTGACTTCCCTAGAATAGCTGAATTATCATTGAAAAAACAACAGGTTAATTAATAGGCTCAGGTACTTATTTGAATAAACACGTGGTCTCTTGCAGGCACCTTTAAATAGATAAAGTAGCTTTGTTTTTAACCGACTATGTCGAATTTATGATGTTTTTGGAGAACGAGGAAATATTGCACTCATTGGGGATTTGAAAGGACTCAGAATTTTATGACTATCTTCTGGTTTAATGAATTTGTAAGAACTGGTTTGTCCAATTTGGAAGATCTCCGCTTATTTTTGTCGTTTCGTGATGTATTTTCACAATTAAAAAGCCTATGAAGCTTTACGTAGTTTTAGAGTAGTTCAACAGATTATATCAACAAAAACCTGATCTAGAAATGATAACTTGTATTTTTTTATTATCCACGTTACAAACTCTAATACATAGTGTTCGGAAAGAAGTTCGCTTCAAAGCTATTTTATATTATTGATTTCTTCCTAATATTATCATATTTTTGCAATACCTATGGTAAGAAAAATGCTTTGTAAATCTTTCTAGTGATGAAATATATTTCATAACGTTTGTAAGATATTAACCCTCTGATTATATTCCAAATGTTAACGTTAATAGTTTTTTAACATCAATTAATAAATTATTTATTCTTTTTAATGTACCTACTAAATGTCTTAGATGCTTTCATGTCTAAAACTGGAAAAAGAATTATATTAAAATACAAAAACTATATTGCCACTAACCTTGACATCTAAAACTTACAAGAAGTTCATTTCTACTTTTGAGGCAGTTTTATTTCTGACCAAATTGTCACAATCGTTATTTTTTTTTGGAAATGTGGTCAGAAATAACACTGCTTGTAAAAAGAAAAAAAAAATGGTTTTTCAACATAATTGTTACTGTTTTCTGATTTGTTAAGTAATATTTATCCATAAAGAAACTATAAAGAAAATCTATAAAGAAAAATCTATTTATCTATAAAGAAAAAATGTCATTCACTAATTGAATCGCAAATATGAAAAAGGTACTAACTCATAGAAATACCAAACTGAGAAAACAAAAAAACCTTCCACATTCAAAACTAGAGCCAGCAATTAAAAATCCATTGGTGTGGTGTGAAACGACTGTGAAGCCGACCCATGCCTGTCATCTGTTTATTTTTAGGTCAGTATGCAGATGTACAAAGTCATAATTAAAACTTTCGACCTTACCTTTTTCCAGATTATGGATGACTTAGGTACCTTTTTCCATGTTTTGCAATTATATTGTCGCATTTTAAAGTTAAAATAAAATGTTTTATTTCAATTTTTTTAGTACAATCATATAAGTTATATATATATATATATATATATATTATATATAGTATCATATGGCAATGTAATACTAGTGCAAAAATAATGAAAAAATGTAAAGCAGTATTCAAGTTTTTGACCTCCTGAGACTACTGGAAAAGCCTGATTTAGTTCCCATTTATTGGTGAACAGAATTGAACCAATTTTCAGTCTTAACTCAAAATGTACAAAAAATTGACTTAGTACCTTTTTCACATTTGCGATTCAATTAGGATGTCGAAATATACAATTCTTTAAAAAGGCAAATTTATATTCATTCCTGCTACCACCAGTAAAGTGGTAATAAAGAAAAAAAAGGAAATAAATTTATAAAGTAAATTAAGAAAAGTAAATTCTCGTTGTTCGCTAATTCCCATCTTTGCCGATGTATTTATCCGCTACTTAAACCTGTAATTGTAATTAACTATAATATTTCACCATCACGCGGTCTCTTGGCGCCCATTCCCCGCCAAACGCAGAAACGAAAAAATGCATATGAGGCAGTGTCGACACGAGCTCCACCAAAGAAAGCTGCGGTCTTCTGTTGCGTTAACAAGTTCCCACGTCGTGCTTTTTATATTCCATGTATTCTCAATGTTATACGCTATTTTTGTGTTTAATTTATTAAATTTCAATAATGGCAGTGAAGCATAATGATAATGAAAGGTTTTTTTTTTTTTTATTAAGCTCTCATAAATGCATACGATTCGTGTGCTTGACTTCCTTCGTTTTGGAAATTCGGTGGCATCCATCGGCGACAGTGTATAGTGAAAAGGGTCGGCAAGAACGTAATCCGATTTTTCCCATAGGAGCAACTCTTCAGTAACCGTGGTTTCCGTTACCATGGTTACCGCGAATTCCAGGAAAACAACGGTGGTTCACAAGAATTGACTGAAAAATATTAATAACAGCCTAATTACTTAAACTTAAATTCAAATCTTGAATATCATTTATCGTTAGATAACCTAACATACGGTTCGTCCTCATTAGTGGCTTTCGCAGAAAGTAGTTGCTAATTTTTAAGTTTTCAGTAGATATTGTATTTTATAATGGCCACTAAAAATAAACACAAAAGCAAAAAACTTCTTAGATAAAACTTAGATAAAATCGAAATAGATAAAGAAGGTAGAGAACTAAATGACATCCTTGAAATTTGATGAAATTTATCTGCATTGTTCAAGAGAAAAACAACTAAATATTCAGGAAAAATTCTGCACTAGAATTTTCAAAATACAAATGGATTAAAGTTAGTTCTAGAAAACTGACCAAAAAAAGCAAGAATTTATTTTTTACTTTAAGTGTAATAAGAATAACGAAATTATTAAAATTTTCTCTCTTTAGAATATTGAAGATTTTTTTCTAAGTGCATCTGTGTCTTCTTGTGCATTTGCCTAAAATGGCGTCTTTCGCATCACGTGCTTTCCTTTGAAGCATATGGTTTATCAAATTAAGATTAGCCTCAGTGATTTTTTTTTTCGCATCGACTCACAAAGAAAACTGCATTTCAAAGCTGTGGAAATTACTTCTAAGTGATGCCTCAAAAATTCAAAGGGGACGACGAAAACTATCTCTTTTTTTTTCCTTATTTTTTTTTGTGAATTCTAAGGGCGGTGTTTTTTTCCACCGTCGCCGACTTTAATGAAATTTTGGCAACTTTTTTTTTTTCTGTTCAATACTAATTAATCGATTCAGAAAAGTAATTGAGTTTTGTGTTCTTCTCCGTCTTTTTTAATAATATCTTTCTTTTTAGGAGAGTCTTACTTCATTAAGTTTTGACGCCCCAATGTTTTAAGCGTTCGTTCACCAGAAGTAAGATTAAGTTATTCATGAGCAAATAATAATTTTAAGAAATAAAAAATAGTTTAATTAATGTGAAATGTTAAGCAAAATATAATGACAATGCCATTAGATTGTTATCAGATGCAATTAAGTTGATCAATTTTTTTGCTTATATTAGGATTTTATTATTAGTTTTATATGAGTTGTAAGAAATCACAAGAAAAAGTGCAAAACAAAAAAATTCTAATTTTGAAACTGATGATTGAGCTGTAATAAGGAAAATTATTCCGTTACGATCTAATTTCTTTGCCGAATTACCTTTTCGAAAATAACGGTGTAATCCTTTTGTTTTCAACCTAAAAGTGTTAATATTTTAATCTTCTCTAATATAAGCATCCATTAATGATTATCCAAGGCTATCAAGGGTTTCGATCTCTGCTTATATCTTTTTTCCTGGTTAATATTAAATTCATCCTATTAATAGGCAAAAGTTGTACGGACCTTTGTAAATTTGTAATTTGAAATAACCAATCACAGTGCAGCGTTGGAACACGTCAAGCATGACGTCACGCCCATGTTTAAACATGGCGTCTCGAATATTCTTCCCACTTCACCGCGACGGATCATGATTACACAATTATTATCAGCGTATTGAAATTTTCTTTCCCACATAAATGAAGTTTACACTGAAATGCATGAAGTTCATGCGTCAAAATTTATCAGAGAGTTTGTAAAACCTCGGTTTTTATATAATTTCGGCTGTGTAGCCACTCGCTCACTAATCAACAAGTAGGGGACAATGACGAAGCACGTGTCGTCATTGTTGTCCAGACAGGATTATTGGTATTGGCTGTTAGACATTGGCTATTGTTATTGTTGAAACTGGTAAATCAATTTTTTTATTTTATTTTATTTTAACAAAATTTTGCTTAGTCATTCAAATTATATGTGGGCTGTTGTGGAAGTCATGGCTTTTAAAAAATGAGCTTAGAACATCTTTTTCAATCTTCTGTTTTTCAATAATCTGGAATTTGTTTTACTTCCGTGAATATTTCACGGGTCACAACTAGTATTATTTAATTTGGCGTTGGTTTCAACCAAATCATTAATTTTCTTACAAAAGTCATTATAAGTTCTTCTGTCCCTTCGTGTTTTCAAACATCAACATCTAGGAAACGCAATATTTACCAACTAAGACTGGTGCTGTAACAAGGATAGTTAGACAGAGATCCGAGAAACAACAATTTCGAGGCAACACTGCTCATCTGCTCATGTCAGAAGATTCCAGACTCTGTGACTCATGTAAATATAGTTTCTCTTAAATATTACTCTAATCTAATACAGTAACAAATTAACAATTTGAATCACATCTTTCCTATGATGCTCAGAAGATTTAAATCCTTTGACAGTTTCCGTTTGAGAATGAACACTGAATTCGGTATTTTTACTGAAGTCTGTCTAAAAATCAGAATTAAAGTGAAACGCAAGAATTAATTTGAGAAAAACGATTACATGAATTAAACGTTATTTAGCGTTTAGATTTTCATTTGCTGTTTTATTAAGAAATGCAAGTTTGTTTGTATGTATATCTTTTAAATACAATATTAAAATTTAGAATTTTCCTTTAATAAAAAAAAGGCTTAGATATATGTATTCTGTATTAATAATAGAATCTATTACATGATCCGGCAGTGTTTCCATTTGTTTTAGCCTTATTAGATCAGTCTGTGTGTGTGTTCATGAACATCCCTAATAACTTTAGAACTCATAGAGGGATCTTCTTGCCACTTAAAATGCGTATTTGAGGACTAAAGACTACCTAACGTTTTACATTTGGAATTTTTTTCCGAATTAATCCTTAATAAGAAAACAGAGTGACAAAAAACTCATAAAAAATCCCATAAAAATATATTGGATTCAAACAGTGGATTTCTATCCTATTTCTATTAATACTTTTTTTTCTAAATCAATTTTAATATCCTTTTTCTATAATCCAATAATTTGAGTGAGGTTTCATAAGATTAAAAGTTGATCTGATTTCGACAACTTAAATGCGGAATTAATGTTTTCCCACAAACTTTGTACTGCTTGTATTCTTCAGAGTTTAAAATTTGAAAACAAAAGTAGGTTTTTCTATTTTCCAACTTCGTGTGCTACCCTTTATATGCTGTTTTTCTTTTTTTGCACAGTTACGGATATTATCTTCTAACTCCAACGAATATATCTGTATACCATTCGTGTAGGGTTAAATAAAAAAAACAGAAAGTTAGAAATAAGAAATTTAAAAAATATATATTTGAAGGAAAGTAATCTTTCAGTTCTTCTACTTTCTTGTATTGCTTTGTAATGTCTAATGTATTGCTTATATTGCTGTATTGCTTTGTAATATCTAATGGTTGTTATTCTATTTGGCAGATGAAAGAGAAAAGGATTGTCAATAAGATAAAAGCAAGAGCAGGTGTTTCTAATAAGCTTATGAAATCAACATGTCATAGAAGTAAAAATTATGTTTTATCGACATAATTTTTTCCTGGAATTTAATTTATTTTACATAACTCCAAAAAAGTGAATAATGTTGAATATTTGAGGAGATTAGTTTTCTTGAATTGAAAGCTTATGAAGAAATTCCAATAAGCATCTTAATTAAAGAGCTGTTTCATTATTTTAGACTATTTCTTTTAATTTGGACGAGAACTTATCAGGGAATTCAAAGTCTTTCAATGCTCAATTCTAAACAGAAAACAAAACTTGTTCATAAGAATTATGTTTTCTTTTCTCCAAGAGAAGGACAGCTTTCATTTCTAAAAATATGGCCTCTATTGAAAGGACAAAGCCTCTCATTCTAATTCCTGATAATAATAAAGAATAAATTGCCTCTTAAAAAAAATAATATGAATCAATATACTTATAAGATGCTGTCTACACTTTCATCTCTAACTGATGAATATTAAAGACAATCTCATTGGCTGTCACATTGAAGAGAAAACTTCAGTGCAGATTCTCTCCAATCACTGCTCGCATTGGAAAGTCAAAAGTTTGGAAAGTCATATGGATTAATAACATTTTTATTCTTTCGATGAGGGTACTATAAGATTAAGGATAGGACAACCTAATAGACTGTAGGTTGCAGTGCAAGGTTTTTATTTATCCACCACTTAAATTGAGACTTTGCTACCAAGAAATCCTAAAAATTCCAATGTTAGGCTTGGCCTAGATCCTTTCTGATAAATTCTCGGATTTCTAAAAAAATACATAGGAATCATCTAAAATTATAAATGTGTAACATTAAGCGAAGAAAATTACAATAATGTGCATTTGCTGAATATAAGAGATAAATTCAAAAATGCACAATAAAAGATTTTCACTGACTGATGAAGGCTAGCAATGCAGAAACAGCTGTTTGAGATTGCCATTATGATGACTCACAGTACATAAACCTTTTATTGTGTTTATTTCTTGTAATGTAATATTAAGCTTCTTGAATTCTTGCAGAAAACACTACGTTTAGAATTGAAGTATCTCTCAATCAAGTTTTTATTATTATAATTCTTGTCTCTGTTTAGCATTACAGATTTTTAAGTGTTTCATGAAATGCTTTTGAAGCGGTTAGTTAATTATTTACTTTGGATTTGTACCATTCAGCAGCCACCAAGAATTAATCAGGAGGAATTGCAAGTATAAGTCATTCGAAATTCAACTCAGATGAAAACGAAGGGTTAGAGGCCTTAAAAATATATCACGCTTCTCATTCTATTCCTCCTCGTTTCGAAAAACAGCTGGGCTATTGTACAAATGTACCTACACTTTTAAATATTGATTAACATTAGCTCGTAAATCCATTCATTTGCCTAAGTTTTTACTGCTTTCAAAATTTAACATTAAAATTAATAATTATTATATTTGAAACATGTCTTCTGAGCAAATATTTTTTTGAATTTTATTTATATTTCTGAATTTTCATTCTTTGGAAAGATAATTAAATTGAATTTTGAATTTTGATTTACTGTCAGTTCCCTTCTAAGATTTCTCTAAATATTATTTTTTTACTTGGTTTTCCTCTTGACATGATTCAGTTTCAAAGTCTTTTCTTCCTTATTTTTTTTGTTACTAATATTAATGTCTCTTATATTTATAAATCTTTTCGCAGGATTTATTAACTTTTCCTATGTTATTATTATTAATGCCTCTTATATTTATGGTTGTCTGTTTTCGTCCAAGTACAGATTTACAAACCAATGATTAAAACTGTATTAAAGAAGAAACTCTGAACTCGTTTGATTCCCTGCTGAGGAAACATGAGCGATGGAAGTTTTATGCATTTTTAATTCCCATAAATTGCGGAAATGTTTGAAGTTTATGAAGCTTGTTTATAGTAATCAAACATGCAAATTTGCTGAACACTTTCAAATAAATTTTTAATAATAATTACGATGAAATTGAAACTTCTTATTATTCGTGAAATTTTCAGTTAGTGAATGAAAAACAAATCTGCGTTGCGTTAATTTATCCGCTTTGTCGTTTTGATATCAAAACATAAATGGACTTCTTTCAATATTAAATAAATCTCTTTTTGTTTTTGTTTTGTTTTTATTGAAGGTTTACTTTTCACTTTTGCTTTATAACAATCAAGTCTTTGTACATCCATTATAATATTTTACAATAGAAATTAAAGAGCTTTGATTGAATATACATTAAAATAAACAGCAACTAGAACTGACTCGCAGGATTACTTCAAAAGAAGAATATCCATTAAAAAAAATGTTTATCCACTCTACCGAATCCGTTATCAGAAAAAAATAAAAGAAGTTTTTGATATTGTTAATTGATGCTGTTTCATGAAATATCTCCACCCATAATCATAAGTTGTCTAGGAATATTTTACGGACTTAAGAGACTGAATATTTAGCATTTAAATTCGAAATAAAGTAATCAAGTAAAAGCAAAGTTAAAAATCGGAATAGTAAAAAAGCAGTTACCCTATTGAAAGTGTTCGAACATGCAGTTTATCAGAAATTGCTTATTTCTTGGGAAAAGCAGAGATTCCTGCTCCACCCCCCACCCCCCTTCGTCGGACAACGTTTTATTGAATGTATGAATTGATGTAGTCAGTTAACTAAAATCAAATGAGGGACTGCCTGGATATAACAAATGGCAATCACAATATTTGCTGGTCACATGAAAGAGAAAATGAAAACGTAAAATTTAGAGATTGTGTATTGAGAAGTATCGTTCATCTCAACAAATTTTGTAATTACATACGTTTCCTGTGCAAGGAACCTTTTACTGTATTTATCCCATTAATTTGAAGTAATTAATAAATAATTATAAAATACACAATTATGATTTAGAAACTTTAGTAACATTAGTCAAATTTAATCAAATTGTAGAGATAGATTATTGATATAACTTATTGATATATAGTTTATTAGGGATATATATAATTTAGTGACATAAATATAAAATCTAATAATACCAAAATTTAAATTAATATTAATAAATTATGTGAAAGTTAATATTTAACATTCTGAATCGAAATAAACATTTTTCAATCAAACGACATCCCGAGCAGTCACAGGTGTCACCACCACGCTTGAGGAGGGAGAATTCTTGCTGGGTTACCATAATGTTTTGTCGGTGCTTAAGAGTAGCAATAATTCGAAAAAAGTTAATAGGGAAGATTGAAGAGCATCTACCCAGGTGATTTCCTACCTTCGAATAGAATGATTCATTTATATTATCATCTGAGCTCGAACCCAGCTCACACAATATTACAAATATTTAATATAATTCAAAAGATAGCTGAAATCTTAATAATTTAATTCAGCAATCGATTTTTCTTTTTATAATCTATAAAATATCTAGATGATCGTGAAAATTAATAGTGACTCAAAAAATTTTAGCTTTATATTAGAAAAAATATTAGTAAAAATGGAGACTATGTTTCATATCAAAAAGTAACTTTTCTTAGACCGCAAGGCTTTTTTTTTAATTTGAAAATACTCAGTTTGTCTCCAAACTTCTCTCTGGGAGTTCTTCTTTCTTCCTCTGGTATCTTCACCAATTATTGCTAGAATTGGTTTTCCTTCTTTCCACTTTTTCTCCTTGAAAAGTTGTGGAATAGGACACAATGGACTGAGGAAATGAATCCGGTGAAGAATGGACGTGTGTTGTCCATGTTAGCTGCCTTTTTCTTCTCGAAGATTCGGTCTTTATTGAAAGTGGGTAGTTTTCTTCTTCTTGAGCCTTTCAAAGGAAGTCTCTTCCAGGACCGCTTTGAAGATCCTGGGAGACAAAACTTCTACTTGAGGACATGCAGGGACAAAGGCTTGGAACAATAAATTTAATTGAATTTCTTTGAGGTAGTACATTTACACTGGCTTCTGATTCTAAGATGAAACAAAATCCAAATTGTTTCCTTATATAAATGAATACAATTATTTTATCATAAAAAGTATGAAATGATAATAATTAAATTAATTTCTTTAATTTACTTTTATATATGGTAAAAAATTGTTATAAATATATTAATGTAGCACTTTTTATTTATAACTTATGAAGAATTGAACTTAATTTAAATGAAATCGAAATCAGACAGCGAAATTATGTATGCTTTGTGATTTTATAGAGGTTATATGTAAAAGAAACTTTTTGTAATTAATTATTTTTGTTGTTTTTTGATTAATTGTCTCTCTGTACTAGAAATGTCTGAAAGAAATTTGTAACAATACGTGTTAAAGTAATTTTCCCAAAATGTGAAAGACCTTTGATCATGAATATATTTATTGGATTGTTTTCAAAGATCTGATGGCACTAAATCAAGAATTTCTTATTTTATTTAAGTGTTGTTCCTTATTTGGTCTGGCTTTTTGATTGATGATGGAGACGTAGGTTTTAAATCCAGAAACGAAATGGTTATTTCTTTAAAATCATTATAATTCTTTATGAAATTCTTATAACAAGCTACTTTTAATGAACCCGATTTTTCTTGACTTTGTTCTGACTGAATTAGTGAATAAATGAGTTGATATAATTGATGTACAGGTATTTCATAGAGAAAGAAATATATTTAATACTTTCTTTATTTACTGAGGAATTTACAACACTAACTACCTAAACAGAAGTGCAAATTCTACTAAAACACATGGACGATCTTCATTAACTAATTAGAAGTTGTTGAATTCTGCTACTGTTCATAATTCAAAACATAGTAAGTCAGGCATAATTTCATAATAAACATTTTTGAAATTATTTAAAGTAATTGGATTTTTTTTATTTGTAAAAAATGCCATATTTTAATGTAGTTATCAATATCAACGGTCAATGATTAACATTAAGTTGGGAAGTTTTTTTCATCCACTTTTATTTTTATGGATAATGCATTTTCTTTTCCTTTGCTAATTTCCTTAGATGTTTGCCTTCAAGAAACGTTGACTTCAAGTTATAAATAAAGGAAACGTTGATGAAAAGATTACAAAGATAAAATCTTATAAGAATAGACAGGGAAAGTAACGAGCAGCAACTGAATGAAATTTACCAATTTTTATATTTCCACATTTTACACATTGTAGAATCCCGAAAATACAGTGCATTCGGTTCAGACAAGATTCGAATTTCCTTTAAAATTTCATGGTAAGTTATTGTTGAAAGTTCCCTTGAATCCAATCTTTCTTTCTGAAGTACTCAGATATCTGCAATGAACTTCATCTTCTTTTGTTTCTTTTTCTTGAACACTTCATGACTGGTTTTGAAGATAAAAAAATGAGCTTTCCGGAAGGTCAAAGTCATTAAGAGGTTAAGCGACATGACTCAGCAGAAGTTCTTTGAGATAGCTGTCACTCACTGCTGTAAATGATACTAGGTGACGGGTCATTAACTACCCACCAACTTCCGCTGCGTCATTGACAAACCCAGAATTGGCTAACGTTGATTGACCTGTGGGATGACCTGCTAAGTCATTGTTCCTCTCAGGTTTATCTGTATTTGACTGTCACTATCAAATGGATTTTCTATAGATTGCAGCTAAGAAAATTGAAAACCAATCTATTGTTCTAATCCAAGAACCTTTCATATTCCTGAAACAATCTGGATCTCAGAAGGAATAACAATAAGGATTTTTTTTCAGTAGGATATCTTAGGCCTATAAGAAACATTACTCTTTAGATCTTCGGATATCATTTATAAAAGAAAAGTACAAACTTTTTTGTTATGTTAAAATACTTACAGTTGCTACAATATAGTCTTACTGTTGAAAATCAGAAAAATAAGGATAAGTGTTTCCTTTATGAAAAAGATTAAAAGAAAACGACGTCACTTAAAATTATAAGAAGAAATCCATCCATCCATAGTATTCTGTCCGGAGACAGGTCCAATTCTATGGAATTCACGTGGAACTCCCAGAAACACCTGGGGAAAGATATTGGGGTGGTTCCCGTTGCCTGCCCCAGGACGCCATTTTGGAATGACGTCAGACCGAAGAGAAAGTGAAGAAGAGGCTAGCAACACAGGAAAGGAAATTGAAATAACCAAGCCACGGCCGGGAATCGAACCCGGGTGCCGACACAATGCCCGCACGGCAGACCGCCGTCAAGACCGCTCGGTCACACGGCTATGAAGAAATAAAGAGACTCAAATCAGCTCAATTTAATAAATAGGAGGAATGAGATGCGATCAGAGTTTATGTTAAATCTAAATTTAAAATATTTCTGAAAAGCAAGAGATGAAATACAAAACAGTATATTCTTTTAACGCTAAAGTAATTGAAAGCTATGTTAATGATATGCTTAAAAATAAAGGATTGTGTTCATTTTATGTTAAGATGAAGTTTAAAACCCTAATTTCCTTATTTCAAAAGGTTTGTGGTCATTTGATGTCAGATAATCCAGAAGTCTGTGAAAATATTACTTAAATCAAAGTCAATTTAGGAATCATGCAATTGAATATTTGCCAAAACTACAAAGACTCCTAAACTTCGATTCCTTTGGTCAAATAGTTAGAGATACAGTACTTCAAAAATGTATTATTATAAATGAAGGTTTACCAGAAGTGCTAAATACAAGTAGATATAGAAAAACTGTTTATTTTTTCACATTTTTATAAAAAGGCAGAAACCATTCTTCTTTTTTTATATATTGTACAAATTTTTCGCATTCTAAGCCATTTAAGAACCTCACATATTCACAGTATTTGTTTTGCAAAGGGCTAAATACATGCTTAGTTGAGTGCTGAAGGTTAAAATGTTTTAATCTTTATAAAGGAGGCAGTGTAACTGTCACCCTAACGGTGGGTCTTGGATTGTTATCCAAACGACATATGAGGGAATAACACAAATAAATAAAAACTTCAGTAAGTAATAACAGTGTAATAAGAAACGTAATAACAGATAGGACGAAAGGTAGTTTGAAAGCAAAATTTTATTTTAAATAAAACTAAATAAACCTGTTTTTTATTTCTTAACATATTTCCATTGTATTTAGCTTTCGTATTCAAAATTAATTCCTAGGGAAGCATCACTTTCATCAAGATGAAACTCGTCATCATCTTCTCCAGTTTCTAATAAAACGAAATTAGTATTGTCAAGTAAGAAAAGAGTAATAATATTAGACAAGCATAAATAAATAGAATCAAGAACTATTGATACATTATTATCATAAGATTGAATTAGTATCGTAATAATTGATATAAAAAAGAATTGTTCCATTTATAACTGAATTATAGATAATAAAATAAAAGAAGACAATTAAACAATTGAGAAGAAAGTAGAATGCATACACCGAGAATATTAAGAATGAAACAAATAAAGTGAAGTGTGGAAGATTCGGTGAAGCCGAATAGCAATAGCAGTGAATAAATGTGGACTAAATAAGGAAAAGGCGAAATCATTAAAATTCAGTGATGACATTCCATTACTTTAATGAGTTCTACAAAAACAAACCGGATTGAATAAGTAAAAGACGGTTATAAATTCAGAGATAAAATGACTTGAAATATAAGAAATAAATGTATACAAGACGAAACTCGGAACGCAAAATGGCATATTTGTAGGATGGCGAATAGACATAATTGAACGGAACTCATTAAAATAGCTAAGGTAATAAGAAAATAAATAATGTTAAAATAATTTAATTCTTCATTTAATTATAATTTTTATACATATATATATTCTTAAATTGTGTAGTGATGTTTTCACATTAAACTTACTTTATTAAAAGAATATGTTATCCTATGTTTATTATTTTCTATGAATTCTGCTAACTAGTTTTAAGTAATAAGTTTATCATTAATGATATACGACTTTTTTTTCTTCTTTATCGTAGTGTAATTATATTTCATATGATTAATGGAAATTATCAAATAAACATCATTTGTGATGATAATCATTATCAATTAGTTTTATAGATTATTTTCTAAGTTTAACTACAATGCCTTCTTTATCAGAATCGTCACTTTCTTCTGACAGAGAAATTTTTCTTTCTTTTCAACTACAATATATATTCTATTCTTCGATAGATGTCAATGTTGAGAACAGAAGGTTATTTTTGCACAATTTTGTAAATCCAATAACAATAACGTTTCTCTGGTAATAATAAAACGTAAAAAAGGGTTACCAAATTCGGTACTGCAATCTGTCTCAGAATATCATTCAAAACAGCAAATATTTGAGATATTTATTCTACATTTAGCTAAATTTTCTTAGATCCTAAAATTTTTTATTTCTTTCTGATTTCATGGTAATTGTCTATCACTTCAGAAATCGCAAATTTGAAAAATAAGAAAGGTAACGTTTCTTTACAATAAATAGGAAATAGATTTTCATGTCATCATCATATTCTTTTTGATATTTTTCCATTGTTAATTTAATATAATTATTTCTTAGGCTTTAGGAATTCGAATAATATGATTTTTATTAAGTTTATTTGAGCTATTTAACTTTTTAGAGAAAATTTCTCGAAAGAAGATTTTATTTCCATTATTTAGAGATATTTTGAATGAAAGTAGGAAAGACTGTTTTAATCCCAAACGGAGATCGTCAAGTTCTTTATTTTTTAGAAAGATAATTTTTTTTTCTCATGGTAATTTTTTTTAGGGTACATTTTAAATTTTTGATCATATTTTGACTTTTTTTTTTCATTATACCTGCATGCATGTTCAAAACATTTTTAAGTCAGGACTAAAGATTATAAAGTAAGTATTAAATCAGTATCAATCAGTTTATTTACAAGTATTAAATATTACTAGATCTCATTACTTCCTACGGTGTAGATACAATTTGTACTTTGAATTTCCAACAGCAATTTTTGTGTGATTCATTAATATTTAAATAACCCTTGCAGCCTCGAGATTCTGTCCTAATTTAGGAGGCGAATTTTAATTGACAGCCTCTCGGAAATTTTCTGTGTCCGCCTGGGTTCTGTGAAGCAGTGAATTAATAATAAAGCCTTAAATAGATTTACATTGCCTTAATTTTCCCGCGGCAAAAGGGGAAATCTCTCACTGGATCTCACGTGAGGGCAGTTGCAGACAGTCAAGGATATTATTATCGGTGGCGATCCGGTCGCACCTTTGACAGATGTTCGCACATTGTTAATTGATTCTTACAGCTCAGAACGTGCGAGTATTGTCTGCCTTAAGACGACTTGAACTAAGAACTCTGACAGAGACAGATGGCCACACATCCATTATCTCACCCCTGTCTTCTCTATCTCCTTCGTGACAAATTTCTTTCCAAAATGACTATCGTTTCCATATCGTCTAAAGACCACTTCCGTCTTAATTTCTTAGATTAATCCTCGACAGCAACAAATGGACGTTGATTTGGTTTAGGAGGAAAAATTAATCTGAGTTAAGAAATCGAAATCGAAATGAAATTTAGCAAAATTGATTTTTTAAATTATAACGCATGCGTTCATTAGTATTAATATTATTCAATTCTATTATTCGATTACCAATGCTTGCAATTTTGAAGTACTAAATTCAATATTTGACAATTTAATTAATTTTTGAGTTAGTTATTTAAAACATCTAATTGAAATTTTGAAAGAAAGTCAGAGAAATTTTGAGCATTAATTTTGAAATTTTAATTAAAAGTTTTTTTTGTTTAATTTTTAGGTTAGTTTTATTATAATAACATCACTTTTAAAATCTGGACAAACTTGGATATAAAATATAAAAAAAAAATAAAAGCCAAGATAGATTAAAGAAGACAATCCGCGAGATTAAAAGATATTAACCCAAAATATATTTGTTTGTTGTTTTTTTTTTCCAAACATTAAAACTTCTCATATCTTTAGTTAATTTCCTGAAATTATCCTCAAAAGAACTCAGATGCTCATGAATTTGAAGATTTCTCCGATGGAACTTGAAAACAAATAATAACGTCTTATTTCTTATTTTTCAAAAATATTTCATGTAAAATATAGTTTATAATGGGTTGTATTCCTAAAAGATTTATTGAAATATATACTTCCCATCATTTCGCCTGCCTTCAATTTGTCTTTACACTTATAACTTGTAAATGAAAATAATAGCTAGTGAAATATGTCAAAAGTACATTTTTGGATAAACGAATCCTATTAAATATTACATCCATTTTAAAAGTCATTCACTGTATGAAAGTAAAAACATAACAAAAATTAAAAATAAAACACTAATTTTCTTTTACAGATTCTTTTCATAATCATAATAGATATATAAGTTTCCAATACTAATATAAAAGAAGGTAATTTTAAAAGTTCAGTAAAATAGTGACGTCAGATAGGCCACAACAGTCTTTTGTAAAATTCAATTTATTTTTTAAAATATATCTTATTATTAGGAATGTACTCGGGTAATCATCGTGTCCTTGAGACGGAGCAGGTAGAGAGATATAGGGGTTTATGGGATTGGGGTAAAGGACTGGGGAAACCAAAATAATTGTGCTCAAATTTTAGTTGGACCACAGGAAAGATTGTAATAAAATTTAAGGAAATTGGTCGAACTGTTTCCGTGTGATACCAACAGATAAATATTCATGTGGAAAAGTAATATTTTGAGCGGTAAATCATAAATGAATAAATATGATAAGTTAAATCTCGTATTGAAAACAGGCAGAAGCATTCCGTTAAATTACTACATTATTCTGATTGGTTAGTAATAATAACAATAATAATACTGTGGATATTTGAAAGGACAAAAGAATGTAACTTTATTAAACAAGAATGATAGCATAACATATGATATGCTATTATTGAATCAATCAGTGGAAAGAAAGTTAGTGTTTTTGTGTTGTTACATGAAATATCTTTACGTTTTTTGTGATCGATTTCGTTATATTATGAACTGTACTGAAGTCAAATGATATTTGTCTGGAAGTTACAGAGAAATAAGGATGTCCAACAAGTGAATAAGTTAAATGCAACCAAACGAAGACATTTTTAACCGTACAGAAATTGCCCACGAATAGAAATGAAAATTCATAAGGTTCAGTTACCAAGACAACATAATAAGAAGGGTTCCATAGCAGCAATCGAACATATTTCAAGTCATGAAAGATTAAAAAGCGTTATTATTGAAAAGTAAACGTGTGAGGGATGGAAATTCTATATGGAATACTGAAATTCTGCTAAAAAAAAATAATGGTAAAAGAAACAATATACATTTCTATCAGAGAAACTATCGACTCCAAAGATTAATAGAATAAAATATGACTTCTTCCTAAAACTGTGTAAACGATTAATACTTTTCGGAAGTAGTAAAAAAAAGCGAAAAGATACGGGTTCCAAAGGTCATTTTTAGTCGAAGAGATTTTATGACATTTTGTTGTATGGGCCGTAGGTGAGGAAATGAAGCCTTTGGGAATGGTCCCTAGTCAAGGAAAGCTCAGTTCACATTAGGAAGTGTAAATAAATTACAAAAAGAAATCCGAATAACAAATGTCATGACTGAAAACAGGTATGATAATTAAAGAAAAGGCTGAAAATGGCCAGAACTGAGCTTTCTTTGATCAGGGACCATTCCCAAACCATTCATTTCCTAAGTCTAAAACTGCAGCTCGTACAACAAAATGTCATAGAACATTTTCGACTCAAAATGACCTTTGGAATCCGTATCTCTTAGCTTTGTCTATCATTTCCGAAACACCTTGTATAATAAAGGAAGATACACGATTAAAGTTTAAAGTCAATCGCTTTGGAAGTGATTTAAAGATTAAAGAAGAAATAGTTTTTTTTTTTCACTTTAACTTAAATGTATTAAGACTAATTACTATTTCACTGTAATTATGTAAATAGAATAACATATTAATTCTATTAATTGAAATTTAATTCATTTCTGCGATTGATTTCCTAATTTATTTAATATTTATTTTCTTCTACTGCTACGGGTAATGCTTCTATTTGTCGGGAAATTAAAACGTACTAAGGGTGTTTTAATAAGTCACAATTAAACAACAAATATAATGTACTTGAAGCTATACTTGCCCAAGGATGCTCGGCGAACAGGATTAATATTAAGGTTGAAAGCTCAATAACTTTTGACAACCTTTAACCCTTGAAAAGAAACAGGCGGGAAGTTGAATGGGAGGTTCCAAAGCCTTTTGGAGGAAAAATAACTGACGAAAGTCCTGGATCCGGTCGCCATCGTTCTTAATTCGGGGATCCGTAGACCTACCTTTTGAGCAAAATGACTACTGAAGTATTTCAACCTATTTCACTGTTACTATCAATAAGTTAAGTGTTATTCGTCCATTCCAGTTGTAGTGGAACTAAATTGGCAGCACTGGAGGAGATCCATTTCAATAATAGAATGGGAGAGAACTAAAATAATCATATTTTAAGTTGAATCAAAATTCAATGCATCAAATTTAATACAACAGCTATTTAATACCCATACTTAAAGCATGCTAGGTCAATGAAATGTTTAAATTCTACATTTTTAACTATTTGAATAAATTATATTGAATTCGGCAACATCCATTAATAGTTTCCCAAGTTTTATCATTGAAATTACAAATATTCTCTATACTTAAATATGCCTAACAATGTATATAATTCTGCCGGCTTCTAGTTTACCTCATTTATTTTGTAGTTTTTTTTTTTTTCTTTTTTATTATTATTCTTCGTTCCCTTTAATTTTCAAAAAGATTTCTTTATTAATAAGGTTTTAATTGAATGTTACTGTGTGTAGTAATTTATTACATCTGTTGTTCACAGTTGTTTTGTATAAGACAAGGAAAAATAATAACAATTTTCATTACAAAACCTCACGATAAAGATCTATATTTTTCCTCTTTAAAGTATATTTGCGAAATGTATTTATTTTCACTAATAATAAAATTGTATTAGGAAATAGTAAAATTTTGTATTTTCTCATACAAACATCTCAAAAAATTGAACAACCTCCCACATGTTCGCTACTCTGACATTTGAAAACGTTAAAACCACACTTGTTACTTTCCGCGATGTATTTTAAAACAATGCAAAGATCAAATACATTCTATTAATTAAATATAGATTTCCAAATTTATCCATATCTTTAACAACCAAATAACTGTAATATAAAAATCGACTTATATAATTTGCTAATTTCATCCGTCTGTCTGTCTGTAGCTCGATATAATTAAGCTATTAAGATAGATCCAAGGTTCTCAATGGTACCATTGAATCAAGGGTACTCAAATTGGATGAAATATTAGTTCATTTTGTCATTCCATGTTCTTTCCATGAAATTTTAACTGAAATTCTAACAAAACGTACATTCAAAACCAAATAATTTTGTTACCAGTGCACCGATTGTAATGAAATTTGGCATACTTACTCAGTTTTTTACGCTGATTTTGAAACTCAAAACCACTTTTGTCGTAGAAGCTTCGTTCACAAGTTAGCGCAGTATTTAGATTATACAAAGGTGAGTTTTCAATGCCTTTCGGCGTTATGAGTCAAAAATAATAATTATTCTTTAGATAAATTAAACTTTAGATATGGTTGGTATTTCGTTTTTCTTTTTGGGTGGAAAATGATCGTTTAGATTAAACTCTCAGAACCTATATTACAGGTGTACAGGTAAGAAGTACATCTAAATAGGTCTGATAAACATTAAAAAAAAAAATTTCAAGTCAAATCATCAATCGAATCAAATAATTATATTTATATATATAAAAAAGAGTCTAAGTTCATCTTGTCTGTCTGTCTGTCTGTCTGTCTGTCTGTCTGTAACTCGATATAATTAAGCTATTAAGATAGATCCAAAGGTTCCATTGAATCAAGAGTACTCAAATTGGATGAAAATATTAGTTCATTGTGTCATTCCATGTTGTTTTATATCAGTTCATGAAATTTTATTCTTGGGAACTGACCTCGACAACTGAAATTCTAACAAAACATAGGTTCAAAACCAAATAATTTTGTTACCACTGCATCCATGTTAATGAAATTTGGCATACTTACTCAGTTGTTTAAGCTGATTTCGAAACTCAAAGCCATTTTTGCCGTAGAAGCTTCGTTCACAAGTTAACACAGCATTTAGATTACATTTATTTTATATTTGATAGTTGATAATAAAATGATTTTTCAAAATTTTTTATGCCTGTCGTCCGACAGGCTTTGCTGCTAGTACATTAATGATATATTAATTAATATATTAATATTAATAATATAAAAATATAGTAATAGAAAAATGTAATAAATCAAAAAATAGTTTTTCAGAATGACAAACGTAAGTGTGGGAATCTTATATTATAAATTGAAAAATTCGTTTTTGAAAAACTTTGAATGGGGATAAAATTAAGATAAATGACAAAAGGAATTTTAATACCGAAGCTGCTAATTTGATTTAAACAGCGTGGGTTAAAAGAAAAACCGAATATTCATCAAATGCGTTTCGTCTGGAAAAGATCGGTCTGTTGACAGCTGCTGAGTAAAATATTTGAAGGTTCATCAACAGGAAAAAAAAAACAGAATCAATTACTGCACTTTAGAATTTTCATACGTCTGTTGGGTTGGTTCTAAATACAGAAACAATTTGAAGTTTATTCGTGAAAAGCAATAAGCTTTATTAGTATAAAATGAAAATTTTACTTTCCTTATCTTCCAATAAGAACTATTTTATTTAACAATCGAAAGAAAATCAAAAAGGAAGGGTAAGGAATTCATAAGAAAACCACATTTTGTTTAATAATTCAGATTACATTTTCTTCATTTTAAAGGAAGCAATGAAGTTATTTTAATTTTATTACAGTGGCCTGGGGATTTGTCGTAATAACTCAATCTTAACAAAAAAACAAAAAAAATCACAGAAATTTGAATGAAAAGAACAAAACAAAAGGTAATACTTGAAATGCTAACAGTATAAATACAATAAGAGGAATCCAAAGATCAGAATAAGAGAACAGGAAGAAAAAGAGAAATCGACAATGAGATAGGATAAAAGTAAAAAAAGAAGAATTAATTTCTTAAAAGCGGCAGCAGCCATATTAAAAATATGCAGATAGTTATATTGATAATTCACTCCATGTCTCGACATGAACGATTTAATTTTAATTCAAATTTTATTAATGTTCAGAATCATTGTAATGTGATAAAATGTAATTAAATTCTTAGTAAGTAAATTGTATTAAAATTAGTTTGAATGATTTTCTAATTTATTAAATAATTTCCTATTTCAACCTAATTATTAATTAGATGTCTAATACAACCTATCTAATTAAAATTAAACAACAATTAATAAATTAGTTGATTAATCTTCTTAATGCTGTCAAAACCAATTAATAGTGAAAAAACAAGAAGATTAATGTGACATAATGTTTGATCACCGAAATTAATTAGTAAACAATTAGACAAAAGGATCAAAGGCAAATTATTTTGATAATTTTATCGTAGTTTGAACAGACTGATGAAAATGAGTTGTCTTATGTTGTTCAAATCGTCAAAATATATTCTTCAAATATAATCATCAGACAACAACAACAACACATATCTTCATCCAATATTTCGATTTTTTAATCAAAAATCTTTATCAAGGGATATTTACATCATATAGAAGAGAAAGTTATCTTTCTCATTCTAAAAAACGATCAACAATACGTAAAAAAAAGAAATAAATAAAACGTGAATAACAATACTTTACAAATTCCAAACATACTTAAACGTGAACAAAACGTGAATAATAATACTTTACAAATTCAAAACAACCAAAGAATGAAACAAAATTGAGAACAATCAGTCTTATGATGTGTTTAAATTTAGTTTATTAAAAATCTGAAGTCGATTAAACCTTACTTATATTTTTTTTTTTAAATTTCCCATTACTGAAACACTCAAGTTTGGGGCTGTTCAACTATTACGTTAAAACTTTGATATAATTTTGACTGTTTTAATTTATTGTTCAGTGGTATGTACTATTAATGATTTAGCAAATATTACGTCAGCACAAGGGGGGGGGGTGAATTTCGGGCATCTGCTTATTTTTGCTTACTAGAGGGGGCAGGGGTGGCGCAGCTTAGCCACAGCTGCTTTTGCGCCATTAAACTCCAAACAACAACAAGAGGGCAGGGGGTACAGAAATGTGCTTACGTAATACTTGAACGGTCCCTTACAGGTTGAACTTAAAAAAGTATCAGCAGTTTTAATCCTAAACATTTCATAGTATTTCAAGAGAAATTTTAAAAAAAATATCTTATTTCTCTGTAATTAGGACTACGGTTTTTGAATGTGCGAAATAGCTTTCTAATAAGTTATGTAGATATGAGGTTAAAGAGTTATTTCTGCTAATTATAAGGAGTTAGTTTTTCTAAAGAGCTGCGTGAAATCTAATATCTTAAAATAAACCCTGCAATAGAAACAGAATCGAATAGATATGCATAGATACAGCCTATAAGTTGTGACATAATTTTACAAAACTCTATTTATACAAAGGGTTGAGATGAACCACAATAAATGCTTACAACATTATTATGTGGAATCGTTAAGGAAGCAGTTAGGCCTATTATTATTTATTTATTTATTTATTTATTTATGTTTAAGATGATTGTGAATTGTTTGTTTTTTTCTTTCGTACTTTTTTTATACTACAAACTGGTATTCTTTTATTTATTATGGTAGTGCAATATATTATTACTATTGTCTGATTAGATTCACGTAATCATGATTTATTTGAGACATGAAAGTGTTCCAGTGAATAGGAGATAATCTCAATAGAAACTAATGACCGACAGTCGATTTTAAATCTTAGGCTATTGTTAATTGTATAATAATAAAGATGATGCAAGTTTTCTTTTTCTTTTTAAATTCATCAAAACGAGTACCTGTAGTATAAAGGAAATGCACAGTAGTAATTATCATTCTTATTCTTAATCCATCTAATAATGATTAACAATTTTAAATGGGCTATTGTTTTATTAATAATAAAATTCCATTTTTAAAAAAAAATTCAGAACAACATTTAAGTCAGCTAATAATTATCAACCGAACGATATATATATATATATATAAAATTCAAATAAATAGTTTAATTACAACAAAAGAATTTACTTATTGAGTTATCATAGAAAACATTCTCAATGGAAGGAAGTCTATTGTTTGCGAATAAACCAAACAAAAATTAGCAAAACAGATCAAGTTGAGTTAATCTTTTTGAAAGCAAATTACAGAATAAGATAGCGAAGAAAACCCTTGCTGGGAGAGAGATGGACAGTGTTTCCCTACTAATCCTGATTAATGAAAGCTCACAGATTTTTCTGGATTACTGTGACAAATTGGTACCTGTGGAATAACTCGTCTCAGTTTAAATAGCGACTTGGATGTAACCAGACATGTCCGAAAGACCATTTAATTAGTAAAATAAGTTTTTATTACTTAATTAACTACGTACTTAATGTTCGCCCAAAATTATCCACGCACACCTTACAGTGCTTATTGCAAAGTTAGCATAATTTGCAATTTCATTTAATGTCTGCTTCCTCAATAACTGGAACGGACTGTTAAGTGCTCAGATTGGATGGTAAATTCACTGTGGATAATTAATGCTGATGACATTTATAGTTTACTTTATTAAAGGACATTTATAAGAAACTGCAGAAATATCATTCCATTAACATTGTTGTAGTAAGGTTTACCAGTTTTAAACTAAAAAAGAAAAATATTTATTTTTTAATTATTACTTATGTATAATGTTTTAAATAATCTGAGACAGTAGAGTTTTATTTCCTAAAATTCTACATCGTCTATCGAGTAAATATGTAAGAGATTAAATATGTGACATGTAAATATGTAATCTTCAACACCGCATGTAGAATGAGAATAATTAATGTAGTTCATAACATTGATTAAATATGAATTGAATTTGCTGTTTTCATTTGAAATTCTTAATCCAATTATTGTTTTATTTGCTTTTTAGTCGCAAGTATAATGCATTGCAAGTACACTAAATAAATGTTCAAACTGAAAATTATTATTAAGTTTTAACAAAATTCAAAATAAAAGTAGAATCAGTTTATGTTTTTAATTAATTTGAAAATGATTATTTTCGTTAAATTATATAATCAAGGGAACTTTTACTTTCGAACTATTTGTAATAAAAAAATTTCCTTCATTTTACTAATTTCCAACCAATATCTTAATAATTAAGAGGATTAGACATTACTATTATGAAAATAATTTGGTTTCTAAACAAAATCGTTAGTTGAATCACATTACATTTATCTAATTTTTTATTCTTACATTCAATGAATTATTTGTTTATTTATTCTTTTTTTTGTATATACCATACATTTTTAATCTGTGTTTAACTTTTGTAAAAGTATGCATTTTTTCTGATATCAGCTTTTTGTCAGTTTATCTAAATGTACTTTCAAGTTTTGTTTCATTCCAATCTCTTCTTTTCCGTCTCTTAAGGAAATTTTTCTAAACTCAGTGGCCTTTAGGCAAAGTAAGCAACTCAGCAACGATTTCTAACCAACTCTTACAATATTTGTTCAGTTGAGATGCTTGCCTCGGTGCTGGTTTGTTTTCCCTCAGGTCTACGGAATTCAGGAATGTTTTGAAGAATCAAATGAGTGAAATTTATCTTCAATTTAGAACTACCGTATTATCAAAGATAACATAGCCTTCTAAAAACCTTCTATATACTTGTAGATGTTTAAATTTTTTAGCATTGGATGCTAAAAAACTTATTGCAATTTTAGGCTTCTGATAAGGGCTTTGTCCGTCCGTCTATGGACAAGTATCATTAAAATATCATTAAATTAGCAACAATCACAATAATCTCAAGAATTGCGCCTTTTGCATTGCAGCGATCACATTTATAATAATAAGGAAATTAAAGCAATAATTCAGCATATATTCAACAAGTTCTGGAAGCTGTTATGGTTTAACTTTGAGATAGCATTATTATATTTTCTTATATGTATCAGAAGCCGTGCGAAGCATTGTGATTGGTTTACTAATCACTGTCACTACCTTGTTTTCTAAGGAATTCAAGTTTTAAATTTTTCTCTTCGGATTTTATTAACTTAATTTCTTAAAATTTAACTTAATTAACTTAACTTCTTTCGTTGACATCATGGCTCAAGAAGACTGAAGTGATATCTTTCGATATGGGTAAAATACCATATTTTAACTAATAAGAGGTTGGAGCAATAGAAGGCAAATGAACTCCTTACATAATTATAATTTATAATTTGCAGAAGAAGGAGTTCCTTTTCCTTATCTTGAGGAGTTGCTGATGGTTCACATCTGATGATTTTTACTCTGGTCTAAATATCGGTAGGGATACTTTCTCATCATATAAACTGAAATACGACTGTATTAATAACGCTATTGCTTTTTATTTATTTTTTAATCTTCATTTTATCTAAAATTTCATTTAAATTAAAAATTTTAACTTTCGAAATTTCCAAACAAATTAGCAGAAGAGTTCATTAACATCCGTCTCCATCTGCTATCAATTTCCTTTTGGCGATGCAGGCATGGGACGACTTAAGATCTTCTATTAATTTCGTGCATAATTAATATATTTCTTTTAGCTTGCCTGCATATCCTTTTTTCTCCTGCAGACTTATTACTGTTATCTTACTATTATGAGTTTGACCTCTTCAAATAACGGTTTTTATGTCGGTAGAATTCTTTTCTGCTTCTCGTTTTGTGAGTTATTGTGCAAAAAATGACTGTAAGGATTTGAGGGCATTCGGTTCTTCAATGCTCAGAAACTAAAGACACTGTTTTCTGAATAAAAAAAGAATAAATTCGGAATGGATTGTCTATTTTTGATTATTTGAGTTGGAGTTAATGTAATTTACCCTTGAACACTGTATTTAATTTTTTTCTCGATATTATTTATTCGAAATAAAATAGAACAAACCGATCATAAAAGTCCTACAATGCCATTGTTAAGAGTTCAACTTACAAATGGTTTCCTACTGATTATTAACTTATTAAGTTTTCTTTTATAATAATAGAAACAGATTTGGTAATGCACGTTCATTTACATTATAAACAACATTCTACATTTATTTAACCAGGTTTCATTAAGTTCTGTTAAAGTTATTCATGTTTACATTTTTATTTCCAATACTAATAGGTAAAATTTAGATTAATTTAATATGGCATTCAAGTGCAGAAGTTGTTTCAAAATAAAATCATTCCAATGTATTTCTAATTCCTTAAGATTATTTGATATTCTGTTCATACTTCGACTAAAAGTGCAGTAATTATTGGAAATAGTTCTCCATACGAAAATAATTTATTAGGCTAAAAACATTTTTCTTTAGAAAAGAATTGTTTTTCGTTAGCAGTTTTTTTCTTACAATTTTAAAAAACGAAATATCACGGGAATACCGAACAATTCGCTTCCCTTTCCATTAAAATATCTCTCAAAATTAACATCGAATTATGTCAACTAAGCTTTCATTTTAATATTCCGGACTCTTAACAAAAAACTTTACCACTTTTGTTTCCAAAATTCGTTTTTTAAATAGAAGTAATAAAAATAAATGTAGTAACAGAAAATGGCTCTTTCAGAAACTATTTGGGTTTTATTTTCGATCGTGATGGGAGTTTGTCATGAGGAGAACTATGCTGCCCCAGGCCTGAAAATGACATACAGTATTCCATTATTTAGAAGGACTATGATCTCTTGGACAGTGTGTATGTATTTTACGTTTTCTGCACGTATCATGAAATACTTCTGCTCATAAACAACTCACCGTTTTCTGTTCACAAGTTAGGTCGATGCCGGGCATCACTATCCAAGCCCATCTCTTTATGGGCGCTGTAGGCCTTCGCCCATTTTCCCACGACGCACCTCCAGCATATCGTATCGCGCCGCCGAGCTGCTTCCGTCTCCGGGGAACCCTTGCGATTCACGGCACGCCCGGCTGACTTCTGCGAGCTCGCCATAGGCACTTCATAGTGGAAAACCCCTACCACGACATGGTCGACAACTCATTTCGATCTAAATCTCGATTGTCCCAAGTGGATTCGAGGAATAACTGCAATCCGAATAAAACGAAAGCAGCTAAGACTACAGTAATATTCTTCGAAAAAGTGGATAGTTTTATTCCTTGGAAACAAAATAGCACTATTTCCATTCCGAGTTTTCCGAAGAATAGTAATAAAGCGCAATAATTCATTGACTGAAAAACAAAATGGCATTCCAGATATTGAGTACAACCAATCAGCTAATTAAGAAATTTTTTCGTAAGTTAAATCAATAAAATACTGATATACAATATTACTATTTTTGAAACTGCTTGATATTTAAAGACTGTTATTAGTGTTCCAAAAATATGGAATAAAGTGCAACATGACATGCAAAATCCATCTATGATAGCATTTGCAATGATTTTCTTAAAAATTTTATTTACTAAAAAAACGTAGCTATTTAGTAAATAATAACTTTATTGATAGAATATTTTCGTTTGTTGATTTCGATTTATTTGCTCTACGATAACACTTTATTTTCATGTTTGTATTTTCAGTTTGAAAAAAATATCATTGTTTCTTCTATAAGTATCACTATAATATATCAATATTTATATAAGTATTTGTGTGCTTTAAATGGAGAATTGTCGGTGTTAAAAAGTGTTTAAGGAAATATTTATAGTAAATTTTAATGTATATACTTGTATATATTACAGAAATTTTAATAACTTCATGGATTTTCGGGGGATGAGATTAACAAAACCTTTACAGGTTAAATAACTGCTTTAAATGAAAGGAAAAGAATTCGCTTTATGTAAGATCTGGATTTCTAAATGTATGTAATTTCTAATTCTGATTTCCAGTCTGATGATATACACAGGTATTAATGTGTAGGGAAATGTTGAACGTAAAATATAGATGACAACACACTCTGAAATAACAAAATTTTTAAAATTTAAAACATTAAACAGTTACATGTTTCGGGTAGTTCTTCAATCACCCAAAAATCGAACCTGCCGGAACATATAACCGCTTAATGTTTTAAATTTGAACTTTGTAATTTCGAAGTGTGTTGTCGTCTACATTTCATGGTACATTAATACAGTTATTTCTTTGGTAAATTGAAAATTTCTGAAATTTATAAATGTATTTTACCGAAACTAAACTAGAATTCAATAATGTTCTTAACATGTATACAGTAGGGCTTCACTTTTCAGTGATTCGTCCATATGGCGCTTTTCGGCTTTGCACATCGACTACCTCGTCAGCTCTGACAGATTCGAAGGTTTCCGCCATATTCGTTTCGATTCATTCAGTTTATTCACATCGTTCGTGTTGCGTTTCTTTGTATTCTAGCAAATTTTGGGGCATTTTCAAGAACAGGCAAGTCAGAAAAAGGTTAGGCTTCGCTTTCCGACTGGAGTCTGGCCCCTAAGCCCCAATATGATTGAGACCCTATTGAAATACCTTTTCATTAGCTTTTACCTTAATTAACCGTTTTATTAACAAAATTTAAGGTCTTTACATAGACTGCTTAATTCTATGTAAATTTATTAACTTTGCAAAACAACTTGATGTAGAGAAAGATGCATTGAAAAAGAAGTACAAAAGACATCACTTACACATAAGGTCAGTTTGACGCTGCTTACGCTGTAGGAAATAGAGATAAAGTAGGAAATCAGCTATTCCTTATCAACGCAACAATGGTAGGATGCCCGTGCAGTAATAATGAAAAATATTAGATCTCAGTGAAATTCTTTTTCCAAAACATGATGCTTATTGGTACTGTGGGTGGCATTTCCAATGTCACATTAGCTGCCGGTGCTTTCCCGCAGTGTAACAAGCTCTAAGCTCTTACAATTTTTTTTATCCCCCTTTCAGTGCAAAAAAGGAGCTAAAATTTGCTATAGGTCAACTCTTTAAGATCCTGAATAAATGATAAAAATTTCAAGGGATGTTTTGATCTGACAAATCTAACTTGCTAGACAGGTTTAAGGCAAGCACTACTTTGCAATGTGACATTAGAAATACACCCGACAGTAAGTATCTAGCAGAATCTTCTGTGTCTAAAACGTCGAAGACATAAGTATTAATTGCTATTGAATATAATGTTTGTTGCCCTTAAATGTTGAAACTATGCAGGCAAAAAGAAGACTGGGACCGAGTAATAACTCGAATTCTGCGTCCAAATTATAACAACCGTGGTAGAGTAAATATCAGCAGAGTTAAATAGCAATCGAAAAGATCCCATTTCATCCAAAGCAGACTTCACAGATTACAGAATTATGGTCCTCTGGCATTGCGCAAACCTCTAGTCACTGACATCAATGCCAAAAGCCGCATACAGTGAACTGTGGTATTTGTTGATGACAGCATGTCATGTGGTTCTCCATGACCATCTGCATGAAAAGTGCAGGTAATCTTCTTTGATGCCTTCCTTGGTTTTAGGTGGATAATGCTTCCATGCTCAAAGTGCGTCATAAGTTTGTTTAAAGACCATGAGCATGGAGTAAAGCAAATTCCCTCCATACATATAGGACTTAATACTCTACATTGAACTACATTTGTAGCAAGTAAGAACATGGTCCTCTATCTTCATCACAGTAGTCTTGGCATTGATTTTACAACAGAAATGCTGTCAATTACCGTTATATAAGTTGCGAGATTTATAGGCATCCATTGCTTGTCGTATTGTTGCTGTTTTGAATATGAACTCCATCTAATGTTTGTCTATCGCCTGCAAATATATGATTATGACATTTGCAACAATAGTATTGTTATTATCAAATTTGCTTTTTTAACTTATTTAATTAGCACATTAATTTAAAATTCAGCGAAACTCTTAATGATGTTGTTTTATAAAGTATTTAAATTGTTAAGGACGAAAGTAATAACACACTTATCTGTTTTAATTCAATTTCACTCACGTTAAACTAAATTTCTTATTAAAATTGTTGTTTCTTATGTTTGTTCATTTACTTTTTCAAAATGAAGTTTTATTTTATTTCAGGATGTTTTCCTTTGTAATTCAAATTGAATTTGAACTACAATTTCTTGAGGAAATTTGACAAAGTCAACCATTTTCTGTTAGTATTATTTTTGTTTTGTTTTGAATTAAGTAGCTTGGACTTTATGTCATTTAAGTGAAATATTTAATATACAAAAAATAAATACATGAATATTTTAGTAATTTTGGAGTTCTGGAATGAGAAAGATGAAAAAGAATCTCCATGAAGTGATAACACATTGCTCAGAAAAGTAAATTGGAAAACTTTTGTTTAAGTAAAACGATTAAGTTTTCAGACATCTAAATGGTGAACTTGATTTTGTACAACATCAAATGTTAAATAATGGGAATATATCATTAGGAGAAAAGGAAAGTAAGAAAGAGATGCTGTTTAAGAAATGCTATTCCACAAATCCTTCGTTGCGATCGATATGGTTAAAGAATATGTGAATCAAATACGTATAAGATAAAGAAAGTTTTCCTGGAGGATGTTTCGCATCATTCAGAAATATGAAAGTTATGCAAAGATGGTGCCTTATCACAAGGGAACTGACAAGATAGTTTAAAGACACCACTTCAAAAGTAAAGATATATTCATAACATAGAACAAAAGATGTAAAAGAGAGTAGAGAAGTGAAGAAAGTTCTTATTATTCCCATTATTCTTATAATGCAATATTACCTCCATCAAACACATTCAACGTTTCCACTGTTGAAGCAGTGTTCTCAAAGATTAACAAAGAAGAAATTAACGAAAAAGAAATTCAAAACAGGTTTCTTAAGTATAAAATAAACTGCTTCTTTTGAAAAGTCTATGGTTTTAAAATAGAATTAGCTGTTAATAAATTAGTTTGGATTTCAAAGTATTTGTCTTCTAATGGAAACTCCTCAAGGAAACTTTTGATGGAAAAGATACAGCAGCTTTCAAAGCTAAATAAATAAAAAGATAATTATCTAAACTTTAAATAATTGCTTCACTAATTGTTTCAAATGAGAAAACAGATCATGTAAAGGAGAATAATTTAAAAGGTAAGATTGTCGAACAAAACCAAAAATTAAACTTAGCTTGTTTTTTAGTGATCCCGTACACTAAGATGTAAAGGTCTCATTCTGTCCGTTTACTTGTCTGTCACCATGTCTACAGCCCAAACTACAAAATTGAGTCATACATTATTGGAACTCTTACGTCTTGCATAAGTGCGAATAAATACGTCCGGTTTGCGGTCACTTCTTGTCTCAGACGAAGTGGTCGAAGATACTCAATTGACTGAGCATGGAAAGCATGAAAAGTCTTACTCTTGTTCTTCAACATTTTTCTTGGTTTTGCCTGTTTCTCCTTTGGTCTGTTTATTTGCTCAAACGGATGGATGGATTTCCTTAATGTCGCTTGATTATTCAGGGTCCAACTTAAAATACAGGCTCCAATTCCTGTGATCTCGAAATCCACTGCCCAATTAGCTTCACTGCTTTCTATAAAATTTGAAATGATGCTTATTTATGGAAAAGTTAAAAGATAACCACGATTTTTTTGGTGTCCGCCTTTAATCCACTCTTCAAAATTAACCCCTGCTGTGTACCACTGCTTGCCGAGACCTCAGGGTGTCGATGGGTAGCTGTCGTAAATATAATACAAAAATATATAAATAGTTAAAAACCACAGTGACTTTTCCATTCAGTCAATCACACCTTTATTTAAAAATGTGTTATCAAACAAAGACATATAGTTATTTCTATTTTATGATATTAATTTGAATATTCAAATGTCCATGAACATGTGACCTTCTTTCTACTTTAATGCTTTAATGCAAATAGATCTAATCGTTGTTATTAGTAGCTCCTTTACTAATTTGTTTTCCTATTTTTTGTATAATTAAAGTTCCTTTTCTTGTGTTTTGTAGAAATATTACATAAATGACATCTATTGTGATGTCGATAACATGACTGTGAAGAGAGATCATGTCACAACGATATCTGTCAGGTCGTAATTCCTGTCTTCTTGCCAACAGGAAGTATTGCAGCCCAGTCATTGGCAAAAAGTTTATGATCCATCAATGGTGAAAATCCGGAAACAGAAAGGTCTTTATCTTCGAGATTGAAGATAATATTAATAAGAGAAAATAGGAAAAGCTTTCGAAATCTTGATAGAATAGATCATAAAAATGCTGAGTATTGTAAATAAACTTAAAAAAAAAACTAAAAAAAAGTAAACTGATTTTAAAAATGATGCACCTTTGCTGGTTATTAATTAAAAGTATACATGAAAGAATCAACATCGCATCGTTATGTAATAAAATAGAGAACTTCTAAAAGATATAGCAACCATGGATGATATTAGAACAAATATTTTATGACTAGGGTAGAGTTTATCTATTAAATTTTTGTTATTTTAACTATATTAAATTGAAATTAAATGAAAAAATGAAATTTGTTACAATGACGTTATATATGGAATCATTATAAAAGACTCTTATTTTTGAAATATGTTATTCATTTCTCCGCTTGAGAACGAGATATAGACCATCTCGAAAGTGCTCGCATTTTATTGTATTTATATTTATGTATTTAATTAGAACTGTGTGTGATGGCCAGAACCTACTCATTACATAAAAGACTATCATAACTAATTTATCTGAATTTACATAAAACACAAAATGATTTTTAACTTTTCTAAAATTAATTGTCTTGAAGAATTTTTGTAATTTTGAAATTAACAAACTTGAAGACATAATAAACGTAGACATAAAATTTTAAATTTTAAATTCATTAACGTTGATTTACAAAGTTGGAAAAAAACCAATCTTTTAATTAATTTCAAACTAAATATAAATAGAAAGATAAATAGCTTTTCAACTTTTAGTTATTCACACTTTGCGTGGATTCGTTCGCTTGAATACGGTTTCATACAAAAATAATGTTTGGGAGACATCCTTTGCTTATAAATCTTTAGAGACAGTTAAGCTACTAACGTAACTTAACGTTGATCCTCAGTAAGGGGTCAGTTTTTGTCGTGTTAGTACTAATATATCCTACGTCATCTTTCCATATCCAATAAGGATATATATCCTTACAATAAACCAAAAAACATATCACAACAATGATTCATGACAGAATATTGTTAAATGAAAGTATGATAGTTTACAACTTTTAAATTTTATTATTTTTAGAAATTGTATAATCCAACGTTATAAGAAGGTTATATGTGAATTATTTCTATGTCGATCCTTAAGACAATAAATATAAAGGATAACGTATAATAATAAAATTTTAAGAAAGGGTCTAATACTGTAGAATAGAGTCTAACAACAATTAAAAACCAATAGTGCAAATAACTTTTTGAAAACTTTAACATATTCATGAACTCAGGCTTTAGTTGTGATTAGGATACATTTGGTGCAGTCGGTGTTAAGCTTCATCGAACCAATTATGGTTTAATTATGATGAAACTGAATGCATTTCATTTCCAATTTCAGTTTGGTATCAGATGCTGATACGATGTAGCTAATAATAGCTTTCTAATATATCTGTTTAATTCGAGCCAATACTCATTCAATTATTGCGAATCATAAATTTTAGTATATTTAGTAGCAATGGAAATTACAGTTTCTGCTAAAAAATAGATTAGTTTCCTTCATTAAGTTGGAAATCTTTTAAAATCATGGTATTACAAGAAACATTTTTTTAAGAATTGTTTGAGAGGTCTCCCGTATGTCTCCGTAAAGTTTTCGAGTCTCTTATTTTGTTTTTATTCATTCATAGGATTTTTAATTTAAATCGTTATCATTTTGGTAATGAATTCTGTTGATCTGATTTCTCAAAAAAAATTTCATGTGTGTAAGGGTGTACCTTAATTCTTATATTATTATAAGATCACATTATAGTAAGCTCAATTTATTTCTTTAGGTTTGTACCTATAAATAGATTTTATTCTCACGCTTTTTACTAATTTTATTCTTAGAAACTAAAATCATTTTCAATCTTCGTTTTTAACATTCTAGGCGTGAATGTCTCTTCTTCTACATTTCCTTTCTCATACAAAACATATGCAGTACCAGAATTACTGAGTAAACAACACCTGCTTGTGCCAAAGAAGGCACAAAGGTAAACAAAAGATTTCGCCTCTGAGCTATCAATAGTGGGAGTATGAGACGGCCGTTTCGTCCTGTTTATGGACTCATCAGCCACACAATTCGCTGATTATGGCTGATGAGTCCATAAAGACGACGAACGGCTCCCACTGTTGATGGCTTAGAGGCGATAAACCTTTAAAATAAAATAAATAATAAACCTTTGGTGCCTTTTTGGGTTTATTATTTATTTTATAACAGGCACATTTAAATTTTTACTATAGATATACTGAGTTTGTATTCTTTGTTTACGATGCTTTTAATTGTTGTATTTATTGAGCCTATTTCATATTACAACTGAAGCAGGTGGTACAGAGAAACGAAAGGAAATCTCTAGCCTCATAACTACCGAAGATAATATTTAAAATTTCTCTAATTTTTAAATTAACACCTACAAGGAATTACAACAACAAGAGAAGAGTCTTGGCTCAATATTTCAGTGCATAATAGAACCTTTCAAACAAAATAGAAGATTTTTTTCCAGAAAGAAAAAATTCAACAGTAAAACTCTATATAACCATGAATGAAATTATCACGACAGAAATGATCGGGTACACTTTTCAGGGAATTTACTACCAATATTGTCCTTGTGCACAGCTGAAGCCAATGGTACTTCCGTTTTCAAAAAGTATCGGGAATCGTTTTATTTAGAAATGCAGAATCACTTTCTCAAAGAAAACTGCTTTATTATTGTATGGATCGAAGATGCTTTTCGGTAAAACTGTTTTCATTTGTTGCACAAATCAGAAAAGTGACTAAAGGTTAAGATCTTAAGAAAACAACGAGTATCATTAAGCAGAACGTAACTAATTTTTTGGGTTAGTAACTTTTTCTAACAATTAAGTTAACGAAATAAAACTGCTCAGGTAAAATTAGCAACAATTGCAACTGAACTATACTAAATCTATCACTGTCAATCATTGGTCATTTCAATCATATTTTATTAATGTATGTTACAAAAAAAAGTAAAGCAAATATAAAATATTATTATTCTGGATTTCAGATTTCATTTACCATATTGGTATTTCTCACTTTATTATGTATTCCAGTCATATTAAGCTTAAAAATGGTAATATTTAATCTCATACTTACAGTTTTACTTCGACGTTTTTTTATCACTCACCAATTTTATTGATATACTAAATATATTAGCTTATTTGTGCAGTTGAATATTCCTAATCCGAAATTCTTGGGACGGAGAATGTTTGGAATTTTTTGATTTTTCCGGATTTTGGAATTTATCATGGTGAAGTAGCAGAGAAGTGAAAAATTCTAACTTTCATAAAAGCTACTTTTTATTTAAAACAGTAATACAAGTGATTCAAAAAAAAACAATAATGCAAATGAAACAAACAAAAATTATAAACTTAGTTGTTTGTTATTTTGGGAAGGAACATCGAAAAAGATCCTACAGGGAAGAGAATGTTTTGTCGCTGGCAGCAGACGGTCTCCAAATAATACATTGTGTGAAAATGTAAGCGCGGCCAGCAGGCGGCAGTGCTGCCGAATAATGTAAATTGCCTGAAATCTCCCCTGGTTCCGTCCTTGATGAGATGGCTGCAGACATCTTTAGTCAACTAGACAGCGGATAGTTTAGTTTGACCTTTGTTTTCTTTATCTTCCCTACATAAGCTAAATTCTGAAAAACCAAATGAGAGATAAATATAATGTCATCGGTCAGTGCTTCTACATAGAACACAAAACATTAAAGGCGTGGATAATGAAAATAAGGAAAACCCTGGAATCCTCATTAATAGAAAATTCAAAGAAATTCCTCGGCTTTGTAATCCTAAACAATTACCAGTTTATTTTTCTAATATTTCTGAGGTAACCAATGAATCCTTCTGCGCAAAGAGAATGCGCAGATAAGCATTTGCCACAGGACACAGGACATCATCTTGAAATATTCCAGATTCCGAATAAATGCTCAATTTATATACGATGCTCAATTTTATATCATTAGATAAATTTCTTGTATTATTTTTTTTTCGGAATCAGGAATTCGACAACCATAGATTTCATTCCAATGTACAGATTATACGCCAGATAGTTAATCAGATAGTTAATGTTAAATCTTTGAAATTAATAATAATACATATTTAACAAATGATTAATTAAAACATCCATTCAAAAGCAATAGTCAAATTGCAGGCTTAGTTACAGTTATAATCATTAATAATAATTCGAAGTATTAATTAATTAATCTTTATTAAACTCACAAGAAAACTAATGTGTAAAGAGCTATTTTATATGCTAACTTTGAATGAGAGAAAAGAAAAATGGTTTTTATTAATATCAACACAGTTTTAATAACAGTAATTGACTATCCTGTTATTACATTGGATAATTAATATTAAATCTTAATATATAAAAATGAATGTTTCTTTGTTTGTTTGTCCCTTATGTCTTCCTATACCATTCAGCAGATTGCGATGAAACTTTGGAGAGTTGTTGTGCGCACGCCCGCGAACGTTTCTGAATTAGCAGAACCATTTTACAATGCGAGTCGTTTCAACAAATGTGTGTATTTCCGGTTTCAACTTTTGCAGTTCCGGTGTGACTGGTATTTGCAATGACCATCAACAAAGCACACGGACAACACATGGATAGCTGTGAGTGGTCTGCTCACGCGTCATAAAACCTTCTGATTTATTCGTGTAGGCACCAGATGGAAAAACAAAAAATATTGTGTATCTAAAAGCACTTCAATAAACAGAATTAAAACACAAACATTTTCTTTGTTTGAGTGGCACTGCAACGCATGCCGGGTACAGCTAATAGTGTAATAAATAGCTATAATTCAAATATTTCACTTATTAAATCCTTTAAATTATAATAATTCTTTAATTATTACACATTCAAGAAATAAATGCTAATACGTAATAAGAATAGTCAAGAAAAAGGATGAAGATTCAATGGATAAGTTCCTGAGAAACGTAGATTTAGTTAATATTTTACAGTTGGATTAATTTTACACATTGTTTTTTATTTGATATATATCAAAAATATTTCAGAAGGAAGAAGAATTTATACAATTGTTAAAATAATTTTTCTAGTCATTTTTTTTATTATTGTTGTTCGTCGGTTTTTAATTAAAATATAAACGTTTTTGCTTAAAATGTGGGGTTTACTGTGTCATTTATTGATTCATTTTTTTTTCAGTTTTTTTATTAAATTCAGTTTCTATAATTTGTTATTCTGTTAATCACATTGTTTTGAGATAATGGATTTTCTCATTTAAATGAAAGGATAGTAATGAAGAAGATATAATGTCAACTTTCGCTACCCGCATAGTAAAATCCACACTTGATTGTACAACATGGATAGTAAATCGTTTCTACAAAATATTGATCATTATATTGATCTCCTCATATATATATTGGTTGTTCTATCAGTCAAGATTTCTTTGTTAACATTTATAACTTTGCAACTTTAAGAATTTTACATTTTGTTTATTAAATATTCTTCAGTTGTTGCGATTGTTACAGTAACGTATTTGGCACTTTATTGCTCTTACCTCTTTATCTATATCTGATTAATTTATGTTAAACCAATAGGAATCTTCCTTATGTAAACTTAACCTAGCTTTAAAATTTCAGTTTTGTATGACTTATATTTTTTTGAATTATTTTGAACACCGACGAAATATTTCGGCCCAATTTACATTAAAACATGTTTCTTGTATCATCATTTTCTGTCCATTGAATATTAAGAAGCATTACAAATATTAGACAAGCATATAATCTCCTGGATTAACTATTTTTAAAACTGTTAAATATTCTGTTTTGATCGTCAGTAGTTAAAATGCAGTTATGCTCCTTCGCTGAGAATGTTTTTAGCGACTCTTTTGAAGCGATTGCGTTTGTCCTGTCCGTCCGTGTCTGTCCCTCCTTAACAACTCCCGAACGGAAGATCTGATCGGCAAATGGACTTCACCATCGTGTTCAGAGGCTCAAACACTGTAGGAATGGAGTATTTATTTATGTCTAACCAAAAAAATGCGGACAGATTCGACTGGTTGTTTCCACAAATGCGGGAATATTTGCTCGACATCTAATGACCCGATCGACTTGAAATTTGGATATGCTTTATGAAATCTCAGTCAAGAAATGCTATGCACTAATCTTATCAATTTTTTAAGCTAACATACGGTTCGAATGTTGAAATATAAGAAATTCAATTTAAGAATGAGCGAAGGGCAAGCAATTAGTTTGAACAATGAAAGGATACGTTGTTATTCTTCTGAATTCATGAAAAACATCTTGTGCTAAAGAAAAAGCCAATTATGGCTCTAATTCAGTGTAAGATATTGTTCAATAGTGGAAAAATACTTTATTTATTTAATCGTGGGAAAAAAATTGTTAACATCGGTCAAATGTTTGATTATAAATTTAATAATGAACTACAACCTTTGCTTTTCTTAAACAAACAAAAAAGAAAATCAACAAATAATAGAAAAGGAAAATTAATTAAGCTGTTAAAAAATACATAGTTTAATATAAATCTTGAAAATAACACAGTAAGTTGCATACTATTTAAATTCATAAACCGAGAAAATGAGAGAGAACAATGTCTTGTATTTTCTATTCCCATTTATTGACTGTTCTGAAGTTTTTCATTTACTGTATCCTCTTATGTATTTGTTGTTAATGAATCGTTAAAGGAAAGAGGGAGACAAAGTTAATGATCTGACGTGTGAAGAATGAACGAAATTTTAGAAGAAAACACAATAGTGACAATGAGATAAAAACTGGAAATAATGGTTGATTTGTATCAACTATATTCAGTAGCTATTTCCAGGGATGAAATTGTCAGTATCGGAATCTGTTGACGAGAAAATAACAAATTACCGTTTGATAAATATTGTGAACGTGAATGGAGAGGCAGAGACTGCCACGATAAAGCTTTTTCAATTGATACATCCTGAGATCTGTACAACTGTAACCTAAAGACGTCGCTCGGCTTGACAACAATACAAAGACAGTTTTCGAATAATTTGACTTTTATAATATTTTGATGCGAAGTATTTCCTTCCTCTAATTATCAAGTGTTCGTGAAATAACAGCAAAAATTTGATGAGAAAATAATTTATTAAATAACAAATTAATAAACTCCTTCAAGACTTTATTATTATGGCAATATTTCGTCTCGTTTCCAAGACTTCTTCACAGCCTAATTTTAAGAGGAGAAACAGTAAATGATACAAACAGGAATTCTAAATCGTGAAAATTATAATAATCAAATTATAATAATAATTTGATGAGAAAATAGTTGAGCTTTTGTATGTTTGGATTTGAAAGGATTCCCTAATAAATATAGACATTTGTTGCACAAATGAAAACGAGAACGACAACAAAATAATGAATAAAGAAAAAATTAGCATGTACTAATAAAAAAATTGAATGAACGACCAAAAAAAAAGAAAAAAGATACGAAAGATCAACAAGTTTAAAAACAAAAATTACAAATTAAACAAATTATTTCAAATAGACATAGATTAAATGATAATATTTTGTAATTTGCTGGAATTTAGGATTTTTTACTTGAATTTTAGCCTCCCGGCTCATCGAGCAAGTTAATAATGGATATCTTTCACGGATCAAGAACGACTAGCGGAAAACTGATCTTGTGAAGTAAACTATAAATGAGAACTCATAAAATGATGAATATTAGAATTTTTATCTGCATTTAAAGTTGAATAAGAATAATTCAAGCAACTATTTAATAAACACAATAAAATTTAATCACACAATCGATTTTGGTAACACTCGTTACCTCTATCAACTTGATGAAAGAAAACGAGTTTTACGAAAATCGATTGTGTGATTAAATATTAATTGTGTTTTAATTTTAAATATGTGCGTGAATTATTCTTACTCAAATTTATAAACAGAAACGTTTGCTGGAAATCACACCTTCACCTTCTGTGGTGGTCACAATCAAATAAGAATACGAGATAGCTTTTAACCTTTGTAGGAAATACAGATTTAAGTTTTTAAAGATAAAGAAATTGGATTTGATAAAAAGAAAAATGATTCTGGAATTAAAATTAATACAATAAAAATAATTAAGTCGCGTTTTTCATTTCCAGGTTTCTATCGAAGATCAATAGAAGGTGAAATTGAAATCTAGAATTATATACGAAATCTAAAAGATCATCTTAATATCAGACAAACGGTTTTTAATATGTTCTAATATATTAGCATGTTGGTACATTTAAGCTTTCTGATATTATATCAGCCTTCCTTTTGAATTATTAGAGCACGGAAGCCTTTATTCTACCAATGATCTCTGAATACGAAATGAAGGCATTGAAAGTTACTGGTTTTACAAATTTATTTTGGCTGAATAAACTGGCCTGAATACCAACAGGAATTTTCTTCTGAATATTTCATTAAGTTATAGCCATGGAGCAGTCAACTGAAGAAAACGAAGGAATTCACAATGAATTTCGTATTGGTTCCTTGAATTTCAGTTTTACGGATGGAATTCCGCTCACCTCCGTGAACTCCGACCACAGTCTCATCTATTCGTCCCGCACCAAAACCAGATACCAGCATTCTTTACTTGACAACATCTTAATTGAACTATTCTTAGAGATTGTTGGAGTTCTTTAGAAAATCTTTTAAAATCCTCTTAAAGTGTCGTTGCATTCTTGAAATATCGAAACTAGATTCAATATTTTTCGACTTTAATGGCTTTTTGTACTTCATAACTAATAATAATTACCAATAAAGGGAAATAAATCATTGAATTGCTCATTTAGTATTAAAGAAATGACTTAATTGTGATAATAGTATAAATACAATTTTAAATGTAATTTGTAATTTACTGTATTTATTCGTTAGTTTAGTTAGAAGTTAAATATAGTTTTCAAGACCATTTGTCGAGGCCCTTTCCTCACATATACTCGTACTAAATACATTATCTTTCAATCATTTTCAATCCATATAGAGTAAAGATCTTTCAAAGTTTTATTCTATTTCTTGTATTTTAAAGCTTTTCAATAAACTTTTCATCCAACGATTTGCCTTCAAACCTTTTAATGTTTTCTTTTATTCTTCGAAATCCAGTGTAGAATTTCTCTTTCCCTTCTCTTATTTCATCTTGATACATGTCCATTGAAGTTAATTTCTTTGTATAAAGAAATGCCAGCCATTTGGATGTCTTCTCTAAGCTGTCATTTCGTAATGTATACTTTTCCTTTACGTACTTTGCATTCGCTGAATTGTGAATTGTATCTCTAACCAGAAAGTAAAGAACCTTAAGATTCCCGTATCCCCTATTTTGCTGTTATTATATTACGGGAACTTTCCTGCCATCCTACATATTTAGATTATGATGCTTCTCTTCATATAGTAAATGACCTCTATATTACTTCATAAATAAAATGACCTGTATATCACTTGAATATATCTGTATGGGTAAGTTTGACTCATGGTCGGGTGCATCCAATACATACATACACTGTTTCTTCCAAGAAATCGCTTCCCGGTAGTTTCTTTACTTCAAATCTTAAAAGTTTTTAATTCCTTAAAGATTTGTATTTAAAGATTAAAAGCTAAAGAAAACAAGTTATCATCGTCGCATTCGTAAAGTATTTATAACATAGGATATCAGCATCAGAAATTGCGTCTGAACTCAATAAGAGATAAATTCATCTGTTTACATCTGGATTCTGTTTTAGTCTCAATCTAAATGTCGTTCATGTTAAGAATAAAGGAATTTTAAGAGATTCACTATCAACAGCTAATTAGTGATAGTATTTGTAATAGCAGGGAGACCGGGAAGTTCCGTGCTCCTTACTATAATAATAACGTAATAGAAGGTACGAGAACTTCCCCGCCATCCTAAATATAATTTTTTTCCTTTTTATTCCTGCTGGCAATGTTTTTATAACGTTATTTCTACGAAGAAAGTTAGATTCCTTGATTAATTATCATCGCAATTCGTACTGTTTAAGAGATTACAATTCTCCTTTTGTGGTTATGGATGAATCCTTTGAGGATGGTCTTTGTTTTTGGTTTTTTTTTTGTTTATCAAAGTTTTCTTTAATACAAGTTTTATATGAGTTAATTATTAATACCTTACTGTAAATAGTTTACCATACATAGGCCTACACGTGTAAAAGTCGAATTTTTTAAACCACTTTTTAAGGTAAAATTTATAGGGTCGACTATTACACGAATATTGCTTTTGAGGGACTAAAATTCACGCTAGAATCCCAAAGAATGTAACAGTAGAAGCCCAAATGATCTCTAAAGGAATAAAAACAAAAATACAATGGATTACAGTAATGCAGTAATAATAAGTTGTCTCGTCTACTGTTGTTTTTAATGTTCAAACTAATATTTTAGCTATTTTTTTTCTGATACAAGTTATCGTCCAATCTAATTCTGCATGAAGGCAGTAAGGAATACCGCTAGGAATTATATTATGCCGTGAAACAAGAGCAAAGCGGTAATTAAAAAAATGTTATAGAACAGCAGTATTTTATTAAAAATTTTTTGACAATATCAAAATGACAGTAATAATATGAAGTTATATAAGAAATGATTGTGTGCGGTACTGACCCAGTTAATAGGGTAATATGATGTTAATGAATTTAAGTCTAGGCCTAGCTTTTCTACCCGTGGCTGTTTACATAGGCAAGCAGAGGGAGCATTGTGTTGCTTGGTATCATACTAATTATGAGAGTGCTGGTTCGATAATGAACTTTAAGAAATTGCAAGTGTTGAACTAGTATCTGTTAAGAACCAGGGTCGACTTTTACACGAGATATATAGAAAATTCCAGATCTTTTGGCCAGAAATAAGGGGTCGACTTTTAATTGAGATCAAATTTTATTTGGGTACAAATGGGATCGATCGGATGAATCGTGTTTATGAAAAGGAATTATTGCTTTCTGATCAATGTTTTTTATCCGCTCAACATAAATTAACGTGATTTTCAAAAACACCAACAACAGCAAAGATGCTAATGAAGAACCTTACTCAATAAGTCATTGAGTAAAATCATTAATTTTAATTCGAGCAGAAAACCAGTGCAATAGTTTAAATATAGAAAGTTTTTACTGTTCTAAACTGTTGTCGGCCATAAGCCCGAAGATCAGCAGAACACATATTTTGTCTCCCAGGAACTGTCAAGGCTTTAATTCCCAGACTCGTGTAAACCTTCTTGTATTGTGATACCTTTTCAACTCAATTTTGCGCATTCAACAAATTTTCCATTTCGGTAAGAAAGCAAAGTCTTAAGAAAAGAGTTCCTTAATAAAAGAAGCCTTCATCTTGAAGGGAGGTTCAAATGCAATACAAGTTTAAGCTTTTAGTGGTTTAATCCCCTTGCGATATTTATCCCCGTGGTGTTTAGTGGGGCTCATGCAACCCATTTCCTCCCGTCACCACTGGACATTTGCTTCTCTAAGCCATTAGGAGAAAGAAGCAATTCAGGGAATGGACATGAAGGCGACATTTTAAACATTCACAAGTTGTCGTTCGGCTCTTTGAAAAGGTTTCCCTTACAAACTTGGGGATCTTGGCAGCATGTTAGCTGTCCGCAATTCCCCACACCGAACAGTTGACAAATTTGATCCTTTATGCCCAGCTCCGCTTTATCTGGTGGGCAGCAATATATTTGCGAAATGTCATTACTGTTCGGAGATCCAGAGGCCGAAAGGAAGGCGTAGCATGATAAATACGTTGTTATCATGCCCAAGGCGACACGATCAAACGCCTTCGAGGCGGAGGCAGCCAGCGCCAGACATAATGGTCTTTTTAGAAAAGTGGTTGGGCTCGGATAAGAAAAAGAAAAAAATGGTAGCTCCCTTTCCAAGTGACTTCTCCAGAGTGGATTTTTTGCAATAAAAATCATATGAGTCAGGATGAAGAAGAGCTCAATTTGGAATCATATCATATATATCGATAGAAGTTTGATTGAGGGGACTAACTTCAGGTTGAAGATACTTCTCAAATCCGGGACATGGATATTTTATTAGACGATCAAATCTATCGGTGTGCTTTAAAAAATATTCCAAGATGTAACGAATGAGAAATATTGTAATATGTTACAACTAGTTAAGTATTGTAATACTTTGAGAGAACTAGTTAAATAGGATCAGTACTTAGAATCCTTAGTAAGAATACTATTAGAAAACTCAATCAATGAAAATATAGGAAAAATGATAGTAAAACTTCTGTAAATCTTCACATATTCTTTATTACTACTTAACAACATCCTCCTACTGGCAATATTTCGTCTTATTTCTAAGACTTCATCAGGCCATTTACAACATTTTTAGGAATAGAGAAATAAATTCTCTCTTTCCTAAGCCTTAAATACATAATAATCTCTAACAATCAAGGAACGTGGACTCAATCACGTTCAATAAAAGTTCAAATTACAAATTTAGATTCTTGGATTGTTATATTATTATGTATTTAAGGCTTAGGAAAGAGAGAATTTATTTCTCTATTCCTTAAAATTTTGTAAATGGCCTGATGAAGACTTAGAAATAAGACGAAATATTGACAGTAGGGAGGGGGGATGTTGTTAAGTAGTAATGAAGAATATGTGAAGATTTATGGCATTTTAAGATGTTTTAAAACTTCTGTAAGTTTCTAAATAAGATATATTCAATCAATTAAGATGAATATTTTCTTTTTTTTTACATAGTTACTTAGAAATAATTATATTTAACAAACCGTACTCATAATGTTCTAAAATGTTAATTATTTTTAGTCTCTAAGTCCTTCTCAGATATCAATTGAGTTTAATTAGGATATTTGAGTTAAAAAAAATATAAACGAACTAAAATATGATGTAATAAAATGTGCATTTCGAAATAGAGAAGAACTCTGCATTTAATGTATCAATTTGCTATTAAAGTCAATAAGCTTAAAACAGTTATTTTCTTAAATTACTTTAAATTACTTTTTTATTATTAACATATTAGCCTATTTAATATTTCCCATAAACAGTAACATTATCACAATATCATTTCTATATGAAAAGAGAAATAACTTCGGATAATTGTTATGAATCAGTGAAGAAGTAATTTTACAGCATCTATCATCGTTTTGACCTTTTCATTTCTACACCTGTACCGTATGATTTTCCCCAGTCACATTTAAAAACCAATGTAAAAAATGCGCTTAATGTGCAATTATCTTTTAATAATATATCGTATTTGTGTATACATTATGTCACCCCTACAATGGAAAACCAGATCTGTACTTGAAGAGATTTACTTTGGATAATTAATAGTATTTCACTTAATGATATTGAAATTATTGTAAATGACATTAAAAGAAAAATGGCTTCTGTTCAAGCGAAGCGCTCATTTCCTTCCAAATGAATATATCAGTGTCAAGAACTTAAATCGCTTTTGGAACTACAAAGCAAAATTAATAGCCATCTCGATATGTTGGCAGGTAGACCAAAAGAATGCAAATAACAAATATTATTCTACCCATCAGAAACTGTGCCTACTCTTAATGCTATTCAACACCTCAGGGCACTTGATGGATAGATGCTGCACTAAAGAAATTATTTATTTTTTTTTATAAAAAAATCAACTTTAAAAACTTGAAAAATAAATCATCAAAAGCTGCTATTTATGAAAAAAAAAATCCATGAAAATAATGCCGCAGAATCGACTACTAAACAGGCAAAATTCATCATTTCTACTAAACAAAAACTGCATCACATTAACTACATAATGAAGAAGCTTTGGACATCATCTTTTGACTCACGTAAGTCTCTGCAGATAGGAAGCGCTACGTTGAGTAAGGCTATTAAAGGATCAAAAACATTGACTACCAACATATAATGGAGTATTTCTATAAAGTAAATTTTAGCTAAAGTAATTTTCAATGAATGTTTTCGATAAGTGTCTTAGTCATTTCTTATTTTGTGGTGAATGCTTCGGGAAAGTAAAGACTAATTTGACTAATCGCAGAATCTGACAAAATCTCCTTTATTTACAACAATGTCTGCGTTTAAATAGGCTTATTTACAAGGCTGTGATTGGTTGCTGTGCTTTACAAATTGATTACAAATTACACGTGGGCTTTAAGTGATTTTTAACTGACTTTTTAAATGACAGCAAATCATATCTCAGAAGCATGATCAACGGAAAATTTAAATAAAGTAATAGAATTAAATATAAAACAGGAAGATAAATTTTAATAAACAGTGAATAACAGAATAAGTACTGATAAAATCATTACCATCTATGTATAAGACATCACATGTGAGGTATCGGCACTCAGTTTAACATTTGAAATTTCATGTATCTTGAGCAGTTCCGTTCTTGTAATGATGAAAAAAAATTAAGAAAGAAAACCTAAAATACCGTAAAGTGCATTAAAAAAAATCTATTCAAATGCATTTCAAGGGATGATTAGTATATCCGATAAGAATCCTTTTCGGATTGTGTTTTATTTCTTAATTTCAGTTAATTGCTTTTTTAGCGTAAAAGCTCAGATACGCTAACACAATCAAAAAAATACACAGTGCAAAGTTAATATAAAGGTTTAAAATCTAAAAAGAGTAGTAAAGACTAATACGTTTTCGCAGCTAATAAATACACAACAACTAAAAGGTAAAGGAGTGAAAATCACAACATTGAGAAAGTAAAAAAATATATAAGAAACAGTTTTTACATTAATTTGTAAAAAACAATAATAAAGTTTTATTATAATTTCGTATTTTGCTTTTTCTATTGCATTTTATATTTTGCTTTATCAAAAAGTTTGAGGTCCGAGTTCTCTGATTTAGTCAAATATTGCAATTTTATTTAAAATATAGTCAAACTTTAATAGTTAAATTGAAGTGTGGTAACTTTATTGCTGTATTTCAAGTGTTGCCACTTTTAAAAGTATTAATTAATTTCACGAAAATAATTTATTTTTTTTCTTTTCTAAACAGGTAAGCTTTCATTATATATTGCTGCCAAAGTCATTAAATATAGGTAAGAATACCTCTTCTACTTTGTAAAATTGACACCCCCCCCCCCTCACTGTAACAGATGTAATATTTTTTTTATTAAACTTTATTTATCTATTTAATAAATTAAAAAATATAATTCCGATTACCCAATCTTTGAATTTTTTTTATATCTGTTTCAATCCATCTTATATTATAAAAGCGTTATTCTGTCATTGTCCTAAGACTTTAGGTTTTTCCAATTTTGTGACCAAACTATAAAAGATAGATTGGTCATGCAAATGGATAAAATATAGATCTTTTTAAGACAAACAAAATGCTACAAAAATCTTGCAAAAAAAGTTTTTTGGTTTCCAAGATTGCTCCTTTTAAAGGGTCAAATTTTGACTTTTTAAATTATTTAAACGAAAAGTATAAAAGTTGGAAGAGAACATTATATTGAGAAAATGTTGGTATTTGAAAGTTCTATTGAACGATATATCAGTAATTCATAAACGTTTCTGCGTTTGCGAGAGACATGCAAAAATCTGTGTGCGCAACCCCAGGTGTGTGGCGCCAACCCACAATACAGCTGAGTTAAGCGGAGAAGGTCACAACGGGCTGGGAAGTCGTATATTCTCCGATCTCAATATTAATTTGCCAAATATATATATATATTTTTTTTATAATACTATATACGCAAGGGTTTCGGAGCGAAGCGACGGTACCCGGCTAGTTAAACTATAACAATCAACTATAATTTATAAAACTATTTATTATTCAAATATTTTTTTTATTTGAACTCCTAAAAAAATGCTGAACTCCTATGAAGCGTCATTACTTGTCACTATTATGTATTTTTTTCTGTAAGGTAACAATGTTCAAAATTTATAATAGTTTTAAAATGTTTTAAATCGCATTATTTTTCTAATTTGGCAATATATAATAAGTTACTGCATATACATTCAGAACTACTAAACATTTTCGTTATATTCTTTTTAATTAAGTTTTGGATTTTTTACTTTGGTTATTTTTATTAGGTCAAAATATATCAACGTAAGTGGAATCTGTGTATATTTGGAATAAAAACATCACTGGACTCCTAAAAAGATAATTTGAAGTAACAGAAACTGTCTTCCTTTCATTTTGTCTTCTATGTTTTATTTCATGTGAACCTATGATTGCTTCACACATCCTTCCAATTCGTTCGCGAAATCCTACTGTGAATGGTCTTCCTTTCAATTTTTCTATTTTCCAGTGCAGTTGTTTGTTCGTTGTTAAAACATGGAACTATTATTCTTGCTATTTTATTTATTAGAGAAACTTATTTTTACAAAGTTCAGTATCAGTAGATCATGAAATGCAACGTCTTTGCTCCGTCTTACAAACTTCGAACTGTGTTTTATTTATGTTTTTCGTTTTGTTTTTAATTTTTCATTCTTTGTGAGATTCGTTTGCAAATATGGAGATGGTGAAAATAAAATTCCAAGTTATCTAGTTTCATTAAATGGTCAGAGAAATTTTAAAGAAAATTACGATAATATTATACCCTAGAAAAATTGAAAATATTTATTCTACAATGTTAGGAACTATTTAACTTTCAAAACAAAAAAGAATTGACAAGACAGATCAATATTTTTTCACTGGTTCTGTTATCAGTTTGGTCCAAGTATTTATGTCTAGAAAGTTTGTCAGTGAATCATTTATCATTTTGAAGGGGCACAAAAAAAGATCCTTAATAAGCCTAAACAGCGCCATGTTGACTCTTAAGAAGGTACTTCCAAAAATTTATTTAGCTTCTTCTTGAGATCTGAGAGTGAGGGAATTTGAATAGGACGACATTCCTGAATCTGACACTGCCTCGATCGCAATAGACCCTTAAAGTCTTTAAAATCTCGTCGACAAACAGAGTGAATTGCTTTGTGGCTTCCGTAACGTGGTTCGTTGGAGCTGAGGTCACCGAGATCATAATTTTATGATTACTGGGAAGAGTTTCCTAACCCCGGGGCAATTCCAAATAATAAGAAGACTTCCGTGGCATTTGGTGCGGAGTGGAAAAGGACAAACGCCGTCGACACTTGCGCCTTTGTTGTGGCAGCAGCCATCTGACGGGATTGGGGTCAAGAGCGACGTTGCTTTCCGAGAGGAAATTAGTTCCGAGCGCCGGCATTAGACAAACGCAGTGTCTGTAACAACCGCATTTACGATAAAGCTGGAGAAGATAGGTGATGAGCAAAAACAAACTGCCCCAAATGGCAATCATTGTCTCCGACAGAAAACCGATTCCCTTTGGCGATTTTGATGTGGAGACCTTCGTAATTACGCGAAATCAGCTGTCAAAGTTCTTCCGCCAGTAACTGTGCGCTTTCGAGTGAAATCGTTGAATCTTATAAGAAAAATAGAAAACAATGTAACTTAACATTTTACAGAATTTCCTTTTGTAACAATCTGTAGTATAAAACTTATTAGAATATAAGTGAAGCTAATATTTGGATACCTCGATCTCTAAATTATATTTTAAGTTTGATTTCTAATAGATCAATCCATAATATCAGTATAACTTCTGAAGATATACACTTGAACCTGGATGCGAATCCTTGAATTATAGATTGGTTGCTTCTCTTTGTTTCTGTTTTAGGAATTCTTCTGTTTCTTCTATTTTCACTTCATTTCGAAACACTTTGTTCCTGACGTAGCAGATCTTCCATCACTTTTGAATCATTGAAAAATGTCACACACGGAAATATATGTGCGCTAAAACAAACTTCCAAGACCATGTTTTTGCGAAGTATTCTAAATAGAATAATAGTAATTTAAGATACCATATCACATATCTTAAGATAGTTTTAAGTTAAAATTGAAAATAAGTTGAAATAGCAATACTTTCTAAAAGAATAACGACAAAATTCTTTACTTTTTCTTTCAATAAATCATTTGCTTAATCTTTGTAACCCAAACGTAAACTACACTGATGTAATTTTTTGTGTATAAGTTATAACATTAATAACAGGAAATTTGATAAAAATTTAAGGAATGGTTTGTATTTCCAATTGAAAGCTCCGTAGAACATTAGATTCTATGAAATGTTATCTTCAAGCTAAAAATATCCTTTTAAATATAGTTTCTAAATGTTGTATTCCCGAATATGATTTAAGATTTGGTTTAATTAGGGACCCATATGGGTGTTGTTGCGTTTGTCCTCTCCGTCTATCTCTCCGTGTCTGTCCTTCCCCTAACAACTCACGAACGGAGGATCGGATCAGCAAACAGACTTCATCATCGTGTTCAGAGGCCCAAACACCGTAGGAATGGGATATTTATTTCTGTCTATCCGGAAAAATGCGGACAGAGTCCACTAAACAGTGCAGAGTCGACTGTGCCTAGGGTCGAATAACAATATAGATTGTATAGTAGAGACTCTCAAACACATCTAACTAACGAAAGAATATCGAAATTTCCAGTCAAATCGAGTCAGTAGTTGTCCAGGACAAACTTCCCAAACTTCACCTTTTTCGGTGGACAGTCGGCTGTCTTTGCGCGGAGGATAACCTTCCAACGCTCCTTAGGTGAAGTTTAGGTTTTAATGGGTCGCCAGGCCGGGGATAGTCATTGGACTGTACCCGGGAGCTTCGGGATGTCAGCAACCTGGCGGGTCCACGGGTGGTGGATAGTGGAAATCTTCGTCTCCGCTGGGTCCGAGGACACTGCGTGAGGCGAAGCAGTGCTCTGCACCCCGAACCAGACTCCCCCCCAATCTAAGGTGTTAAGCGGACCGTGCCGATGGATGGATAGCACTGGGGTTATAGTGTCTTTAACGGTGCCTCTAGGAAACCAGGCCGAATCCTGGAGTAAATAAAAAAAAATGGCCTTCCCTGCGCATGGGGGCTCTCCGCAGGGTGACTGCTTTTCCCCCGTAACAATGGAGGGCTCTGAAGAAGAGACCTCCAAAGATATTCCTAACTAGCTAGCTTCCATGAAACTTCCGAGGAGGGACGGTATATACCGAAACTTCCAGAGAAAAAAATGGAATGGATCAGGTAACTCCTGAACACATTCCATGTTTCAGTTCAGTTTTAGCTAGGAACAGATGGGAGATCTTTTGGTAGGTTTTGCTCACCATTGAAAACATCTCCACTTTTATTAAGGCCATTTTATTTTTCTGTAAAATTACAGAACTCTTTATGACCACAGAAACTCAACTTTATGTTGAAGAATAATCATTGATGTTATCAATGTTTTATGAGGGGATACAATGGAGCCAAGACATTGTACTCCTAATAGACATCGACATATACTTGGAATTTCCCAAAGTAATGTATGTAGGAAATGTAGAATGAATCAGGAAACTCCTGAACACATTCTATGCTGCTGTCCAGCTTTAGCTAGGAATAGATGGGAGATCTCTGGTAGGATTCGTTTTACCACTGATAACATCTCCACGCTGTATATTAAGGTCATCTTGATAAACTGTAAATCCACAGGACTCTTCATGACCACAGAAACTCAACTTTACGTTGAAGAATAATCATTGATTTAAAACAATGTTATATGAGGGTACACAATGGACCCATGCATGTGGTCTGAGTGGTTAACGGCTGTTAGCCGACCCTCTTACATCCTTATCCTTATCCTTATCCTTAATGGGTCGCCCTTAATTTTATGATTTAGTACAATTTTTTTTAATTATTTGAATTAATTAATGAAAAAGAGTCAAATAGAAGGAGTCTTTTGAATTTTTACGAAGAGTAGAACTTGTGAACAGTCTCCTTGCATTGTTTATTTATTGGTTATTTTTTTCAATAAATGCATGAAATACAAATAGCAAAGTACATCTTGGAATGAAAATAAAAATGAAAAAAAAAATTCTCATTATTGTTCTGCTTTATAAACATTAAAGAACCTGCGCATTGTAGTTTTTCAATCTTCGAGTTAGGAAACTTATTCTCAGTAAAATAAAGGCTATATGCTGAATACCTGTGTCTCATTCACACAGTGATAAATAACATTAATGCTGTCAACTGATGTTAGAGCTTCAAGTAATAATAATTTAGGATTATGTTAAATCACATGATGTTCATTGATTTCTATCTTTTATAGTTTAATATCATCTATGTTGTTATCTTTAATATTGGCAGAAGGAAAAAATACTGCATGAAAAAGTCTTAGTACTGCATTAAATCTAAGACTTTCTATATTCGTTTACAGAAGCACGGACGAGTGAAAGTGTGATAGTTTTTTGAAATCTACAGGAAGGATTATTCTGCGCCTCTTGTGCAAAGATCCTTTACATTGCACCATTCGAAATTCGACGTTCCTTGCGTCGTAGCGAATCCAAAGATTTAAAAAGCAAGTGCTTGTAACAAACTTCAAAAATAAAAGATGACGTCAGATAAAATAATACAAAAGAAAAAATGAAAACTTTTGAGTTAGTCGTACTGGCGCTAACTGAATCTTACGTTTGTTTTCATATGTTTCTTAGAAGTTATTAATTCTTGATGGAAAATAAGTATTAGATGTTTTTCTAAATATTAGATTTTATCAAAATAATCCCAATTTGCAAATAATTTTATTCTGTAATTGATAATTAAGTCATCTGAATTAATGATGATTGTTGACATAATTATCTTACTTCAACATTGAAGTCTCTTTCGTAAGTACTTGAAGGAAAAAACATAACGAAGTGGTAAATCTTTTTATAATAGGATGGACGAGCGAAGATGTGACAGTTTCTTGAAGTCTCATACTTTGTCCATTGGAAACGTGGAAGTTTCCGAAATATCGTTTTTCTGCCACGTAGAGGTTCCTTGCACAACTAGCACAGACCAAGGTAGACACGGTGTGAGTAGACACAAGAACCACAGTACGCAGTAGACTCGTCCATCTTACAATGTAGGGACATTTAGTACTTCATTAAATCTTTTTCTTTTAAATACTTACGAAAGAGGCTCTTATATTGATACGATAAATTAAGATAATTACGTCAACGATCATGATGAATGCAGCGCAGTGATGATAGAACAAAATTAATTGTAAATTTCCATATCTTCTCGTAAGATCTTGAACTTTCATCTTTACATAACTTAATAATGGTTTCAACCTTAAGAAATGACTTCCGATAAAGCTTTCAACCATTTACAATAATTAAGTGGACTTTGTTTAACTGGGGCCACTACAGAGTCAGTCTCTCTTTAAGTTATTTACTTTACTATGCATTAGGTGTCATAATGGACGTCGTTGGCTTGTATTATAAAAACACAGTAAACTCAAGCTCTGCTGTTAATACAAAGCACATGTTGTGGTTAGTAAAGTTTAATTATGACTGAATGTTCCTAAAAACCATGATGAAAAATTCAGAGACTCCATTTTAATTATAGTCTCTTCATATTAAAGTAGCGGTTGTACTCAAAAGATGTCCAGTGGTTAGAGTAAGAGAGTAATGATCCAGCTCTACTTTATTCGCTTTACATACAATCTTAAAACAAGTCCCATTATGAAAATTTGTTTTTTCACGTAAAATTAATTAATTAAAAATTTTTCACTGTCTAATGACAGTGTAGCAAAACATAGTTTCAAACTTCAATTTTAATATTATTTGCATTTTAATGTACTGTATTTGTATATTTTATTAATTACTTTTACATCTTTCATTGGAATATATTGTCTGAGTTTAGATAGAACCTAATTGGAAATGATAATTGGATAATGTGTCTCTATTCTAAGTTTCTCAATTTGAAATTCATCAAATGAGTTGTTCACAGAAACCAAGTTTTAATCAAAAGTTTTATCAAAAATAAAGTAACTATTAAAACTATTAAAGTAATTTAAAACAAGATTGTGATCAGTAGTTCCAAGTGACAGGAGCGGATGGTACGAAACATTATTTTAAAGATTATGACCATAAAAAATTAAAATAAACAATAATCATATGGGGGGCTAGAATCAAAGGCAGCTAAATCCATATTTTGAAATTTTATAATTTTTTTTTTAAAGGTGGTAATGTTGTATGACGAAATCTCCAAAATACTTAGAGTAAGAATTACAACTCAATGGATAGCACACTGAACGCCTATAATGACAGGTTATTCTTTTATTGAATAATTAAAATGGATTAGCTGCCTTTGATTCTATCCCCCTCATATGTAACATTTTATATTTTTAATGGTTAAAGGATTCTTCTTGTGAACTATTCAAATATGATATTTTAAATAAAATATAAGAAACACCAGAATTCAACAGAAATGCCAGAAGAACTTATATTGTTCAAAAAATATATTTTCAAAGAAATTTCAAGACCTCTCCATTTTTTTAAAATGACAACAAGTTCTCAATAATTAAAAATCAACTTGAGATTACAGGTGAATCTGAGCTTCAGTTTTTAATAAATTAATGTGAATGTCTTTATTAGCCTCCAAATCCACAGATATGCAAATACAATGTCATCTAAAATGTTAATGTATTTTCATAAAAAAAATGAAAGAAAAGAAGAAAGAATTTAAAGAAAAAAATACCATATGTATTACATATCATATATAATACATTTAAGGACAATATCATATATGGTTGTAATAACAGCAATAATTCAAATTTTAATTTACATATTCTTTATGCGTTATTTTAATTAGTAATAAACTTAAAATGAAGGGACTTTTATGTACATAGACAGTAGTAAGGGTGCGGGATGAAAGAGACCTTCAAAAAGATGAACTATTGTCTTTCGAATAATTTATCAGTAGAAACGCGTATTTTCCGTTCTTTCAATTTCATCTAAGTGCTGAGGTAATTTCATTTTCATGGGCTTTAAATGTATCTGAAGTTCTCCGAGATATTAAAATTACCAAAAGAAAGTCTTTGATGGATTTTTAACAAGATTAAATGCAAATTAAATTATTTTTCATGAATACCCCGCTGCGTTCTTTTTCTTTGACTAATTTATATAGAATTGTTAAGCTTCTTTTTTACCAACGAGAAGAATAGGTTAAAACCATCAACTTTATTAATAATTTTAAAAGAATTTAAAGTACACTATGAAATTATTTTCTGAGCTTTCTGAATTTTGAAGAATTTTATTTTACTAAAAGGGAAAAGGATTTCCTGGTTATAAATTATTTTATTACTTTAATAATTGTATATTACAGTTCTGTCAAAGTCGTCTGAGATTCTGTGATGATAAAAGCTTTCTCTATCATCAGATTACAAGGATTAAACTTTAAAATGAGAATTGTGTTGTGATTTTAAGTTTCTTCTAGATCTCAATTTACTTAAGGTAATCGTTTTTATACTAATTACTGATAGGTCATTTCAATTACTTTATAATTTTGAGGTTTCCTAGGCTAGTGACAAACAACTTATAATAGTAATGATGAAGAAGGATTTGGAATAATGCTGTATGTTAATTAATTAAGTAACTATATATTACAACAAAAAAACTGGCAAATGTAAGTACTTATAAAATTAGAAAGTATAACTCCAAAAAATCAAAAAAAAAACCGGAAACCTAGACCTTTTCTTTTTGCGAATTATTTGTATATGTTCTTTTATAAAATACTATTAGGTTGATAAATATGAAGTTGATATTTAATCATAGTCGTAAAATGTTTGTTGCCTCATTAGAGTTTTGAGGTAGCAGAGTAGTTACTAATTTATTATTATTATTATGCTATACACCATATATTAGTTCAACTCTAGTACAGCCAATATGAGGAAGTTTCGCTGTTGACAATATTCGTTTTTTTTTCATTCCATTTTATTCAGTATTCATTATTGCAGCCGTTAGTAATAATTCGTCTTCTCTTCTTACATCAAACAGACTCCAGAAACCCATCTGCAATTAATAGAAACTGACAACATTTTCTTTCATTCCTTGTTTTCTCTATTAGGAATTTTAATTATATTACGAGTATTTTCCTTTATACATCACGGATCAAATAGTTACCTTTAAAATAGCTGTAGACATTGATAATTCTACAATAAAATTTCATATTTATTTATTTATTTATTTATTTATTTATTTTTAATTGCTCAGTATTATTTCCGCGTCTCACGTTCATATTTTTTTCCTTCACTCTTGAATAGGGCCGTGGGCATACGTGGGAGGCCGACTCCTAATCCACTAGGCCACGCCGGAACGGAAAAATTTCATATTTAAAAAATAATATGAAATTGTGGAGAAAAATTAAAAGGACATTTTTGAAAACTGTAAATTATTAAATCGGCTACTTCGTTAAGAATATATTTACGTTCTTTGCTTGAAATTGCATATAAAAGATTTGCAAAGGGAAAATCGTCGAATATTTCCATTGCTATTTTAATTTTTTAATTATTACCCTCTACTTTTTAGTACTGAACAAACTTTTAAATATTATAAAACAAAGCCATCCCATAACTTGAGAATGGGCCTCGACCATTATGGAGACCAGAAACATTTTTAAATAAGTATTTATTGTTTTTTAACCTTTTTAATGTGTAAATATTGTGCAGATATGGTTTACTTTTAATAATCTAAGAAATATATTCAACAAAACTATTGGTTAAGAAACAGTTTTTGAGTTTAAGATTTGAACACAATCGTCAACATGATCAGGTCCTATGAGTCATTGCTACCAGAAACATTGTTTACAGTTAGGAATTGAAAGTTTGGAAATCACAGTAATTTCTTAAGATTTAATCATTAATCACCATTAGAACAACAAATGATTTCAATGAAATCTTAGAGCTTAGAGGCGCACTTTTAGAAAGAAATTAAAAGATTATTATGCTATTATGCAATTAATATATTGCAGCCAACGTATTATAATACTAGTCGGATACCGTCGCTTCGCTCCGGAACCCTTGCATACATAGCATTAAAAAAAAAAAAAACCTTTATTTATTTAGGAAATTGTGGCCTTCTCCGGATAACACAGATGTATTGCGGGTTGGCGTTACACATCTATATATCGATAAGGAAACTTTAAAGCGAAAATGTAAATCCTCTTTATTCCCTATCCCGTGGGAATTTCGAAAATTCGGCCTTATTCCTTGTCTACATCATAAGGGAACCTCTGTGCAACATTTCAGCCTTTTAAGTCCAAGGGTTTGGGGTTTGGGCTGAGCGTTGATGAGTCAATGAATGAATGAGATTGAGGGGAGTGAATGAGTCAGGACCTTTCTTTTTGTATATAGTAGATTACTAGAAGCGTTTACGTTTGTAATTCAAGCAACACTTTATAGAAAATACTTTGCAGTTTGAAATATTTACTTCAAGTAGAATTCAATTCAATGCTTGATAATAATTCAATTCAATTCTTTGTGAAAAATAACAATGAAAAATGATTCCCAAAAAGCGATTTTCTCAGTTTTCTAACGAGTTAAATTCTGCTTCTTTGAAGTCTTTATAATCCCTAGTTAACAGGGAAAATAAGACATTATTTTATAAATATGGATTTCACTGCAACTTTATCTTCATGCTGGATTTATAAATTTTCATGAAACTTTAACAGATATGCAAAAGGATTTGTAATATACGTATCAAAGTTCGTTTCAACGATAAAAGCTTAATAGGTTTTCAGAAACGACGATTTATTGATACTCATATCTCTGAATTCCACCTGATGCGAATTAATTCTGCATTTTCTGTAACAATATTTCGATCAAAGTGATAGATTATTGAAGAATTTGAAAAGAATTTGAAGAGTTTGAAATTTTATGATGAAGATTGTATTTCTTAATTCATCAAATTAATATTTTTCTAAATAATATTAGTATACATGTCTTTCTAAATAGTATTCTTTTTTTTACTTGACAATATTTTCAATCGACCTATTGCTGATTTTCTTCGGGTCTCCAATTGCAATTTTTTTTTTTTTTTTTTTTTAATTTGAAGCAATTTTAAAATTCCACTATTAGATATACATTCCATAATAATTGTTTACATTTTCACAGTTTACAATTAGATATTCTTAATAACAATCATAGTCTCACAGATCGATAATAGATCGATTGAAATATTGTCAAATAAAAAGAAGAAAGTTATTTAGAAGAAATGTCTTAATTATTTCAATTTTTAGTCTAATAGGAAATGAAGAAAGTAAATACCTGCAAGTCAGGATGCATGTAAAGAATGAAGAATGGATATTGAAAGATAAACGATGGGCATTGAATAATGGACTAGAATATAGATAACAGCCGATTTAAAATTTACACTTCAAAATTATTTTACTTTGTTATTAAGTAAAGGTGATTAAATTTACTTAATCAGTGGCGAAAAAAAGGCGATTGAGGTTATATTTTGTTATTTTTCAGAAAGTAGCTGAAAATATCGATAATAAAATTGCGAAGCAGAATATAAATTAAGTTCTTTTTATGTATATATAAACTAATACATAAGAATACGGATAATGCTTTAAATATCTCCTACTCTAAAGTGTTGCAGAATTGCACTACAATGACAACGAATGGAAGCAACTGCAGATGGGGATAGTTAGGGGAAGAACAGTAAAAGACAGAAAAACAAATGATATAATAATAAATTAACAAACGATAAATATTAATGTATTATTATTAACATCTTATTTTTCAACCTAAAACAAAAAAAAAAAGCTCTGTATTACGTCGGCCTCTTTCAGAGCAAACGAAGGCAAAGCTTTAGATAATATTTAATAAGTTACAGTCGTCGCGCTGTATGTTGAAACCGGAAACACATTATCATTGACTAATTTCTCCAGTATCAATGCCTAAGCTCCACAGGAAATATCAATCTCAATTATCAAAAATAGGAAATATCAAAAATCTCATATACATCTTCTTAAAATCGACGAGCAGCGTTAAGAATAATTTCCCTACTTGACTTTTGAGATCTTTTCCTCGTCGAAATGTTGAATGTGAATCAGCGACCGCCATTTTCTCTTATATTTGAAAGTGACAGACAGGCCGGGAAAGGAAAATCTATAATCTGCGTTGCATTCTGGGAGTTTCAATTCTGGCCGCATTGATAATAAGTATCTTTCAAAGATTCATTTAGTTTCTCTCATAAAATAAACAAAAATTGTTAACAAGAAAAGAAGGGCAGGAACTTAATTCCTACTAGAATAGACTAGTTCGCTTGCAATTTAAGTTGTGCAGAAGAAGCAGGCAGAGACCTATTTATCGACTTTGTTATGTTCGACTATGTTATGGATTAAGAATTCGTACTTTTGAAGTTCAATTTTCTTCTGAAAATTAAATAAAAATTAAAAAATAAACTTGGAGAAAGTTCATCATTTCCATTAAAAAGAAGAGATGAGGTTTTTATATATAAAAAAGAAAACCTTTGAGATTAAATAAGAGAGAGAGAGAGAGAGAAAAAAAAAGTTGAAACTGAAAGATGGTGAGACATTCCATCAACTGCCTCACGCACTTTTCTACAATACAAGGACAAAAAAAAGTGAGCAAGGACTGTTGGCAGACCCTGGTGCAGTCTCTTTGTGCGTCGCCTTTTGTTCTTGATTGCTATTTTTCGCCAACGTTTTCTCAAATAGACAGAGAGTTAATCCCGAAGAGGATTTGCACACATAGCCTTCCCAGAGAAAAGGTAAGGTGGAAGAAAAGAAGAAGCAAGATCCTCTTTTCCGCCACAGTTCGTCACCTGCTACAAAGAGAAATAGAAGACGGTGGGTGGGAGACTTTTTTTTCCACGTTCTTTATTTGGTTAACTTTCTATTCTAGTGAGATATTGAACTTCTTTTCTTCTCTACTTCTTTCACACTTAAAAAGAGTTGATTTGCTTCAATGATTGTCAATCGTATTCTATCAATATTACTTTTCATAAACCTAAACTATTTGAGAAGTGGAAATAGGAAATTCTGCATTTGATAAAAATTCAAGTCTTTTCTGCGAGTAAGGTTGAATGAATCAAATATATTGTAGGAATCAAATATATTAAATAGGCCTATTTATTCATTTCAAATAGATACATACGTAAGTAATTCAAAAATATATATAGATTACGTGCATTGTATTACCATTATCGGAGTAAATGAAACAAGGGAATTATTAACTACAAAAACAAAAGAAAATTCCCGCTTTCGCCTTACAGTTTTTAAGTTTTTTTTCACAAAATTTACTACTGACAATAATAATTCAAAAACTTTAAACTATTAGGGACTTTCCAAACGTCTGCCTTTCCCTCTCCTACACACATTTTGATCGATGCTTTCCCTTGTGATATTTATATATTGGTGTATATTTAAGTGCTGTTCCAGCATGTCCTAAGGGTTTAGATGGTGGCCTCCCACGAGACCGATGGGTCGAATCCCGGTATGGATGTTTCCTTTCCTTTCGTGCGTTCGGGTCTGAAGTCAGTTCCATAATCTTTCCTGAGAACGACGACGGGAAACCCTCTCAGTATCTGCCCAGCCGATAATCTATGGGAACTCCTGACTTTCATAGACCTCGGAGATCGAAAAGAGAGAGAAAAATGTATATTATAATCACAAATTACGATTTAAAACTCGCTTTTTCAAGTCTTTTCTTGAAAATGTAAATACCTTTAGGAAGTGAGTCGTACCTGAAACTGGCATTATTTTGTCTCCTGGTAATGGAAAACATCAACAGAAAACGAAGCTTCACGTAAGATTTAGTGCATTAGTTTGTTATTTTATTTTTTAATTTTCCATTCAGTAGAGCAGAAGTTTTTCTAATAAAAAAAAGATGACTTTGTTTCCTCATCTAGAAAATTAAAAGAAATCTAGGACAATAATTGGTTACAGTATTTAAAGAATTCTGTTTTTAAGAAATTTCCATAAATTTTTAAATATTTTTATATATTTTTTTAATTAAAATAAAGTAACAAAAAATAATTAAAAATTTAATTGAAGCTTAATTTTACATTATTTTAAAAATTTATATTATTAAAAACAAAACAAACTGAGTGTATTTCTTTTACAGATTTACTTTCTTATTTAATCATTAAAGTTTTAAAAGAAATTTATTTCTTAGAAAAAAAACGCAGAGTACTTTAGAATTTATTTCTGACTTAGTTTCATTAATGGGAAGTGAAATCACTGAGATCATTCTGGCTAAAGGCTGTTGGAAATCTGATCAGACAAAGTTTTTTTTTTTCTCTCTAAATTCACAAAACAGTCCAACGACACTAGAAACCCCATTATTTCTGGTAACTATAAATTCTGAACAGAATAATCCTAATAAGTTACAAAAAAACAATTGTAAGTACATTACAAAAGAATTAATCTCAGACGAAATTTGGACTAGGAGTCCAATCTTATACTTAACTTTCGTTAGGAACAACAAGCAAACGCCTACAAATAAAATCAGAAACAGAGTAGGAGAGGAAAAAGAAAAAGAAATAAGGGTAATAGAAGAGGATCAATACATAATACCATATATTATTTATTAGTCGGCTAACGTCGATTCGCTCCGGAACCTTTCCATATGTAACGTAACGAAACGCTTGATTTACTTATCAAATTAATATCGAGATCGGAGAATATACGACGGAAGTTTTTCAATGAGTTCTGTGGCCGGATTTAAAACTGCGCTACCGACATCTATCGACAGGAATTGTTTAATTCAGATTTGTGGTTCCTATCCCACGGGAACTACGGTATGAAAAGTAGACTATATCCTTCCCCGTTTCATAGACTGCCTGCTTGCAAAATTTCATTCAAATCCGTTGCGCCGTTGAGGCATGAATGACAGACAAACAAACTTACAGATTTAAGCGGGTGTAATTATTAAGAATATATCGTCACCATAACGCACAGCAAGGTAAAACGATAAATAACAACGAGAAAAATAAATATACAAGATATCTATCAATTTTTGCTTTTCAAACAAGTAACAGTGGTTAATCATCAATGATGACTACTTATAAAATTCTTACAATGGATGTGCTTGACCTCGAACGCTGAGAACCGCACGAAAATGTGCTTAGAATATAAATCGCTTATCCCACAAACAGTGGTGTGAGTCATTCCCATGCAAAACTCAGCTGTTGTCTACTAGCGCACTTTGAAGACTGAATAGCTGTGTAACACTATCACGTCAGTAGGAAAAGTCTGTTGTTCAGATAGCGTAATTATTTTAAGCAGAGGGAAATGTAGCAATATAATCACGACATTGAAATATGTGTGTTTTTGGTCCTATTATATCGATATTTTGTTTCTTCGCGTTACCAAAGTTCCTCTCTTGGACCTTCAATAAGTGATCATTCAAATGTCTCTCGTGGTAAGATGTGCAGTTTTGTATCAGAATGACTCATACCACTGTTTTTGATATGAGCGATTTACATCTTTGTTTTGTTTAGTTATGTGCGTTCTTTGTTTTATTTTACTGTAAAAAATTTTCTAATGCACATTAAATCTCTTGTCTAATTACTAACCTTGTAATAAAATAATCCTTTAATACTAAGCTAAATACTAGCGGGGATTAATTCGTTACCCCTTTTTATTCTTGATTTTGTTTTGAGGTTTTTTTTAATTGAGGAATCATTGATTTGCATGTTTGTCCGTTTTGTATATTGTCCCATTTCACTGAGCTAGGTATGCTGGGTGGATTGGACTGATGAGAGGTCAATTAATCTCGAAACAGTACTGTCTCCGATTCCCAGCACAAATACCAAAAAAATAGCTCATTGAATTTTTGTTTTGTTGAGTTATGTGTGTTCTTTGTTTTATTTTACTGTAAAAATGTTCTAACGCACGTTAAATCTCTTGTGGATTTATATTCTAAGCGGTTCTCGGCGTTCGAGGTCACGCACTTCCCTTGTTAGCAGTTTTATTCTTACTCTTTCATAGTGTCGATGAAGAAATGTCAAGATTCGACAGAAAACAAAATAATGTTTCTGTTAATACAAAATGGTTAAAGCTAAGAAAAGATAGGCTTATTATAAAAACAGAACTTATTCAAGAGAAATTCAAGATCAAGAGAAATATATTAATTAGAAATGCTACATTCAATTCCCTACATCATTAGAAGCAAAAGTTCAGATTTGAGTAAACATTAGGCAACTTGGATACTTGGTCGACATAAGAAATGGTATCATGTTTCTGTTTTTCATTTTTGAGACTATTTTTATTTTCTCTTGCTTATAATTTATCTCTCAAAGTCGTCTTCTTTCTCCATCTGCCTACATTTCTTCAGTATTATCTCCGTCCAATTTGTTTGTTGCATATTCCCGAATTTTTCAATTTGACATCAACAATAAGTTTACCTGAATTTTCCATTGAAACACATTGTTACTTTAAAAATTTAGATAAACAATTTTTTGAGACATCATGTTTATGTCAGTCGTGTTTATTCTTTGCTAATATTTCTGTTGGTTGTATGAAGAACTACGTTTTTATTAATTCAATATCGTAATGATGAAAAAAATTCCATTCAAAGAAATTCTTAAAAAAATTCCATTCAAAGAAATTCTTAAAAAGAAAGCCATTTTTGAAGAATTTGTCCGGACATTAAAACGTAAATCAAAGAGTAAGGTCGTGTTGGATTCTAGGAAAAACTAACTAAAATATTATGAGATAATGCTTTTAAAATAATCAAGCATAACATTAGCTTTAATGTCTCGACTGAAGGAAGCCTTCTCGTTAGGCCTCAACTAAACAGTGACACAATCCTTTGGGTGTAATGAAAGCGGTTCAAGGACAGAAGGCACAGGACATGTTCTTCACATTATTGCAGATAATTGCTAAGAGCAGGGAAGAAAACACGCAGCAGAAGCTGTTTCCTTCTCCCAAATTAAGCGAAAATACTCGGAACGTATGTTCCATTAGCCGAAAGCCCGTCTCATTCATTACCAGGGCCGTCCAACTAGAAAAGTGCATTCTTGGAAAAGGTCTTAATCTGCAGCCGATGTACTGGCTTTGAGGATACAAGGAAGAAATGAAGTTCTCTATCGGTAGAGAGAAACAAGAGAATGTTGAATCGATTACCTGAGAATCTAATATTGTCGATCGCCGTAAGGGAGTGGAAGTACAGGAGATTATTCGCCGCTGGGGTCGCTCGTGTCGAGAGCCGACAATTTCCTGCCCTGCATACAGCCACGCCGCTTGGTAAACTAAACATTGATCTTGCGGAGTTAAGGTAGCGGTCACCGTCGGCAATAATTACAGCAAAGGTATTTGGACCAAGCGTCGCCATAACTTGGTCGGACGACACCGAAGGGAGAACTCAGTCGGCTGCCGCAGATTAAGTTTGTTTAGGAACAGGTAAAGTTGGATCGTTCAAGCTTTATCACTGTACTTCCTAACTTGTGGAAATCACTGATTCTCCCAAAGGGTCAACCTTAAAGATAGAAATGTCCTGAGGTTTTACTTCAAACTAAGAATAAAATACAGGAAGGCAAAATCAAAAAAAGTACATTACAAAAAAAAAATTAAAAAAACAACACCACTCATCTACGACACCTGTATTGTCCTTAAAATTTGTTCTTCATCGTATTATATAAACTCAGTTAGTTCCTAATAAGATCTTCTACTGTTCATTCCAACACAAAAACGACATCTCCGAGAAAATGTACTAAATAGTAGTGAAATCTGATTCAGCTGTATTTAAAAAATCTCTGAAACAACTATTCAGAATAAAAATTGATTTTACAAGGATTCAGCATTGGTGTCTCAAGTCAGAGAAATTATTGCTTAGTATGAAAATCATTAAAATAACGATTAATAACGATTACTCATTTATGTAATTTGAAAGAAGTTAAAATTTTATCAAAAGATGCTAACTATTACAGATTGAAAATAAACGAGGAATTATTAATTCAAAAATATTGGAAACAATTAATTAATGGAAACCATGAGGTTCCAGATGTAATAAATTTGTTGAATATTCAATTATTACAAAATGTGCAATGCTTTTAACTTTATTTGAAATATATGATATCTATTCATTGTTTATTGAATTCAGATTTGTGTTCGTCAGATTTGAAAATGGAACTAAATCACATCCGAAATGAGTATCTGGATTATGTTAAATTATATGAAATAACGATCTTATGAAATGATTTCGTTCGAAATAACAAGAACTCGGGGGAAATGATACCATTGAAGCAGTAAAATTAGTTGAATATCTTGAAAGGCAAATAGAAGATGTGATAAGAAGTGTGTTGGTTTTCGTTGTCTCTTAAGAAAACCTAGAACACAGTTTGCCCTTATTTCAGTTTATTTAACTCATCCTACGTATGTTTTGGTTTTCCATTTGTATTAACTGTGTGCTTTCATTTAATAATACAATAAAACTTATAAAAACTGTTAGACATTTCTACTTAAATGATTTACTTTACTCCAAACAAATATAAATACTCCTGAGAGTCCGATATTTCGTCTATCTAATCGAAAGACTTTTTCTAGGTCTCGACGTAAAGAAACTAAAAGTATTAAAATAAATAAGAGAGGAGAAAGAAAAGAAATCTTATTCAGTTTCTTTACGTCGAGACCTTTCGATTAGATAGACGAAATATTGATCATTTCTGGAGTATTTATATTTGTTTGGAGTAAAGTAAATCATTTAAAACTTATTAACTTTCATCAAACTAATCGTACATCTGCTCACCACATTGGTTCGGCTTCTATTTGTATGGTGATCAATACTATTCACAAAAACCAATATTATTCATTCAAGAAGCTCCAAATTAAGTTTTAATGTGTTTTGATAAAATCTTTTAATAATAAAAAAAGTCCTTTAACCAGAGCAATAATCACAGAATTAAAGAAAGTGAAATAATTACTAAATGTCAAGCATCTTAAATCAAGGTAGTGACTCATTCATAATATGAGAATAAATTTATTTATTAAACATTATTTATAATAAATTACATCCTTGTTGATTTAATATATTAATGTAGAGAAAGTCTATAATTTGATTTCATTTAATGTACCTCTAAATTTAATTTGAAAAAAAAGATTAAAAAGAATGTCTTATTTATTCTTCTATTATTGAAGGTCTTATGATAAATTAAAGCAATGTCTCACGTGACTAATTTCAAAACTTGATAAATGAACGTTGAAGCAAAACATGTGTCTACAATTCATCAAAGTGGTAGCAGATGAAGACGACAGTTCTCCTGTGTTACAATTATCTTTATCAGAACGCACCAAAATGGAATTATTAAATAATTGATATCGCCAAAAGATTTATTTCAATCTTAATTTTGACATTCCTAATTAAAATTCAGTTTCTTAAGTCAAATTCTTTTATTTTATTCTTTATCCAGCCTGTACAGAACAAAGGATAATTTATTTTATTTCTATTGATAATTGATAACATTTTGATAATTTCTATTGATAACATGAAAGTGCTTTTGAAATATTTTATAATTTATTAAAAAAAAAAATCAAGAAATTGTAAAATATTTCAAAAGCACTTTCGTGTCAGTACCGCGATTCCTGACTCTGATTGGCTGTTCGTCTTCACGTTGTAAACTATTTACATTGGGCAATTATGGTAATTATAACGATTCAAAATTTCCTTTTTTCCTTTACGGTTTCGAGGACATTTTGAATCAGACGATCTATATAAGAATTATATAGATAATTATCATTGTCTGATAATTATCATGTCTGATAATTATTGATCTGATAATTATTGATCTATATAAGAAGTTTATGAAAACCCTGCGATACGTAGTTGTTAAGTAATGGAGATAGATAGACTGATAAAACTAATATAACATCAAGTTTACATTTGTACGACAGTTCAAGAAATAACCCCAACCTAGATAGACTTGCAGGATTTGAGCTAACTTTTAGTCTTCTGATCAAGATCAGAAGCCTTATATTCCCATTTTGTCCGGGGACAAGTATTATTAAAATCTCATTAGCAACATTGACAACAATCGCAACAATTGCGTCTTTCGCAACAATCACATTTATAATATCATTTATATTTTCATAGACGTATCAGAAGAAGTTGCGAAACGTTGTGATTGGTTTACTAATCGCTATCCCTACCTTGTTTGCTATTGAAAGTACAGGGTGGACAAAATCGGCCCGGAAAAAAAAATGTATAGATATATTTCAAATATTGACAACATTTTTCGGGCCGCTTTTATTTTGCCCACCCTATATTAGTGACTGCTACGTCAAAGAAGTAATTTGGAGCCTTGGAATTATGGGATATTCATGATTTAATTTTATCTGAAGAGCAACGATTTTCTGCTGATTTATTATTTTTAACATTATTAATTTTATTTTATCTCGAAACTGATGCGAGCCTATGGAGGTGAATCAGTTAACCCGCCAGTTTTAAAATTCTCCAAAAGAGTTTGAACTTAAATTGGATTTTGAAAACTTTTAATACAAAATATATCTTTGACAAATCGTACACTGGTAGCTAAGTACAGGTGAGAAACAGTGACTATAATTAAGAAAATTACAGGTGCTGTTGTTTCAAACAACAAATCAAAAGAGGAAATCAAAGACTTCTGGTGTTATTTGATCTAGTTGCTCATCTTCATTTAACTAAAAGTTTGCTACAACTAACTCATTAGTTTAGCAGTAAGGAATTGATTATTAAAGATAATTTCAAGTATTACTCAGACACCAATAATCTTGTTAATTCTGAAAACAAAAGAGGAATCTAAGATTTCACAAGAGATTCAGTTTCCGATTTCACTTACCATTGACTATTATGTTTCATTTATCATTTCCTTTGGAATTATTCTGGAAACTAAAGACGATTTATGATTCACTAGATGCGATATGAAAACAAAGACTGTAATGAAACTTACGCAAAACCATGGAAAGCAATGGTCCAAATATATATTTGGAAGCTTCGGGATTAAATTCTTTGTAATTTCTACCATAATTTTAGTAGTTTTAATTCTTAACATCTGTTTTGTTCTAGCATTCGTTGCTATTTTTGGTAATGTTCTGTGTATTCTCGTTACAGCTTTGAAAATTGAGTCAAGAAAAGCCTTAGCAATTTCTTTAATTCACGAAGAATTTATTTACCTTTATTTAGACTAAGAATGGCATCGCAGTCTTTGCAAAAATATTAACTTCGTCAAATAAATATAATTTGCTGAAGTAATTTCATACATCGAAAAACTTAGCAGTTCTGTTTCTAGTAGATGTAATTGTAAGCTACGGGGGCGTTGGAAATTCTATTACACTGCATTAATTAAATTATTTTCTCTTTGGAATGTTCCTAAATCAGGAGTTTCAAACGAAGACATTGCCTCGGAGAAGAAGCAAGAAAACTGTTGTTCGCTTGTGTTCTATTCTCAATTAGTAAGAAATGGAGAAGAAGAGAAGATAATTTTCTTTTGTGTATTTCGAAATACGTGAGTAATGTAAAATTTAAAGGCAGTTACACGATGTGAAATTTTAATAAATTCTAAGGAAGGGAAAGGATTTCTTTAAAATCGTGATTCAAATAAGATTTAAAAGATATTACTTTCTCTTTTCAGAAAAACTAATATTCTTTTTTAAAATATGAAGTTTCTAGTACAATAGCGTCTTGATTTAAATGGTAAGTGTGTGCTATTCAAAATATAAAGTATTCAGATATCGGAAATAGGTAAAAATTAAATATATCAGATAATAGAATTCCAGAAAACGCATTTTATATATACACACATTAAATGTGCAGATCTCTTTACAGCTTTCAGTTATTATGATGGATAGACAATCCTGTGAATTTTAGATATTTAGATTAATCTTATACTACAGGAATTAATGTATGTTACTTATAAATTATCTACACATACGTATTCATAAATTCCTTCAGAAATGGTATGAAAATGCAGAAAGGTAAATTTTGGCTACTTTTTTATTTTTAATAATAACTGTCAATATGAATATTTAAAAAAATACTAATTTAACAATAAAGCTTCTTAGACAGTACAGTATTTTTTTAAATCTTTGTATTTTAAAGTAATAAAGGGATTACGTAATACAGTATAACTATGTAACTATTGGTCAGCTTTTACTTATTTCTCAGGAATATTTCGAATTTTTCTAACTGAATATTCTAATTTCGTCAAAAAATTAATTCTCTTTCTTTCAAAAAGACAAACAGTAGGTTAGAAGAATCAAAACCTATATTTATAGCAACAAAGCCGGTAAAACTTGAAGAGAAGGTTAAAAATGAAAATTTGCTGTAATATTTAATATATGATTAGATTAGTGTATTACAATAAACTTAAATTTTTTTTTTTAGTTATACTGGTTTTACATATTCTGCATAAAAATAAATAAATAAATGAAAGTTATTTGAATCTTATTTGAATGTTATTGTAAAGCATTGAAATTATTTTACTTAAAACTGTAAACGTTCCAGTAGAGCAGCTTTCTAATACATCGAAATCTACTTTATTATAACGACATCATTTTAATTCTTTATTTAATATATCATATAGATTTTTTGTTTATTTAATTAATTTGGCCTTTGAATTAATAGATTCGATATCATCTAGAAAAGGAATCATTAAACTGAATAAAATGTGATTGGAACCTCATCTGTTGGCTAAATACTTACCTTACATTTTGTTTGCAGCTTTGTTTATGTTGTAATTTTTTTCTATTTAACTCTCATTTTTTTAAACCATCATTGTTAGTAGTTTTAATCATTCATTTATAATAATATAAAAAATTATATTATTTATATAGATTTATAAAGATATTAGAAATATTAAATCCTACTAAAATCAAACTTTGAACTTTTCTCCACGTGTCCAACCTAATTTTAATTTTTAATTTAAAGTAGAAAAAGAAAGAATTATAATTTCTGCTTTGTAGAACAACGTGGTTTGTTTAATCCCTAATATTTTTTTTTAAAAAACTTAAAGAATTTACTAATTTAATATCTGATTAATAGTAATGGATAATGGTAAGGTTGTTTGCTTGCTTTTTTTTCCTTCTTGTTGTAGTAACTCGAAAAACTTTGAATTCCATAATTCAACTTTTTTATTTTTTGATAATTTTCACTGTACATAAATGGTTTTAGTATTCTGAGATCTTATTAATATTTTTTTCTTGGTAAATATTTTATAAAGATAATCTTTTCAGAAACCACGGCATTGTGTGAAAGATATTATTTTTCAATGTTGATGGAAACCATTTGTTCATTATACTTCGTAAGAAATTGTATATAAGAGAGATTTTGCTAAATAATAAAGAGAGTTTGAACACGACAATATTAAGGGATGGAAGTTTGAACGTTAAAAGACTTTTATTATTATTAAATGTTGAATCTCCTGAGAACTGGAATCAGAAATAATAACAATCTTGACTGCTAAGTTTTACAGAAATTTTAAAGTAGCTTCAAAGAGAAATTACGAATGTAGAAATGCTTAGTTAAACATAAGATGCAATTAACTATGTTATACTGAAAAGGAAAAGTATAAAAATTACAATATTCAAGTTAAAAGAATAAATAAAATTTTTAAGTGTGTAAAAGAATAAAGTATAGATCAATGTTAATATATTTATTTATGATCTAAACAGTTTTTACAATGGATCAGGTAGCCGAGGGCTGCGGGTTGCAGGTAATGGGTTCGATCCCCGGCCTCAGCGGAGGGCAGTGATTTTTTCCATTCTCCATTCTTCTCCAAACGGGTTCTAGGGTCTATCCAGCCCTCTGTAGAATGGGTAACAGGTTTCTTTTCGGGAATTTCAAGGCGGACGGGACCTCACCCGACCTCAACTTAGTCCCATTGCTGAAGAAGCGTTGGGAGTCTTACCTCCCGCGATTCTAAGGGCCTACATAGGCCTATACTTTAACTTTAAACAATTTACATGTTCTAGAATAAAATGTTTGTGACGAATTCATCTGAACATCGCACGTAATACGAACAGATGACAACCATCTTTCGATGGTCGCCTATTGTAGTGAAATATTTCAGCCATTGTATGATTTGATTGTAAGATGGTGTAACTTTCCTTTTAAGTGCTATCACTTTAAAGTTATTTTTCTTGCCATCACTTTTGTTATTACTATTACATACAATTTACATGTTTCTTTTTCCTCTTCTGTGTTCCTCATCGAAGACCTGACTTAGCATCAGTTGTGCCTTCGGGCATCAGCTGGTAAAAATTATCAAAAATAAAAACCGTACTTTTGCTACAACAAAGAAAGAGATATTCGCTCATCTAACGCAAGTGATTGCATTTTTTTATTCTTTACGTAAGGAAATGTGACAGTAATACATTCATGAAATGAAAGGGCCTTCTCTCAGGACCTGTTATAGACGGGAACGTTACTTTTTGTTTTAATCTATCGCATTTCAATAGTTTAGAAAAAAAAGGTTTAGACTGGGGACATCAAACAGTTTTTTGTAAGTCATAAAAAGGAAAGTTACGGTTGTATTAAGGTGTCTTAAATTCTAATTTCCATAGGGAATCGAGACGTGACATTGCAGCCTAGACTCTATCGGATCGATTACGCGGTCCCTTTTGTTAATGATGAGAGTGAACGAATCTCAACGTTACAAACCGAATTAGGTAATTGATTACCAACAGAATTGTAAATTGCCCAAATTGCTGTGGTCTAGAATTTACATCAGGGCGATTTTCCAATGGTTGATTCACAGATTTTCCGATTTGCAATCAAATTCTCAATAAAATATTATTGAAATGATTATAGTGTTAATGAAAACACATTTTAATTCAGAAATCACACGGAAAGCATGAAGTTTAGAAATTGTTACAGGAATTTGGATATTTTAAAATTATATACAAAATTCAATATATCAGAGAAAGTACATTCAAATTAAAAGTTTTACTTAAAATCAGCCGAAGGAACATTGCTTTAAAAAATTTACTTCCACAATTTGACTCTTTTTCTAACTTTTCAAATATGGTTACGTTCTAACATATCATATTATCCTTCAGAAATTAAGCTAAGCAATTGCAAATCTCAAATTTGTGTTTTAGAACTAAAAGAAAATTGATTTTTTTTTTAAAAGGTACTAATATGAAATGTATTCTAATCAGTTGGAAGATCTTTCTATTATCACTTACATATGATAAAAATTATTGATAAGGTCTCATTACATCAGCCACTATTTAGCACTTGTCGCAAATTCCTTGAAGCAAAAGGGAAATAAAAAAGAAATGGGACGAAAATTTCGGTAAAGACAGAAAACTTCACTCTTAAAATTCCTTACCTTCTTACGGACAGATGCGAGGAAGATTTGTCCATTTCACAGCCATGATCTAAAACCCGACCCAAGTGATTGATGTACCATGGTTTCTCCATTATTAACGCGATTGTTAATATATTATAATATATATTATAATAATATATTACATTATTTATATTTCTAATATTTTATAAAAAAGATAGTGAATTTCTTATTTCCCCCCAAATTTCTCAAAAAAACTCTAAGTTATGAATGTTAATGTTTTTCAATAGGCAAATAATAGATAGTTAAATCCGGGGTGATCTTCAAAGATCAGTAATTCTTTAATACTCCAAGGGAAAAAAATGCAATGTATAGAAGGACGGATACCATTTATTGAAACTTAGGCAGCTATTAGTATACATTAATTGATTACATTAGCAAAGAAAAATAAGAAAAATTGCCACAGTACCAACCCGTGAAGCATAATTAGAAAGACATTAAACCGCCCCGTCATGTAATATATGCATGATCACTGCCGAGAAAGCTATTGTAAAGTTGTATAATGACTTCCTGATGGATAGAACGTCAAGAAGCCCGATGTCGATGTACCAGTTCAGCTATAATGGTTGGCTCATGATATCTTCGGCGTCTTCAAAAGGTGAAAGGTTGGTGTTGCCTTAGCAGTACCGGAACGTTTTGGTCGTGCGTACACCCAGACTAATGAGGACTATAAAGGGATGTGCGTTTCTTGATGATAAACGGTTCCATTTTGCGAAGAAATTGGAAGGTCACTGGCTGCACAATGTCAATAACATTTTGTTGAACAGCTAGAGGTCCCCTTACGACCGTTCAATGAAATGTTTAATGACACCTACACCATCATGGCAAGTGCTGAACCAATCTGAATCTGTTATGCACACAGGGTGATATTCCTTTCCCCTAGATAGTGGCTAACACTTTGACTGCTGTTGTGTTCATCAAGACAAAAATGACATTCATCACTAAACATCATGGTAACTAAACCATTCTTATATTTTCCAGTTCTGTCTAAGGCAACACCACTGAACTTTTGCTTGCATTTGGGCAAATAAAAGGTAAATACAGTGCAGGACGTTACGTTCCCAATGAAAACTGTATAGATAGTAGTTATTCGAGTATCTATTGCAGTTGCAGCCTTGAACCTCTCACCAATGCCATGAGTCGCAGATGATCAAGCAAGACCAAAATCTTTCCCAATCTTTGTCAGCATCGCTGGATCTTTCTGGAACCCACTGGCACCTTAAGTTTACGATGGTGTTGGGATTGCGACCAACGCGGAGAACTACATTTCAAACCATTTTCTTACAGACTGAAATTCTTATAAGTATTGGAAAGGCTTTCGATATCTGTATGGGCAACTTTAGGGTTTAGATTTTGTGAACAATGTTTACAATCTTTACAACATAGTTACCATCTAGAATAGTAGGCAGCTCAATTTAAAATTTTAAGCTTTGCCTGACTGCAACATGAAATCATTCTTAAGATTTTCATGTTTTTGAGAAGTAATATTTTAATATTAATTTTCGAATATCAGTGAATTATGTTGTGGCAAATAATTTTTTAAATGCTTTCGATAGGATTTATATCTGTCTGGAAAAATAAAGTTCTAATATCGATTCAATTATAACAGCTTATCGAAAATAGTTTCAGGTTCGAGAAACTATAGTAGTCAATTTAAAAAAGGTCCAGCTTTCTTATGAAGTAGATATCGCTGCCCATTTCAATTGTTTCAGCAAGGAATTGTGTGAATATCTTTTTTTTTCTTTCTCATCTTTCTTTATATAAAAATGTAGATCACATACAAAAAAATCTTGTGCTGCTTGAAAACGCTGTTGCTGAAAGTTAATGAATAAAGAAAATATTGTTTAAGAATGATTCTTAAGGGGTAAATAAAGGCTTGAATAAAGTTATTTCGGATCCGTATGGAAGAGAGCGGAAAGAATAAAAGTTGGCATCGTCGCTCTGCCTCTGCATTTACTATTTATCCTATTTTGCGGCCCAACCTTGGAATTTATAAGGAATTTACATGAGAAGTTGACACCGGCGCGGAAATGAAATGTCATTCTACAAAGCCTCAGAATCACAACAAGGCAGGCATCAGAAGTAGAATGGTTCCTCCACCTACAACAGAGCCTTATGCGGTTGGATTAAAGTAGAATATTTCTTCGTTTCCTTTGGTGTCAGTGCACTTCGTTAAAAAAAACAAAAACTGAATAGCAAAGTTTGTAGATTGGAGAGCAACTTCAAAGTAGAGAGGAAGAAATGTTAAGAAAGAGAAGAGATTCACTGGTCTTCTTTTCAAAAGAGATCTCTAAGGTCGAGTGCGAAAGTTTGGAATTTTCGGAACCTTTAAAAAAAGAAAAAAATCCAATTGTCACGAATAACATCTCTGAAATGTTACGCTGAAAAAAAAAGCATTATATTTCTCATTCTGCATAACATCATAAAGCTAAGTACGTAAATGAATTGAGTTCCGGTTTCTTTCTCCGAAGGTTGAAGGTTGTCGGGTTGACCTCTGACCTCAACTTATAATCGTTGGTTAGAGGTGTTTCAGCTCCCGCGACCCCAGAGCTATCTAGGAGGGTTTTTTTTAACTTTAAGTTTATGAGAGCTACCGATTTTTTCACCTTTTTAATCTTTAAGCAATTACACTTATTTGATAGAAGTTGCAGGTTTTGTGATATCTTTAATATTCTTTAGGATCAAATCAAATTAAATAAACTTTTTTGATATTTTTTAAAACTTCTATTTAGTAGCATTTAATTGAAATCTAATTTCCTCTACGAATTACGAAATACAAAAGAATACATTAATTATGAAGCTATAAGAAAAACTTTAACGACACTTTCGAGTCATCTTCATTTATCTTAAGTAAAGAAGAGAATAAAACGAATGGCAGCAGAAAAATTCCTTTAATTTAAAAACTAAAGGAGGAGGAGAGAGAAATAGCCTTTTTTCATACTTTATAATTAAAAAGAAAATATTACTATCTTTATTAGGCCTGTTATTTAGATTTTGATGAATTACGATATCTTCGATATAGTCGTAAGAATATCAAACATTTCACAATCGTAACTTATTGTGGTTTTTTTTCTTTTTTTTTTTCAGAACAACGTAATATCCGAGGTTCTTTTGTCAGTCGTTAATTATTTTGGTCGTAGTTTCTGTTTTTTTCTTTCGATTTGGATTCGTGTTGTTTTTCTACACTTCTTTCGTCTGTGTAGCATTTATCTCGGCCACAAACCCAAAAGTTTTTCTCTTTCTTCCCCATCCCCCTAACAACCAAATCGAATCAGTGGCGAAATTCATCGTATCAGGCTAATCACAGTCGCTTACCACTGGGGAATTTCAAGTTCGAACTGATGAGGATGTCCGGGGAGAAGTGATGGCCACGGCTTTTGGCGAGTGTTGGTGCTGGGTCTCGCTGAGTTTACCAGCACTGCTTTCTGGGCAGAACATAGAGCGAGGCAATTTGCGACGGCAGGCAATCAATCTCCACCCCTCTGCACTCCACGTCTTTCTCCTCAGACATCCTGAGCTGCATCAAGATGTGTAATCGAGCCCATTACTATGCGTCGTATGTGGGTCCTGTAAACAGAGCCTATACTCTAATCGCTCTACGTATCCGCTCCCTGCAATGCGATCCATGTCGTGCTAAGGTTAAAGTTTGACACAGAATAATGGTACCAAGAAACTGTAATGGCATTATAAATTAGAGCGAGTAATTAAAAATTATAAGTGCTGCAATTCATTTCTTAGTGAATTACTGTTACCAAACTATCGGACATGAATTTAGTAATTACAAATATGAAAAGCGCGAATTCTTTTTGATTGCTCTATTTTTCTGTTATATAGTATATACATATATATATGCAGGTCTCTTGTTAGACTTTTTTTTAGTATATTTGTATTATTTTTAATTTTTTTAAAATTGTATTAAAACTTTTTTATTTTTTTATTTTTTTTTAATTTCGATTAATTCCGGTATTATCTTATTTCAGTTTCATTAATAGTCACAGTACATTTTCTAACAGTTACTTGTATTTAGAAGCAAGTTATTGATGTATTTCTGAAGTTTGTTTCTATCGGAAACTGTTGGTTCTCATCCACTTATTAACGTAAATTAAGAAGACTCCAAACTTAGTCAGTGCAGGAGAACCTCAAAGGATAACATAAAGTGCAGTAATGGAAAACAGTCTGAGTTTCGATAAAACTCCTGTATGTCTTGATTCTCAAAACCATTGAATTAGTCAACAGAATTTTCAGTCATCATATATGTGTAGATAAGATATTTGTGTATCCTAGGCATGACTTCTGAACCCGTTAATTAATCTTTTTACAGTTTGATTGCAAAAGAGAATATCTTTTTCTATATTAAAAAAATCAATATGACAACCAAATAAATTTTTCTATTTCAAATGTAACGATTATAATTTCAACTTAGTGATCCAGAGATCTTTCAAATTGCAAATCTTTTATTTCAAAATTAAAATTAAGTAGAAAATTTAATCTCGAAGATGGTACTAATAGCAATAAGTTATCTCCTTTAATTTAAACATGATACACGAAATAATCAATAAAAATGCCTTAAATAAAAAGTGTTTCTTTTTAATTTGACTAAACCTTCTTCCATTAATTGTTCCTCTGTACTATCTCTTCTATCAAAAAAAATTAGGCCTACCGTACATGAAATAAAAAAAAAAAAAAAAAATCATATTCTTCAGCTGAAGATCATTGAACAAGAGAATCCTATAATGAATTGTCATTAAAGGAACGTAGCGTAAGTGATTTATAAATCTATAAAACACAGTCCAAATATGGTGGTGACATGGAATTAATAAAATCTGTACGAAACATTTATCATATTTACGGCTGAAAGAAATGTTAATTACTAAATGTCTCGGTAGGGGCGTTGCAGTAGGATGTCAAACTCAGAACTATTTATTTAATTTTTTGTTCCATTAAACCTCTCTCTTACCAGAAAATGATGAATTCTACTAATCACGGATAAAGTAGAAATAAAAGTAGGCATTAATTCAAGAACATTTAGGTTTTATTTATCTTTACAGCTTGCAAGAGATCTGCTTCACTTGTGATTATCCGAATACCACTTTGATCTTGAAAATGCAATGAAATAGAAATTAAAGTAATTTCATCTTGAGTGGTAGGAGTGCTTCCACATTACTCTGTTAATAAATGATGAAATAATGCATTTTATGAAAATTAGCAGTTTCTAATTGAGTTACGAGTTTGCTAATAGAGAATTTAGATTTAGCGTGTGAAATTTCCGACGCTATTACTAAACGATTATATGAACTGAAAATATATTAGATAATATACGCTGATCATTAAGATACTCAAGTGGATTCAGAAAAGTAAATTTGGCAGTGTTTTATGGAAGTGTTTGATCTATTTCGTAATTAAATGTTATGATTAAATTTAGTTTGATATTTGTAAATGAATCATCAAAGATAATCTTGAAAAAAATAATAATCAAAATTTGTAGCATTAAAAACGTATAATTATAAAAAAACACAGAGAAATAACAGGAACATATTTCTCTATTCATCTCAATTAAAACTGGTTACGATCCATGATTCATTCAATCAATAATAATTCGCTTTAAGACGAATTGCTTTTCTTCTGAAGTATCTAATTTACTTCCTATTACAACTGCGGAGAACTATCCGCAGTTGTAATACATACATTTATGTATGTCATTAAGAAAAAAGTGGTTTTACATTGCAATTTAGTGCTTCAAAATATAATGCAAGCATAAAATGAACATTTAAATTATTCATAAAACTAGAGATTATTTACAAGAATTGTAAACAGCAGATGTGAACTTATTTGAATAGAGAGATTTACTCGTCTCAGCAGATGGACCTACTAGTAGATGGATGATATACATAAATGATGTCTTCATTTAAGTATATTTAAATGAATAATTTATTCTTTTTTTATTCCTTTTGTCATGTACCAACATAAGTGCATCGTAAATAGAACGGTAGACTGAAGTTAATATAATGCATTCTAGTTACATTAGATTCAATTAGGAATTCTATTATTTTTTTCTCTAAATATTGCATAAGTTGTCTTTCTAAATTTCATAATGAAATTGAATACATTTCTCTCTTCTTTAAAATCTTCTTTCATTTTCAATTATTTTTAATAAATTGTTGTTTATTTCCAAATAATGGAATTCTCAGTTTTTTTACTTTACTTTCTCTCTTATCTGATGATCATAACAAGGTTTTGCCATTTAGGTTCTTAGTGAAGATGTAAACACTCAAGTTCGCGAACTTCATTAATAAATTAAATCTTACAGAAAGAACGAAACACAAAGACGTCAATTTAGCACCTGGAGTCTTTCCCCGATATCTTCAGAATAGTTAAGGAAAGAGAAAATAAGCAATAAATTAAAAACAATTCAAAATTCAGTAGAAAGCAGCGGTTTCATTTTCTTAAATGAACTGGATTTTATGTTTATTAAATTGAATAGCATGAGAAACAGAATGGAGAAATCTCGAGATAAGACGAAATTAATACAAGTTAAGACAATGACGTGTTGATGACAATAAAAGAAAAAGAAAAAGAAAATTATACGTCAATGCAGACTGTCTTAAAGTTCACCAAAACAAAAACTGATTTCTTACTTTTAAACAGACTTCATTCAAATCAAATTGATCCCGGAAAAATCTCTTTATCTCGAAATTTTTCACAGTTCAAAATACGACCTCGCTATTGAAAAAAGTTTAATTTTACTATGAATTGTACGACTGCAAAGTTAATTTATCACAAACTAAACTCGTCTAACAACTATTTTTCTTCTATATAACGTCATTTATTTCCATCCATATTTCTTATTTTGATTTTTTTCCTTTTCCCATTAGATCTAATACATAAATGGAAGAGAAAAAACTTTGAGGAACTGTCAACAAAGTAACAAATATTTAATAAACCAAATCAAAACCAAGATTTTGATTTTAATTTTATATACAAATAATGTTCAAGTTTAATTTAAATTTGTCAACAACTGAAATCCTAATTTGTTTTCACAGCGTTTTGTGTCATAAAACTTTTCAAATTTCATTTTATATTTTCATGAAAACTTAAGAAAAAAGTAAATTTGTAAAAGTAATAAATTCAAAAAATTCTGTAAATGTTAGATGCGAGAAAATGGTTTCAAATACGAAAGACAAAATTTAATTGTAACATTATGTTAAAAAAATGTTTCTATTTCTTCTTTTTAAGGAATGATCATCTGAATTCATTGTTATGTAATCGTGGAATAAAAAAATACATTCATATTAAATACACAAAGTTTTAAATTTGAGTTGCATTAAGGTATGCTTACCATCACTTTTATGGCTGAAAACGAATTGAAAATTAGTAATACAAATTAAAATAAGATCTATCAACAAAATAAAATCAGAAAGTAAAAAGAGTATCAATTAAAGGATATCAAACAATACATAAGATGAAAAAACATTAATCAGGCTGAATTATAAAAAGTTGAACTCAACAAATCATAAAACTCAATATATAATATAAGCTAACTAAATTAAATGTAACATAAGTTAGAAACAAAATATACCATAGAAATAGTAAATTTAAATAAGAAAATTAAATATTGTAAAAAGAAAAAAAAGTATCAGCAAACAGAAAATTTATAATATCAAATAAAATAAATCAAAATTTAATAAAAAAAATGAGAAAAATGATTAAATGTATACACACAAAAAAAAATCGTCACCAATGCTAAGAACTGTACGTTACAGATTTCTTAAGCTCGCATTTACTTCTCTAGTGCCTCTTATGTAGAAACAAGTATTAAGTCGAAAAAAATTCTTATTTTCCAAAGTTAATCAGTTTCAATCAGTTCGCTCTTTACTTTTACTGAAGATTTAATCATAATTTTTGGTATTCAAAGCACATATAAATCGATATTTTTCTTCAATAACTAAATTACAGTATGAAAATCGCAATCACTCTATTTCCAAACATAAAAATCATAAAATTCTTTTACTGTTCCTTACTGTTCAAAGTTCCTTACTTCCTTATGGAAGAAATTCGAAAGAATTTTACTGCAGCATTTTACTATTTTACAATGTAGTCACAAAAAAGAGGGTAACTTGCCATTTCATTTTCAATCATTTTGAAATATAATAAATTGAGGTCCTTTATTAATAAATCCTCATATTTCAATGATTTAATAATCAATAAATCAATATTCGATCTAGTAGTAAATCAATACTACATAATTCATTATTATCTTGAACCATTATTGTGTTAATATTAAAAATCATCATTAAATATGTATAATATAGGAATAATGGTGTAACTGATAATTAGAATCTGTCATTCCGATTTGGGCAACTTGGATTATTATAATTTTCAAACGTTTAAATAAATTAAAAAAAAGAATAAAATTTAATTTATTAAATTACATTAACTTAAATTAATTGGTTTGTAAAAGTTCGGTGAAAAAAATGTTAAATATTGCTTAACTTTTTTCAATTTTAATATACATCTGATCCGACACACGTAAGTATGCATATAATATTTACGTATTATGCATATTTATATGGAATTGTCTGTCTATCATCGTTTATTTAAAATCCTTTTCAAACTATTTGAAGATCTGAATGTGATTGATATATTAAAATATTTTATTAACAAGATTTCCAAATTATTTTCAATAATTAAAGGTGCTTAATAATTAGAATTTAATTATTATTAACAATTGTTATTACTAAATAGGACTTTTTTTCCTATTAATTAATAACAAAATATTTTGTTCTATCATTTCTCTTGGTCTCAATTTGGTCGCGCTGCTTGGCTTGGCTGCCACCCACAGTCACTACCATCAATCAATCAATTATTTCTCACTTTTATTTTTCTCTAAATAAAGTTGAAGTTATCTTTTTTTAATTAACATATTAAAGTATAAAACATTGTTAATTGGACAACAATTTATATCATTGTGGCCATTTTTAGTTCACATTAATTTAAAAGTGAATATTTTAGTTAATATTTTAACAATTTAATACTAAATATATATAAATATAAAAAAAAAAAGTTGATGTGAACAAATGTTCAAAAATAAAAACTAATAGATTTAAGTAAATATCTATCCCGAACAAAATTTATGAGCATAACCTTAACAATAAAAGAAATCAAAAAGTCCAAAATTAAATAACAAAAGGGGTTCACGTGACCTGCATCAAGAAAACAAAAGACAAACAACAATTCATGCTCTGGGCGAGTGAATCCTTTTTCTTAGTAAGATTTTACTGTACGTTAAACTTTATTTCAAAATTTAATGTTTGCTTAAATGTAGTTAGAAATCGATATTTGTTACTACAATGTTTTCCTAAGAATTATAAAGAAGATGTTAAAAATTAAAATAAAGAAAATTGTAAAACTATATATTCCATAAATAAATAAATAAATAAAAGTAATAATAATAATAAGAAGAAGAAGAATGCACTTGGCAATATGTGCTTTGGTCCTTGACCCGCCATATTGTTTTTGCTGGGGAAACCCAAGGTTTGAAACATACAAACATAATAATAATAATAATAATAATGACCCGCCATATTGTCTTAGCTGGGGAAACCCATGGTTTGAAACTTTTTCGATATAACAATTGTTAGATTATTGACAATATGTGCTTTGGTCCTTGACCTTTTGTCTTTGCTGGGGAAATCCAAGGTTTGAAACTTTATATAATACAATATTTTCACCTAAACTTTTTTTGTTGAAACTGTTTATTACATTAATAATTTTAAAAAAATAACCTATTTATGATTGCTTTTGTTTGACAAACAGGTTTATTCTAAATGAAAAGTCTGTTTTAATGCCTTAAGTTTCCAGTTATGTCAAAATATATCGATTGTTCCAGATTTCTCCTTTGTCACTAGATATTGCTGCATATCCTTCAAATTGCTTTTTTGGAATATCCAACATGATGCACGTAACTTTTTACGAGTTTCCTAACTGTTCAGTAATAGAAATGTTGTTGCCGTAATATATCAGAGTAACGAGTCTGCAGGTAGCTGCTGTTTATCTAATAAAAGATTTGCTGCTTTGCTTTTAAATTGTCCTTCAACAGATTCCAATTTTGAAAACTTTTTTTTTTGTAAGTACGATCGAGTACGGAAGTGTCATAAAATTTCTAGAAAGTAATTTACGAGTCTTCGTAAAGATTCAATATTAAGAGAAAAAAAATGAGTAATTGAATATATTATTTGAATAATAAAGAAAAAAAAAAACAATGAAAACCTATCCGTGCTAAAATCAATTCGAATCTATTTATATTTTTATAATTTATTTATAATGTAGTTATATTTTACTTATGAGAATTGAGTGTTTCTTCTTGAAGTAAATTTCGAGTTAGTTAAATTTGTATAACAGGTCTTACATTTTACTTCATGTGTAAAAACAAATAAATGTCTTCTTGTGTCAATACTTTAGAAATCCACTGTAAATTATCTTTTTCTCTTCTAAGAATCAAACTTTGTGAAACATTAATTTTTGAGATGGATTTTTTTGTTTGGAATGTAAAATTTCCATTTAGCTTAACGGGTGGAATCGAGTTGAAGACCAGAAGATAGTAAGTGTTTGTTTCTCTTCTAAGAATTTAACACTTACTATCGTCTGGTCTTCAACTCGATTCCATCTGTTAGGCTACACGGAAATTTTACATTCCAAACAAAAAAAAATCCATCTCAAAAATTAATATTTCACCAAGTTTGATTTGATGAATCAGTTTTTATTTCTTTCACCTTCAATAAATATAAGTTTGCAATTTAACTAAATTAATAAGAATTATACAAATTGTAATAAGCCTTTGCAGAATGATATCATGTCTTAATCCAAGGAAACTTTTACTTGCTTGGATTTAAAAAATATCATAAGATATTACACCATTTAATTTCGAAAAACATTTATAAGAAAGTTTCTTAAGTTTTAAGTTAGTTAAAGTTTTATCTCCTAAATTAAAAGCTTCAAATTTAATACATTAAATAAAAAGCTGCTTTTATTAAATCTTTTTTTTTCTGCACAAAAAACATTATTAGTCGTTTATTATTGAACGCAATTTTATTACATCCTTTTTCCATTCGTCATCCCCCCTGCCTTCTAATATCCTCTTGCAATTAATTTCGTTCTTTTCAATCCCTTTCTGTAAGAAACTTTACAACAACACCCTAGGTGGCAGTAACTGAACAGCCTGCACGAATTAATAAATCCATTTTTGGCCACGGGGCGCCGTTGGAGTGATCCACGAGATTTGCACAGCATAAAAGACAGAAATTCAGCGCATGTTTCGAAATAAATAGCGCAAGAATTAACCACATACTAAGTTCAAGGTCTGAAAGCAAAAAAGAAACTCTTTATAATTCCTCTGAACTCTTCTTCACATCTTAAGGTTTCTAATTGGCAATAATAATAAAGACGCCGGTATGAGTGGAATTGTTAAAATATATCCAGCTGCGTAATTTTTTTCAGCTCAGCTGAAAGCTTTTACACATTTTTTTGTTAATTCTTTTTCAGAAAATTTTTTCATAAAAATACAGAATCTGTTCGGGTTTTTTTTATTTTTTGAAACCATCAGACGATATGATACCATTTCTGGTACCGATGCAAACTAAAATAATTCGACTTCAGCTTTTTTCTTTTTAATTTTCTCCTAGCTAAATGCTTAATATTACCATCTAAAGAAAATACGTATTGCTAAAGAGCCCTCACTGAGTAACCACTCAAAAAATACGAAAAGTTTGAAAAAACGCCAAAATTTCAAAGGTCATTTTTTAAGTTGTTTGTAAGAGTGATTGTAAAGAGGACTGAGATGAAAGTAGAAAATTAATAGTTTGTTATAGTTATGTTATTTTATTTTTAATTTGTTTTGCTCTACATGCTAAACCTTGAAAAAGTTTAGAAATTAATACGAAATATCGGTATCTACAGTGAAGATGTTTGAGTTTATTTATGTATCTTGTTCGTTTAAAGAAGATAAAGGTTTTTGATGTATGTCTTTTAGAAAAATTAATAGTTACTTTTGGAGACGTATTTTATTGTTTTTTTAAGTAGCTTTTATGTTTTTCAAAAAAAAAAAAAATAGGAAAGAAACATCTGCAATTAGCCTTTTCCTGTACTTTGTAATTAAGGAATATCAGGTAATTTTAGTCTCTAAATTTGTAATTTTCTCCACATGAACTGGAATTGTACTTAGATCTAAACACAACAGATATCAGAAGCAGTCGTTAAATGCAAAGGCTTAATCGCTAGTAGCAAATGAAGAGAGGTTTTATTGCTTCCTTGAAGATTTAGACCAAAAGAAAATTTCTTCCGAAACCACATCTACAGTATTTGATAATTTGAAAATGCAACATTTTAAACTTAAAAACCTTAGATTAATTTGAACTCTTTTTTTCTGTTCAGTCAAATGCAAAAAAAATAAATGCAGTCAATATTCCTATTTAGGTTTTTCTTTTCTGGTTCAGATTACAAACAATAAAACTTTTGAACAAGAACAGGTTTACAAACTAATCTTTCCTCAACCCAGTATTCTTTTTGTTTTTTCTTAACGAATACAGTTTATTCGTTTTGATTTGGTTCTGTTGCTTTCTTTTTTACTGAAGATCCATCTAATTTCACTTCAGTAACTTATCATCCTCTGTTTCATGAAACGATATTTAAAGCCATGTCTAAAACGAAGCCTGTTTACAACAACATCAACTGATTTAACCAATTTTTGATTGCTAATTTTTAATTTGTGAATTAACAATGAAAAGCAAAGAGTATATTATTGTTGAATGTAACGTATTATTGTAGAATATTAAGATATTGTTGATATACCACAACTTTCGTAAAGCGTTTGAGTAAAATGTAGGAATAATGCAACAACGCCGTGTTTTCTTTGTTCATCTCTTTTTCCGGCTTGTTTCCTAACAAAATGTAAAACTTTACCCATAAAGCCTGAAGGGGAAATATTTCCTGAGGAGGTGAAGGTGAACTACTGAAATACATTAGATTTTATTAGCTCCCTTCCGGGCTCGCCTTATCGATTTTAGCTTAAGGCTGAACAATCTCCCCGCTAAGTATCCGTAAGGAAACGAAGCCTCTGAGGTCTAGTGTGTTGCTTGGCAGAATCGGGTATTATGGGTGTTATTGATACCGCGGTGAAAAGAATGGCTTTTAATCAATTGAGGATAGTGTCCCACATTGAGCAGCTGATGGCTTCATCCTTGTAGAGTTTCGTCAGGTGATGTGTAAGTGAACAATTGCTCAATTGATCACTTAAATAAACGGTTATCGATCTTTCGGGAAGAGGTTATGTTGTTGATCTTCTTTTATCCGCTTCCTTATCTTTGTCATTAGTCATTGGAAATATTATATAAAATCTTAGTAAAAGATTCCATTGAGAATTGCTTTAAAGAATGATATCTTCTTTTAGGTAACGAAGCAATACAGATTGTAGCAAACTGTGATTGCGAAAATAGTAGTAATTAAGAACTCTGCATAATTTTTAGTAAATTTTTTGAATGTCCTACAGTTCAGTTTATGAAAGAAGAGCTTTGAATGACGTAATTTCCTTGTAGACTGATGTTTCCAGAACATAACAGCGCCAGGTATTGCTAAAATACGTAACTGAATCTTATAAATATTACGAAAACATTCTGGTTTTTGTATTTTCTATAGTTACGAATACGTAATAATAATTAAAATTGAAATAATTAAAAACGTTCCACACTATCCCCCTTGCTTGGCCATGCAAAATTTGTCCTTTCTTGGTCACGCTTATGCGATCACAAAACGACGCCATCTTGGACTGACTGCTCGGAGTTCAAGTTGATGACGTCATGATTGGTGATGTTTGGTCCAGACAAAATCGATATCTACGTAATGACTATATATGGCAAACCCTTTGTTTGAAAAATACTATAACTACATCAAAGACCTGTTTAAAAGAAGTAAAATTAAAATTACAAAGTTTTCTGAGGTAAATACGCTGCAGGTCGCGCGGTTGGCGTCATCGCTTGACATCGGCCTCTCACCTCTGAGCACCGGGGTTCGGTTCGCATGTGGGTTTCGTGATGGTGGACGATCCAGGGTGGGCAAGTTTTCTCGGGGTTCTCCCATTTCCCCTGCACTTCTCCCATCATACTTTCTCAGTCTTTCTCTCCATCTATTTCCATATTTCCGTGGGATAGTACAATAGACCTCCGGTCGTACTGCTTGGCTTCTCAGCCACCCACATTCACTATATAACATAACATAGCATAACATAACTACGGTGCAAAGAATTTCATAAAATGTGATAAATTTTCTTATCATTCGAAACATAAGATTAATAATTCATTTCTGCAGTTGCTAGAAACTTCTACATAATGTCATCGGTAACCTGACTTTAAATTATCTTCAATTCGTTCCATTGTTGCTCTATTACGAATAAAAGTAAAAATAAATAATGAAAAACAAAACAAAAAAAATACTCTCTTTCACACAATAAAAAAATAAGTTTGACACAAAAATTTTAGTTTAATTTTTAATGAATTATTATTGTTGTTGTTATTATTTTGTGTTTAATCTTGCGATTACTCAAGTGACATATAGTTTCATTAATTTAAGTTAGCAAGAAGTAAAAATCAGCATTTTTTGAAATACTTGCAGTAAATAAATGCAACTACATTAATTTACAAAATGATGATTTTTATTAAGTAAACCGTTTCTAAATCAGAAGCAAATTTATTATTTTCCTTTACTAATTGTCATAGTTGTTCTTTGTAATATATAAGTAAGAAAAACTTTTACATTTTTTGTCAAAGTCTATTTATAATTAATTTCTGTATTTTAATGTTTACCTTTTTTTTTTACATATTTACGAACTTTAAAGTATGATAAATCATAATAAATTCAGAATTAATGAATTTCGCACATTTTCCAGAAAGAAACATGATACAAAATTATAAATATTGCACATTATATGAACATAACATATTGGTCTTAGTTTCAAAAACAATAATAATCATAACAACAATGGATCATACTTATATACATCAATACATTTTTAAATTACAGGAATATTACTGTCTGTAGGAATATTATTCGGAAGAAATATCATGAGATTATCCGCTAATCTATTCTCGTATCTTGGGACTATAATTTTTGACATTTTTGTAGACCATTTGACCAACAATGACTTTGATGCATTATGTATTTCAGTTAGATGAATTGAATTATTTAGTAATAAAATTAAAGAATATATCAATGTCTTTATTATTCATCTAACGAACCGTTCCGGGGTGCGCTTGTGCGCGAGGAAGCGGCCTCACATAAGGCAGATGCGTCGGAATCTGGGTTTGAATCCCGGCGTCGCATCGTTAAGATTGTTTGAAAAATTTCCTATCCTGCGTTTGTCTGCTTCTTCCTCTTTCTCTTCAGGTCTGAAACCATTCCTTAATTATTTCCTGAGGAAGGCAACAGGAAACCACGTCAGTATCTTTCCTTTGAAATTCTATGGATTCTTCTAGGGGTTCACTAGAAGACACTAGAGATCCATAGAATACGGACCACAACAAAAACTTTGGTGCATCGATAATTGAAATGGACTGTAGAACAACTTCATCCCGCGGATCCCAAATTCACGGCTTTTTTTTTGTTTTTCTTACGGGAATCATTGTCTAATTTGATAGGAAATTCATTTTACAAGTCTCTAAAAAAAACGAGAGAATTAGAATAACTTTAAAAGATATTTTCCAATATTGAAATATCTTCTAGTTTTTAAATTAGCGAAAGAAATATATTTATTCCGATTATTGAAATGAATTTTGTTCTATTTTTGTCAGCAAGCAGTTTATAAAATAGAAATCCTCTTAAGAAAGTAAAATAGACTTCCATTAATAACCCTCAGCTCCAGTCAGAAATTAAGGAAGGAAATTCGTGTCTTTTCCATGGTAAGAGCAAGGTATAAATAATGTAGCGTGGGAGTTGAATAATAAAATTATTTTTAGGAATCAAATTAACATCATCAATTACTGAACAACCCTTATTTTCCAGTTTAATTATGTTTCTTATTTTCGGTTAATTAAATTTTAAAAATTGGCCCAAAGTCAATTTGAAATAGAATTGGATGCAACTTAGTTTCATTTGTTATATAAATAATTAAAAAGTAATGTAAGTTAAAATTAACTATAATGTAAATTCTTATTATTGATTATTGCCTTCTTCTGCTGAGCAAAATAAAAATAAATAGGAATAGGAAAAAAACTTAGTAATATTTAAATTCAATATCAATCTTTCAGTCATTATTTGACTGAAACTATCTTGTATTTAGGAATCTAAAGTTGTAAATGGGAATATAAAGGAATTTAATAAAAAGGAATTTAATTTAATGAAATGCTTGAAGAGAATAAAAATCATTATTACAGAGGAAATGGAAAACACGCTTAGATTTGAAAAAAAGAATTTAGAAATTTGTAACAATATATAAATATAAAAATTTTGAATCATAGATGATATCGATTCCATTGCGATTATCAACTCAAATGGGCTCTCATTTCCTGCATGAACTACTGTAAGCTTCACCGTCAAAATTCATAACAAGATAATTAATTCATTAATATCTTCAGGTATATTTATACGCACTACATGATGTTGAACTTAAAGTTTAAAATGAAAAGACTAAGAAAAATAACTTGATGATATTAAAACAAAAATTCTGAAATAGATAAATAGTTGAAAATCAAAATGTTCAAATTGAGATTAATGATATTCAACAATCTGTAAAAATGATTTAAAAAGAAAAAGAATAATATTTTGTATTGAACGAAAGTTGTGCTTTCCAAATCCTCAAAAACATTGATCCACTTCTGTTGTTAGAAACTTTTATTATTCTGTGGATGATGAAATTCATTAGGGAGAGTAAAAGTTCTAGTTTTACTCATGAAACTCTTTGTAATTTATATTATATGATTTGTTTTTGGCTTATGTTTAAAGTTTGAACTGTGTATGGCTAAAATACTTTTTTTATTATTTGTAAAGGAATTTACAGATGAAGAGCATTGTAAAATATTTGACATCAATGTTGAAAGTTTATTTTCTGTATTATAATAAATGTATACGATACAGAAGTTAAATTAGTAGAATAATTGGAAAGTGCTTCTCATCGATGTCTTTGAAGTCTGAAGACAATTTGATATTTTGAATGAAATTACGTACATTTAATCACATGTCATCCAAAATACAAAACCCTCTTAGCTTTACAAAAGAAAAATTTAGTTTTAACATGACCATAGCATTATATTCCATTACAATAACAAATTTCTATAATACTTTACATTAGCTTTTTCATTCCTATTTATATATGTGGGCCGTTATAGAAGTCATGTCAACTATTTTTTATCTGCCAAACATGCGGCAACACTGCAATCTAGAATATACGTTTCAAAGCCTGTTTGATGTACTTCTGAATGGCAGCACTGAGGTGGACTGGGTCAATGGAGGTATACCATAGGGGCAATTGGAAAATACTCATACAAAAAAAGATAAAGGAACCAAGGAATACTCATTACACATTGTTAATACCCTTCAAATAATCTCCAAGATTGTCCACCGTACGTTGCCAGCGTTTTGGAAGGCGAAGAATACCATTCGTTGCATGTGGATCATTAAAGTATTGGACCACTCGCCAAAACGCCGTCAAAATTTCATCTTTGTTCTTAAGCGTTTCCCCGCAAAATACTGCAGCTTGAGTTCTCGAATCAAATCACAGTCGCAAGGACTCTGTTCTGGCGAATATGAAGGGTGTTTCAAGACATTCCACCTCATCGACTAACAAAGCCTATGCAGAAGCTGTCATGTGACATGTGGCGTTATCGTGAACAATGATGGCGTTGCACAGCAGTTTCCAAACGCTGACATCGTACGCTGGAAAATCTAGACTGTGATTCACGATGGATCCGCAAGGAATCAGGGCCAATCTTCCAACATCGTCGAACCTGACTGGTACGGATGTGATGGTGTGGGTAGGCATTATGCTGGGTTTCGGTACACCACTGCACATCCTCGACAGAGGATCCGTAACTGCCCAGTTGTACCGGGACAAGGTCCTTCACCAACATGTGAGATTTTTCAGGGATGCTGCTGGTCCAGAGTTTCTGTTCATGGACGACCACACCCGTCCGCATCAGGCTCGTCTGGTGGACGAGTACCTCTAGCATGAGAACATCCATCGTTTGGAGTGGCCTGCATATTCCCCGGATCTGAATCCAATCGAATATACATGGGAAGACGTGTTACTGGCATTCTACCAACAAGAAAGCTACCCGAGCTGAAAACAGCATTGGTTGAAGATGGGATGCAAACCCCCAAAGTTTGCTTGATACCCTGGTGTGCAGTATGCCAACACGTTGCACTGCTTGCGTAGCTGTGTGTGTGTGGGGGGGGGGACCATATAGCCTACTGAACGCTCATTATGCCTTCCACAAACATCTGGACCTTTCCAGATAGGAAACTCCAGTGTTTCTATCTCAATAACGTTTCGGACATTTTGATTTCTTCTGTTAGAGGAAGTGCTTCCACATACACTTTTTGTCTGCGGATGGTATTGGAAAGATTTCTGCACCCCGTACCAAGTTTGGTCCCGACCGGACAACCAGATCTATTCATTTTGCAAGATCCCTTAATTTAAGGACATCAGTGTATATATATATATATTTATATATTTACATAAATATATATAAATAAATATGTAAATATATAAATATATATATATATTTGTGTGTGTGTGTGTGTGAGAGTATGTGTGTGTAAAGATTTGACTCTACATTTGGGAAAGACTGCTCTCTTAGTTAACTAATTTACACACACAATTTATTTCTTGAAATGCATAATCCTGACAAAATCCGCTGTTTAAGTTTGATGATTTTTTTTCCTTTCCGCATTTCTGTGATAATGGCAAAATAAAATCTGAAAACCCCCGCACACATAGTTTTTAAGATCTGCTTTTTTAATAAACATTTCGTAATTTACATCTTTTTTCAAACAGAGGAGTACCATAATACATTAGAAAAGGCATTGTTTCCATATCCATTATTTCTTTTTCTTTAGACAGGGAAGTTCTTGTGATTGTTGTTTGATTCTTGTTAAATCGTGAAGTATCGGAAGTTCCTTCTGTTCGATGGGAAACGCTCTGCTGAAATGGGAATTTAATAATTCACAACATTACATTTGGCAAAGACTGCTCTTTTAAATAATTTACACCCTATTTCTTGAAATATACAATCCTGACAAAATCCGCTGTTTCAGTTTGATGAAGTGGTTATTTTTTTTTTTCTTTTCCGTTTTTGTATTTTTTTGAAACAGAAAGAAAGCGAGAGAGAGAGAGATTGCAAAGCGAAAACTGCAAAATATAAACGAATTCTCTTAAATTCTGCTGCTGCAACCCTATTTTTTTTTTTTGGAATAAAAGTTTCTTTTCGAAAAGATTAAGTTATAGAATACGCACCCTCTGCAACTTTTTTCTTTTAGATGTTGTTTTTTTTTAAATTCTTTAAATTTCACACAAAAGTAGAAAACTAGCTTTAATATTGTATCAAAGTTCTGAAATTTAACTTTAATTAAATAAAATTAAAAATTTAAAAAAAAAAAAAAAAAAAAAAAAAAACCTTTTTTTATGTTAAATTTTTGAAGCCCGTTCTGTTCTTCAGTCTTTATTAAGTCTGCAAAAATTAACTTCAAGTTTTATTAGAATATTCATGAAGCATATGTAGATTCTTGTCAGTTTGTTTGTTCCTTATTCATTCGCTGAAGTCGTTGGACCTAACAACCAAATTTTACGTATTATTAATTGTTTAGGATCTTCTTTTAAATTTGTCTTTGAAATTCTTTTAAATAGTGGCTGTTTCCCCTCCCATAATTAATGTTTGTTAGGTCCTACTTCTCAGGTTTCTCTGTATTGATAATCAATCACGATAATCGAGTTGAAGTTGGAGGTGAATTAAGAACGTAGTTGACATATGTTATGGTCAGCAACAAAATGCTACGTCTAGGACTTACAATTCTTCGGAGTATTTATATCTTCATGCGTTTCTTGGAAAGTTGAAACCATAACATCGCGTAGAATTTTCGTTGAACAAATACGATCAAATAATTACAGAATACCAATTGCTTGATAATATTACTCCATCCTAAATCTATAGGAACTCATTTGTAATCTGTTTACTTTTTTAAGTCATCTTTTTAATTTGTAATAAACTAACTAATTAACTAACTAACTAACTAACTAACTAACTAATAAATATATAAAATTGTGCTTAGTTACTCAACCTAAAGATTTTACTGTGAAATGACCGAACTGCTTACAACTTAGTTACAAATTAGTTAAAAATGTAAAGATATTATCTATCAGTGTAGAGTAAATATTATAGAATGACAGTCATGGATTGACAAAAGTTTGATCAAAATATCCGGAACAATGTAAATTTAAGTTTTATAATTAGAATTAAAGTAAATGTTAAGTTTTCTGTATGGATATAAAGAATCTGAAAAATTAAGTTAAAACTAAAAGCGCTGTTTATTAATAAATATCAATGTTCAAAATTGTCTCTTCAAAAATGTAACAAAGCATCTCTATTCGTACCACTAATGCGTTATTATAACTTATAACTTAGATCAAATTTCAATATTTAAAATAGATTTATTATTTCATAAGAAATTCAGTTCTGTATTTCTAGATATGATTGAAATATTTTTACTTTACATTATTATTCGTTATAATAGTAATTATAGTATAATCCAATAATACTGTAACCAATTGTCAAAAAATACAACGTGGATTTACAAAGTAGAGACAGTTCAAGGAGTTTCTATGAATAATGTCTGATCATCTTTATTATTAATAGTAATAAAGCCTACATCAAAGTCTTGTTCATATGCTGAAACACGCTTTGTTTTAGGTGCCTCTTAGTTTAGGTGTTCCTAATTAAGATATTTCTAATCGGAGCTCTCTGTACCTCCAACTAATAAGCAGAATACCACAAGGATTACGAAACCAGCCTATTCAAGGTATTGCATTGGGAAAAGGATTTTAGATCCCAAATCTGGTAATAGGGTGAAATACTGCGCTATTCAAGAGAAAATGCATGACAAAGTATCAACAAATTAATAACTAAATAATTTAAGATGAAATTTCACATTGTTATGTTCGTTGTTTTCAAAATCTGAGACAGAAACTGAATTGGTCTGAAATTTTATTTTCAAAATAAAAATAAATGTTAACTTCTGTAAAGAATAGAAAATTTGCCTTTTCCCAGCAGAGAGAGTTATAAACGCACACCGTGAATGTCGCAAGCGTATTATGTAGGTTTGCCTTTAAAAATGAGGTTCACTCTGCTTGAAAATGCTTTATTGTGAAGTTTTTGAACCTTAAGAATGCAATACAGAAGCAACTCTGCGTAAATTGGACGCTGTAATACCTTCGTCAGCTTCGGCAATTTAAAGGATGATTAATAAATTTGAGGAAACTGAATCTTTGAATGTTAAGCCTGGAAGAGAAAGGAAGCCTGTTTCATATCAAGTTGTAACTGCTACTTAGTCGACCGATCCAAGAATAAATGCTACTGGAACAAGCAGTGAACGGTGAGTATCGAGACAATTGGATTTCATTATTTTATTCGGAAACTAATACATTATTATCCATCCAAGATCAGCCACCAGCACGAGCTGCAAGGAGATGATTCTGAAAAGCGATTGTTATTTGCTCTAAGATTTTTGGCCAGAATGAAATTGAATGATGCTTGGAGTTGGAATATTCTATGGGGAGATGAGATCAATTTTTATCTCGAAGGGAATGTCAACATTCAAAACTGCCGCCTATGAACTTCAACAGCACCACAAATAATTCAGCAAATCCTTTTGCACTTGCCGAAATTCAATGGTGTTATTTCGTTATCCTAGGGCCTTTCTTTGTCAAGGAACTGCATCTATCAAGAACAGCCACCTATTCTGTTAAATGTAAAGAGCTCCTAAGCTGTGCATTTCCGTTATTACTCAACTGTAGCAATGAGGATGTCAGGGTGAGACAAATTATTTTTAAGCAAGATGAGGCTTCTCCTGTTGTTGCATGACCAGTACACCAGCTGTTACGACATCACTTTATTGAAAAAGAGTCTCATTGCAAGGCCCACACAATATCTGATTTTTGACTGTTGGGTTATCTGTAACATCTATCGAGAAATTGTCTCTAATTTGCATATTTTAAACGACAACATACTATAGCATGTGCGGAACATTACTCCCGAGATTTCGCATTCTTCAGTCGAGCACACTTTGCAGTTTCTGATCCAGAAGGAATGGAAATAACATAGAAAATCAACCTTTATTATCGAACGATTGTGAGTGAGTTTGGAGCTTTGATACCTTTTCCTCAAGCACATTAGTTCAGTTTCTAAAAAGAGCAACACAAAAATTTGAATTTAATTTAGCTTTGTCTTAGTTATTCATTTGTTGATATTAAGTCTTGCATTTCCTCTTAGATAGCCCCGTATTTTCAATTATGTCAATGTAAGTCTAACTTACATAGGTAAGTCTAGCTTATGCTAACTTATGCTTTTAATACTTTGATTATCTAATATTAATGTGACCAACTCTTATCAGAGTAATTGATAATTCACGTCAAATGACTTTGAAAGAGGGATTTTTCCCCCCCTGCCATTCACAGTCTTACCAAAGTGAATGTAAACTACAAAACAAAATCTATCGCCACTGCATCACTCTTCTCTTACGAGGCTTCGTTGCTCCGTTGATCGTAACTATTCCCATTGTAACTTTAATCAATGCTATTAGGAGATATAAATAGCGTTACCCTGGCGTTTGTAGTCTTGTGTTGTTTCGTAACTAATGTGAGTTTGAAACCCAAAATCTTCTTCCTCTTTGTTCGTTTCTTTTTCTTCATTTCTGCACATCCTATCCATTTTTATATATTAATCGAATTCCATTGGTTTTTACATAGTTCACTAATCCTTTCATTCTTATTTTATTTCATGTAATTATAATATTTTCCCTAACACCTATTATCTATCTCCTGTGTTCATCATTTCTGGACAAAAAAAAATCACAAACTCTAACCTTTGTTTGTCTTTGTAGAAGATTACTCTTCCTCTGTTTTAATGAAGAAAATCTGAAATACTCAGCCAGCAATAGGATTTTTAATCAAGGTCCGAGCAATGGATCAATAGCTTTTAATCAAAATCCGTAACGGATTCTGCAATAATTGCGGTCATTACATCAACCTCTCACAGACTTGGCCAGTGTTAAAATTGTTACCCATATCGCTCTCTTTAATTCTTTCCTTCTTAAAAATCGATTTATCAGCATTTAGTTCAAGGAAAATGTATATTTTTTAATATAAATATAAAATGTATATTTGTTAGTTTTTTTT
>JAFIDM010002131.1:6696127-6872132 GCA_023159025.1 Thereuonema tuberculata
CAAGGGATTTAGAATTGGGTAATTTTGAAAATTTAGATAATTTACATTCTTGGACACCTAATACAACTAATAACAAAAATAATACTAATATTTTAGTCCTTAACATCAGATGTATTAGATCAAACTTTAAATATTTCTTATTGAATAGTAAAAACAGATGATTTTTTTTTTCTAATTTCTAATAATTAATAAAAATAGGAGAGAAATAATATTAAATTAATACATTTTACAGGGGTTCAATAAAATAAGGTCACAGAACAGGAGGTATTGTATTATTTTTCAGCGAAAACTACACTATTAATCCCAATTCTGTTGATGCTATCACTTAACAAAATATAATTTATAAAAGAAGTTTAACGTGCCGGAATAATTCAAAATTGTGCCGTGGATTGATTTCTAATTTTTAAAATATAATTTATGTTTATACTAACAACTTGAATAAAACAAGATATAAAGAATTTATTTTATATAGGCCTACACTGTCCGGCCACTATATTAGGCACACCCCTGCTGTGCCCACTAATGGTATGGGCAGTGGGAGCAGTGTCATGGTATGGTACACGTTGGGGTCCATTGATACCTCTGGAGCCACGTCAGGATGCCTCAGCGTACCAAAACATCGTAGTCGACCAAGTGCAACGGTACGTGTTAAAAGTTTATCCTCATGCGATGGCTACTTCGAGCAGGATAATGGGCCGCTGCACAAAGCCCGCATCCCTTTGGGATGGTTTGAGGAACATGGCAATCACTTTTCCTTGCTGCAGTGGTCCGCTCAGTCCCCGGATCTCAGCCCGATTGAAAATTTGTGGGATGAGCGGGAATGGGCTGTTCGCTCCAGACCTACACCTCCATCAAATCTTCAGGAACTGCGTGACACACTCCTGTCTGAATGTTACATAATACCTTCATAAAGTCAGCAACTTGTGGGATCCATGCCTTGACGAATTCAAGCTGTTTTGAGGGCTAAAGGAGGCCCAACACGCTACACTTATTAGGTAAATATACCTAATAAGTGGCCAGACAGTGTATAATGTATAAACCTTCTCAAACAAATAAAATAATAAATAAAAAACTTTGACGGATTATTGATTATTGACATAGATTATGGATTAAATTGCTGTTGCTTTTTTATATAAATGTCAAATTGATAATATCAATAAACTAATCTTAAAATTTTTTAATATTTTCATTGATTACAAAAATGAGCTTCAGAATAAAAATTAAAAATTCGTTTCAAATATAAAATATTAAAAATAAAAGAAAAATTTATTTATAAAACTATTTAGAGCAATTTCTATAAAGTTGAGGCAAAAAACTAACCAACGATATTGATACCATATTATATTTGGTAAAATGTTTTTAAAATTAATAAACCCAATAATAATTTTGGTCTTAGATTAGGTAAGTATGTCAAATTTCAATTATTTAGTCCAATAAATTTGAAAATTACACTAGTAATAGCATTAAATGCATAAAAAATCAATTTTATGATGTAATTTACGATACGATAAGAAAAAACGTTTAATCTCTGCTTTTAATCTCTCTGTATAAGTCGTATAACAAAATTCCAGCACCTATAACACAGGAGGAATTAGTCTAATAGAACACCTAATAGAACATTAAAGAACCAAAAAAGAAAAACCTCAATATGATAAAGTGGATGAATCAGTTTCTTCATAAAATAGATTTTATTATTTAAATTATTTAAATCTAATCGAATATTTGCTCTTCTTTTCTAAAATTCTTAATTAAATGTAACGAAAAAAAATCATCCAATAAGAATGAAAGGAATCAGAGTTTTATTACTAAATGTATAAGGAACAGAAAACAAAAGTTACAAAATGAAGTTTCAATAGAAGAATTATTTTTGATAAGAATTTTTTTAAAAATTAGTTCAGCTTTTTAAAAATCTTTTTGGTTGTTGTTTAATTATCTTTTCACTTCGCCTAAAAAACTTCATTTTTTGAAGTTTTATAAATAAAACTTAATTTTTTTGAAGTTTTATAAATAAAAGTAATAAAGTAAAAAATAAATATTAAAATATCACAAAATTTAGGTTTTACAGTTTAGTTTCAGTTGTAATTGTATTTATTGTTGAATTCTTAAATTAAATTTGCATGGCTTAGCGCAAAAGTAGCGAATATCCAAGATGCAAGTTTTGAGAAAAAGCTGAATTAGTAGGAAAAATGTTACTTTTCATTAGTTTAGGTCCTAAAAATCACAGGAAATATGCCATTTTGAAGGATTTGCTAGTTTTGCCCTACAAGAAGGCTCTTCAAGACACCTAATTGCCACAAATCCTAATTTTGTGTTTTACTGGATATTCGCTGCTTTTGCGCTAAACCATCGATTTGTGATAAGAAAGTACCATGGTTCTTCTTCAATGCAATATATAATATATAGAACCTAAGACGTAATCCTGCCAATTTTTTTTCACGTACATAAACGTCCAGAAAACGTACATGCGCATGCGTAATATTACTTTTGGTCTAGCAAAGCCGAAAAAGCATCTCCCCCCAGATACTACATACCAAGTGTTAAGAAAATCCATGCAGCAGCCAAGAGTTCTTAGTTGTTCTCTTTCACAACGACTCAGACAGAAAGGAATTGGAAATAGGCGAAAAATACAGAGGAAACATAAAAAAATATCAGTTATATCTTTTTTTTCTTAATTGTTTAATTCATTTTTAAAATTATAATAAAGTTATTTGACATGGTTTAATGTTTCTAAAACCACTATATTAAACGGTCTGAATTAATTAGGGTTAGGCTTTGAAAAAATACTATTAAAAAGTATATTTCGGCTTTATAGCACAGCCGAAACCCTGTGCTAACAGCGTTATTGGTTTCCGGATGGTTGGAGTATCAAAAGATTTATTTTATCGCACATATTCAAAATAAAATCACATCAAAACAACATATTAAAAAATAATGTAATTATATATTGTACATTATTTTACCATCAAAAATAATGAGTTTTAGTCAAAATTTGGCGTTTCTAGGTTGTCACCTAGTTCACCTAATAATAACCCCTTCTCCTCTGTTTGTCCTTATGACCTTCACAGCAGAGGAAGAAGGAGGGATAATGCAGATTAGGAGGCGTAGCCCCAATCTTTAACGAATATTCAAAATACATTTAAGTTATTTAATTATTCTTATTTTTGGTTGTTTTTTTTTTTTCTCTGACAAAAAATTTACATTGAAATAAAAAAAGAAGATAACGTCAATGCTCACTATGAAGGTGCTTTAATCACTTTTGATTATTTGCTTTTCAAGTAGATATTGATCAGGATTGTATTTTTACCATTGCAAAGGTAGTCTTCTCTTGTAATGAGATTAATTCAAAATGAGACAAAAGATCGTTAAGAGTCCCTTCCTGCTTTACACGAAAAATGGCCAACGAATGCCTCCTGTTTCATAGCAACGGAGTTCCCCTTCCATTCTACCATCAACTGTGACTGATTACAGATTAAGATATGAGCTCCGAATGCAATTACCAAAGACAAATTATTCAATTTTGGTGAAATTTCGCTTCTCGAGGTTAGTTGCTGGTTTTGTCTCCAGCTCGGTTCCATTTATTTCTCCGAAAATTTATATTTCATCCAGGAATGTGGTGGTGGCTTCCGCTAATCCAAAACGCCTACGACTTTCAACAGCGTTTTCATTCTATTCACTAAATCTCCAAATCATTAGTAGATGCTGTTAAAGGAAGAAGCGAAAGAGAAATCTGTTATTGAACAAATAAAGAATTGAACCAACACTCGTTTTTAATTTTCCTTGAATTAATAAACAAATCAAAATAAAGTTTTTAAATAATATTTAAATTCGTTAAATACAATTTTAGATTTAAAGAAAATAACAAAATGATAGCTAAATACTATTTATTTTATTTATCTCTTGACTGGTCAATAAGATAATATAATTTATAAAGATAATATAAGTAGAAGATAATATATAAAGTTCTATAAATACGAATCGGAGCTCAAATATTTCTGAACAAATCTAAAATCAAAATTTTATCTTTTGCAGAATTTACCTAAAATCTCCAGAATACAATCGTACTACATTTTAACCTAAGCTTTAAAAATATGAAATCTTTGTACTAGCCTGGTTGAAAAGAAGTAATTCCTTCATCCTGAAACTTAAAATTTTTAAGGTAAATATTCTTGATCACAGTAATGTCATTAGTTTTAAATCTTTTAACACTAATGACATTTCTGTGATAAAGAACATTTACAAAAACACCTTCAACGCCAAACATCTATAAATAGTTTGTTATTTTAAAACAAAGAAAAGAAGAAACTTTTCGGAAAATTCGTTTATAAATATATGGGTTTTTTTTATACATTTGGGTGTTGGAGGGGTTTTTGAATATTCTGATATAATAAGAAGAAACGTTATAAGAGAGAAGTATGGACTTAAATTATATAAAGTACATTTACCTTAAAAATTCCTTATTTGCTGTAACACGAAGGAAACTCTTTGGAATAAAGAAATCATTTTTAAACTTTCCTAATCACAGACACATTTAATATTTCATTTGTAATTCAAATTATTCTGAGCTTTGTTCCCGTGTGAATATATATTGTATACTGCTGTATTTACCTGGTCTGTCACTTTCTTTTCTCTTCACTGTGTTTCATGAAAATTGTGTTTATCTAATAAAAGGATTCATCATGTGTTAGGAAAATGAAGCTTTCCATTTTACAAAACAACATTGCAGTCACTCGTAACATTTTTATTCTTAAATATTTATTGATGTTCTTTGGTAGACAACAGCTTCTGTAGAAAACAGAAACACAAACCTCTAACCAAATTAAGTAAACTTTATAATTACACAAGACTGCAAATTAAAAACTCTTAAAGAGAAATTGGTTACTAGAAATTTGCTAGTGGATTTTGGAATTCACCATGAGGAAAACTTGAAACGTTTTAATTTAAAAAATAAAAAGATTTTGCATAATATTATGCCAATAAAAATAAGAGAGCCTTGCTTGGATTTTTCCGAGCAAACAAGAACCATTAACAATTCATTAGTAAAATTTCCGAGAAAAGTTTTAAATTATAAATCATACTTTAACTACGCGAAGCAGTTAACTATGTAAGAAGACACAGTAAAATTTAATGAATATGCTATAAGATCTATCATAAGATTAATGATAAGATTTTTACATATCAGTAATTAACTAAGAACCAGAATTTTTTTCTTTAATTTTCAAAACGTAATTTAAGTTTAACTAAGTCTATGTAAGTCTTCTTACATATACTGTAATCCTTATTATTTTTATCATTTTAGATATGTACAAAGCAACAACTATTTTTAATGCTTCAAATATCTTGTTTGAATGTCAGTTTATCTCATTCTTCGCATTATTTTTCGCGCGCATTATTTTTCGCATTATTTTTCGTGCGAGAGAGAAATGATTTTATTTCGAAATCCCTTAAGCATAAACTCAACGTAACGATCTCTTCCTGTAACGTATAAATGAGAAGAAACTAACTTCACTATGCCTTAGTTTTTGAACATTTCAAATATAGTTGATAATTAATTCAAATCTAGTGAAGTATAGTTTCAAGTGCCAGTTACTTTTTTCTCGGGAGCTTCAAGTGCTGTATCTTACGGTTTCAAGAACTAAGAGATGAAAACGTGTGAAGGATGTTTCACTGACCAACACCAGACACTCCTACGATGAACGGCGCATCCTCCTCCATATAATCAAGTAGACTTGATGGTTGCCACCAATGAATATTTCAACAAGTTTGTTCTAAAAAAAAAAGGACGAAGAACCATGAGCCCGTCTGGTTGAAGATCACCAATCACTCTGAAGAATTACGTGGATGTCATCAGAAAGCAATGGAGTGCTTTGCTAAGTGAGAAATCTGCATTCGAAAGAGTTCGCCTTAAATGCGAATCGAAAATTTATGAAGAGGGTAGAGGTGGCTTCGCGGTCAGCCAGAAAGCCGTCACCAGTGTTTCTTCTTCTTTTTATTATTTATGGTCAATATGTAAATGTGTTTTTCTCTCTATATAAATATTGAATGATTGAGGCAACAATTGAAGCAAAAGTCAATGACCAAGTTTTCTAGTGGTTGATGAATATGAAGTAGTCGGAAAAGGTTTCTCAGTCTAGTAAAACTTATTTTATATTTTTTTATTTGTTCTTTCTTTTACATCTCTTAATAGATAAAGAGTGCTTAGACGGTATTCTTGAGTCAATTTCCTAAAAAAAAAATATCGTAAAGAAATTTAGACAAAAATCAAAAGAATTAAAAAGAAGCAGTATTTTGTCTGTCCTGATTGGATTTATGAAATCAACTTTATAAGAATAACATTCCCATTATATTTTCCACTTTTAATTGCAATTAAAGTTAATGTAACTTAGCAGATCAAATCTTTCTAAAATATAATCTCCTATCTTTTGTGGCATATTGTTAGTTTTTCTATAGCAATTAAAAAATAAAACCCAGTAAATCATTTTGCCTGCCTTCAAAAATCACAATGTAAACAGTTTTTCATTAAGATAATTTATACAGTATCCTATAAAAAAGATATCTGATAATACTGGTTTGTTTTTGAATCCTCATATATAGGAGAACTATAATGATAATCATATTTTAGGAGTTTCTGTTTGTGATAAGAAGAACAAAACGTGATAAAACGAAAATTATGATTATCAAAAATAAAAATAAAATTGTAAATGAAAACTATTTTATAACTCTACACAATCAAAACTGTGAAAGAATTAACACTGAAATTACATTTACAAACAACTGCACTTGTAACAATCTTGAATTTGTAACTCAACAAAAATACTTAGGACTGTATTTGGATGAAAAATTTACATGGGATATACAGTATAATTCAGTTATCAAAAAATTACACACCTACACATATCTCTTTTTTCACTTAATTTCATTAGACACTTAATTCCAATTAAACAGAAATTAATCATTTTCAAATCTTTAGTCGATTCAGTTCTGGATTATGGTTTGGAATGTTGGATTTTCATGAATAAACAACAAGTTAAAAATATAAATAAAGTAATTTTAAAAATATTTAATAATGTTTATATTAACTTTAACAAAATGCCCATATTAGAAAAAAATAACATTAGAAAAAAGTTTAAGATACTCACTATCAAAGAAAAATTTATTTACAAAACAATTTTGAAAAATATTTTTTATGTCAACCAGACCAAAAATAGTTATAATGAAGGAAAAACAACTAGACAAAATTGGTTAAGAATTTTTCAAATTGAAAAATTAAATAATAATTTTGGTCAACGATTAGAAAATAAAATAAAGTACGATTTATTTTGTCAAATTAAATTGGAAAAATTATAATTTGGAAAAAATTAAAAATATGAAAAGTATTAAAAATCAATTAATATCTGACGTAATTGATGAGAAAATAATTTTACATTTTTAATTTATATATTTTTTTTTCTAACATATTAATCAATTCAGCACCTATATCACAGGTATGCTTCCTATAAGCATACCTAATAGGACTGGCTAACATTAAAAAAAAAAAAAAAAAAAAAAGTTAACGTTTCTCTATGGATTTATAGATTTTGTGTATAGATCCAAACTTGGTTCGACGAAATAATACTTGATGGTGTAGTTCATTAAAGCATAGAAGATAAGCCTCCAGAACACAACCAGCTTCACTGATCTCCAGGAGGAATGGTGGCTTGCAGTGGTTGTAATAAGTCATTCATTGCTGGAACTTACAAAAACAAAAATCTCATTATGATTAGATCGACATCGTGCCGCTATTATGTGGATGATAATGTTTTCTTCATTTTAAACTTAATATCGCTAACTGACAATTCCTAGCACTGTCATAGTCTTACATTGAAATTACATTCGCATTTGACGATACGAAAGACTACAGGACTGCAGACTACGAGAAGACAAAAAGGGTCGCTGAAATTCGACCCTCTTTGCTAGTCATTAAAGCGTAACTATTTGGCAGATTGCTTTCTAATACCAAGAACTAAATTATTAAGTTTACATTAAATTCATAAATTGAAATAGAAGTAGTTGATTCTTTAAATAACAAATATAACCAATCCTATTTTTTTTTTTGCACGGTACATACGTTCCGAAGACTATATATATTGAAAAATATTAGATACGTTTATTAGAACATATCCAAACATATTTTATTTAAAAAACATTAATCAATTATTAATTCACTATTTTAACAGAAACTCAATCTTTTAGCAATAAAAATAAAACAAAAATAAAAATTAAATTACAAAAAGGAAAAAAAGTAATTCCGGAACATGGAAATAGGATTTAATAATTATTTTTTATTCCGAATCGCTTCGGATAGAAAGCGCATCTTTTTGTTCTGAATTGGTGGAAAAAAAACAAAGTCGTGTAAAAATAGAATTACTTTATTTTTATCAACCAAATTATTTGAAAATCGTGTAAAAACAGGATTCGTTGTACAAAATAAAATACCTGGAACACCGAGCTTTGATCGGCAAAATAAAACGAAAATAAAGTCAGAAGACTTTAGACAATAACCTGGTTATTTAACCCCTTTTGGGAAAGTGGACAGCTCCGCAGTGAATACACGCGAAGTTGAAAGAAAGAAGCTTTAATAATTATTAGTCAGCAATTACTACTTTATTGCAGGTTAATTTTTTTTTTATTTTATTTTATTACATGTGAAACCCAAAGAACAGTAATTTATTAAGAATAAAATAAAACGAAAATAAAATAAGAACACTGTAGACAATAACCTGGTAGCCAGGTCCCATGTTAATTATTTACTCTCTAAATGAGTTTTCACGAAGTCGAGACCTAGCTAAATCGCTTTCTCGCACCTAAAAACGGTATATTCACCGGATTTCATCAAAATTTTTAGGCCCGTTTTCAAGATAAAATTTACACTGCTCTCTTTATATATTTGATACAGCAAATAAATTATATCAGCGTTACAGAATAATGTGATTTAGGTTTTTCTTCTTTTTTATTTGAATGCATCAGTCGTAGTATTTGAATGTCACATTTTACTTAATTAAAATTCAGAAAATATCGCAAACTTTAGACAACGCCAAATCTCTTTGCAATTCTAAAGAAATGATAATAATTAATCATCTCTCCTGAAGTTTCGAACCAAGCTGTATCTAGTTGAATTGAATTTGCCGATATTGGTTACTGCAGCACATAAAAAGTTAGAAATTTTCGGTGACATAGCCATTCTCATTTAGAATTAACAATTTAAATAAAGTGTAAATGTTTTAATGTGAATTATTTGTTACTTAACGATAATACTTTATATATTGTTTCAAATGTTGAAAGAAAAACAACAACATTGTACTCGAAGAAAAACAAAGACAGATTTTTCTAACAATTATTAAAAAAAGCAAGTATATATATAGTAATTACATTTACAATTCTATTGAATAAGGGAAATTGTCCTTATATTAACTGTGGGGAAAATTGTAAGAAATTAAAAACTTTATTGAAGGAGTATAACAATGACTCAGTAATTGCGAAGAAAGTGAGGGGGTTATTTGACAAGTGAATTTCGAAGAACAGAATGTATAATTAGAACTGAATTTCTTCATTTCGTGTACAATTAGAGCTTCATTAGTTGAGAAGAATTCTTTCTTGTTTTTACCGATTTTCCAAGATAAAATGAGTTAGTAGGTTTTAAGCATGAAAATTAATTTGGTTCTTTTTTTAATGATTCTTTTAAATAATGGTTTTGATTTTATTAATTCATTGAAACGATAAAAAACAATAAGCTAAACAGAATATTAGCTAAAGAATATTAATCTACATATACCTGATGTTATAGAAATTTATAGAAATCTAAACAAATGGTCTGTAATTACAGGGGCAAGGCACAGGTGACCCAACGCGGAAGTCAGTGGCAGCAGATTACTGCCATGTTGCCACCATACTAATGCGCAAAGAGACATTTATTATTTTTTTTTTTTTTACAGTATTGAAATTAATGTTTGCTTAGGTCAAAGAATCAGAGTTAAAATGAGCAATAATCAAATTTGGTAACTTGAATTTAATTTCATAAAAAAATATTGTGAATAGTAAAGTTGAAATACTAGTTAGAATGATATTTGAATGTATTTGAATTAGCATCTAATCAAAGATATTTTACTTCCTCATCCTTTCGGGTTGCAGGGTCTTTGGTTTTTTGCTTACGTGTTATTCTGCTTTATTATTTATTTGACTATTTTATTTTTTAAAGTCTTAATTAATAGCAAAATTAATAATGTTTTTTTTCTGTAGATCCCCATTGTATCAAAAACCAAATGCAAATGATAGCTTAAACCATACGTAAAGGTTTTCGTTTTTATGAAAAAATTTATTGTCCTAAATTTGATTACAGTTTAAGTATCGGAGCCTTTCATTCCATATTTGAAGTTTTTTAGCGTTGAATTATGTTGATCACAGAAGGACGAATACGAGTTTCCGATTCACTTATCCTAAGCCTTTTTTATTTTAATCATTTTCTTTTCTTGAAGAATATTTCGAGTTGTTCAAAGTAGTTCAAAAGTTAACTAAAGCTAAGATATTCATTAGAGGTAAACTTTATAAGCGCTATTGATGTTTGACAGTGAAGTTTTCTTGTATACCTAACAGAAATCTGGGATTTTTCTTTGGTTATTTCTCCAATAGAGGGTGAGTCCTAATGTTTACCCAGCGTCAGTTGAGCACAGAATTATTTTACCAAGGCTCAACATTTGCCTAAAGGATTCTCTAGAAGTAGTCCCTTTATATGGTGATCACTGGAGACATATCTTCTGCTCTGTCTACTTCAAAGGATGGTGTGGAAGTGATTTTTTAACCTACAGAAAACTTAGTGTACCAACATATACCCTTAGAGTAATACACATTATTATAGTCTACATTGTATCCTTCTTCTTTTACACCATTATATAGGTGAGTAAATGCGAGGATTTATTTACAAAAAGGATGGGAATTGTTGAAAGACACTTTCGTAGGTAGAGCCTCTCTTCATTTCCACAACTGGCAATAGTTTATCTTTTCAAGGAAAACAGCCTCTCATTTCCTGAAATTTATATCGTTTTGGAATCCAGATTCATTTTCTTGGCGATTCAAAAAGAAAAAAAAAACTGCAGAAGTAACATTTTCTGCTTTAAATTGAAGAACGCAAAGAGGCGAAAGATGAATTAGACGAACTGTGGGAGTTTCTTTTCTCCATTTAAGGTGTTAATTTACTAAAGCTGTAGTGCGAATTAGGGTCCATTATATTGCCTGAATATCAGTTGTGCCCATTGCTGCATAAATATCCACTCCACTGGAAACAATTTCCCTACCACAAGGTTCAGCGCTGAAATGAAAATTTCAAGAAACTGCGGCTGTGTGATAACACACTCCCATTATTAGATGCCATAATTCCAAAAATATATTTACCCTCGTCTTACCAAGCATCGAGATACTTAATAATCTTTCCAAGAGATTACAAGTTTTCTTAATTTATCTAGATGAGCAATCAGAATTTTAAATTGCTTTATTAATTATAGCCGTGTTATTACTTCTAATTATAGCTAATAAAAGCAGTATTATAAGGACAATTTTTGTTTCTTGATAAAGGTAGGATTTTTTATATGAGATCTAAACTGATAAACGATTCAGTTGGAAAGACTGCTTTTAAAGGTTTTTTTCCCCTCGTTAAATTTCGAAGGAAAACAAGACAAAGATGAGGGTATGCTAATAGAATCTTTAGATAGCCATCAATTTAGCTGTATATATTTTGGTAAATATGTCATTTAGAAGATTTTCAAAGCTATGAAAGGCAAAACCATGTAATTTTCTAAAGGTTTCAGAGTAATTCAGAAGTTGCTAACAGTATTTCAAGTCAATACTTTGTTTAATTCTTTATTTAAGACCCGAACACACAATCTGACTTCAGTTGAAGAAACGCCAAACTTTTGGATAATTTTAGTTCGTCGCTTCTTTTCTTCTAACCTCGAAAGATTTTATTCTGCTTTGCTTCTTTATGTCAGAAGCAAAATTAGATGGATTGATAAGTAGATCAAATTTCAAACATGAATAAAATTGTTTGTAACTATTTAAGTTTTCAGCAGATAATGGAATACATGTCCTCGCATTTCCTTCGGTTTGTGTACAGAAGAAAATTAAGAAACTTATTGTTAAATTCAGAAGAGGACACAAAGACAAGAACAATACTGCAACATCTTTCATAAAATACAGAGTGTTTTATGAGATCTAAAATGAATATTAAAATATTAAATATTAAAACATTTAAATATTAAAATTTCAGCAGATTCACAAAGTTGTTCATTATATCTCTTACTTATGCGTATTCTCTGAAGCTTAGTACATGAGTAATCAATTTTCGTTATTTTTATTATTATTCTAATATTTGAGATTTAGAGTTTTTCTTTTTTAATTTTCGAGAAATAAAAATTTTTTGGAGATGAACTCTTTCTGCTATAACTGAGAATTACATGTTTATATGTTTTTGAAGAAAAATGCCTCCTTTTATTAAAATTAAAAATATCAATAAATTCAATAATTTTGTTAAAAAAAATTATTCTTGAAAGTTTAAATTTTTATTTTTACCTATAATTTTTTTTTCTAATTTCTACATTTCTTTACTTCACGAAACATCTGTTGCAAGAGTGAATCCCATTTTCTTATTGACTTGATTTTTTTTCGTGCATTCCTGTTTTCTGTTAAGTATTTCACTAGCCTGTTTCACTTTCCAGTTAGATTTTGTAAATTACTTGGTTTTAGTCTTAAAGATGAGATTCTAAGTATTTCAATGTTCTTTGAGGATTCTTAATCATCTTAAAATCAAAAGTAGGATGAATCAGCCATTTCCTTTTGAATCGGATTATGTAAGGATTAAAGATGGAATTAGAAAGAAATACAGAATATCCATTGTGAATATTTCAACTTAAATTTATATTTGTATTTAAATACTTCATAATATATTACTTCGAGTATTTACTACTTCATATAAGTAACTGCTGTCAAAAATAATGTAATTACGCGTAGAGTGCGAGAACGTATTTCTATTTTCTTTGATTGCTGCATTACAAATTTCTCTGAAGCCCCTTGTAAGTCTCATTCAGTTTAGAATAAGACAAACTCTTTAATGAGTTTTGATATTCATTAAACTTATTTGCAAAATAACAGAATTCGGTTTGTTCATCAGCAGTATAAGATAAACAAAGGGCTCGGTTCAAACTTTAGAAACGAAAGGAAGCATCAGCTTATGACTTGAAGTTTTAAAATCCTCAAGTAACCTACGAAATCCATATTAGCTTTGCTTAAGTCACAAAGTGAGACCATGAAGGACCATGACTTAACTCTTGCTTCCTGTAGAATAAAAATACGATCATAAATCATTATGCTGATAAATACTTGTTGAAGAATGTAAATGAAGTTAGGAAAGTCAATCAAGAATTTTAGTGACAAAACTGTTATTGTAAGTTATCGCAAGAAAACAAATTATTTTTATTAAACTTTCAAAATCATTATTTCAAACCTTCCAGGATATACCATAATTTAATTAAAGTATTTAAAAATGGACAGGCCAACACACCTATTAAAATAATAGTTATACTGATCACTTGCCAGCGGTTCGCAGGCGAGTTGAAACAGTTGTGTTTACGTATATTTTTTAATTCTTAAAATTTAACACTTATTTTAATATGTATGTTGTCCTCTTCATTTTTAACTAGATTTTTCACACGCTAAATTAATCTTTTATACTTAATTTAACTTCAATGTCTTTGAAAAAGATATATTTATTACCTTACGATATTTCGTTTCTTTAAACAAGAAACTTCTTGAGGGTTACATACTAGGATAAGAAAAACTTTCTTTTTAAAAACCTCTAAAACTTCTAAAATTCGCTTTTACTTATGAATACGAAAATTTAAAGAATGGGGAACAATTACCACACAAAAATCACATGACCTCACATTTCCATTAATCTATAAATTCAAACTATTACCATCCTAAAAATCTCGGCTCTATTTTTAAGTTTTTTTAAAGAAATCGGCCTTCGAAAACACACGAAATGGTGCTCTGACGTCATCAAATTGAAAACGCTCTGTGATTGGTCTGACGTCATTTTTCCTCGATCGTCTGACTCCATGCTACAGACTGTTATGTTTGCAATATAAAGCAACTACAAAACTTCCCCGATTTGTTTTGTATTCAGTTTTCAGAAATGCCTCTGCCAAACCCCGTTTTGTTAAGGGTAATTCAGGGAATTTGTCGATGTTAGATTTTCTAATAATTATCAGTTTTTTTTGCTGGAAATGAACATTTCGTTTCCGCCGAAATAAAGGCAGTCAATACCATAATGACTCTATTAATACAAATAAAATACTAATAAAATACAAAATACTCTATTAGTAAATAAAGATAAAGACTTGTTGATTTTTAAATATTCTGTCATGCTATTTATGAAAACTTTAAACATTTTATTTATGTAATTTTAGATTAGGAGAATTTCGTATGGCGATTCTGCTACAGGCTACGTTCAGCTGCGAAGGCATCACTGGGCCAAAAAAAATGCATTTATATGTATTTCTAAATTTTATAATAATAAAACACACACATATAGTATACACCGGTTACACTGTAAATTTTTTTCGCCACAAAATCTTTAATTACGTCATCAAAATTGACCGATTTCGTGGACCACGGGAACTTCTAAAGGGCGAGGTCGGCGAATACGCTGACGCCTTCGTAACTGTACTTGCTACGGCCGTAGCTTCGTAATACGAAGGCTACGCTACGGAGTCGCGCAAATCAGAAGCAAAAGCAAATGTACATTTTCATGCTTCAAAAGCAAATCACTTCAAATTTAATAAACAAAATAAGAGCAATAAGAAACTTTTTTGGCTTCTTTTGAAAAAAAAAATTCAGAATTAACAAAACACTGCAAAAAGAAAAAGAATTTAGAAGTTATTTCTAAATTATTGGTATTGGTCACATTATTATTGTTACTTTCCGTACGTTAATAACCTTTATAATTTAGAAGTTATTTTTAAAATAAATTTAAAAAGAAAATATAATTTTAAATCTTTTCTATATAAAATAATTCTCTAATTGACCGAAAATATAAATGGTGAACACTAAGAAACAGCAATGTTCAATCTTAGTTTTTGTTGCGTTTATCACTGAGTATTTTTAAGCTTTTTTAACGTATTTTATAACAAAGAGAAAACATACTAATAAATGTTTGAATATTTATTTCATTTTAAAACCATACTAAAAATAATTTCAGCGATTTAAGTAATTCCGAGTAATGCATTGGCAGTCACCAATAAGTCCATCGTAAAATAATTTTATTATTATTTAGTAGCATGAACATTTAAACGAAATATAAATTATTTTGTAATACATTAAAGTGATCTTGACAGACAAAACAACTGGATTTTTCGGCGAGCGATGTCTCTTTTCTTCCTGCATTCTTCGGCACGGAATTAACAATTTTGTCTGGCAAAGTGACGTTCGCATTTTTGCAGAGTGGCACAATACAATATTTATAATAAGCTTATCTTTTAACTTTTGAAAGTTTCACAGATGCCATTTGAAATAAAGCAGTGCTAACGTGAGTAAGAACTCCTGCAAGTTGAACGCCTGACTCACTCGATGAAAGAGAAATCTTACGTCATGATCACGTAACCATTTTTGGAGGCGTGGCTAAAAGCAAAAGTTTTGGCGCAGATTTCCCCTATTTAGAAACGATATATTAAAATAAAATTTCACCACATTCTTATTGTGTTAATTTCTCTCAGGAGATAATTTTAGCTCAATATGGTAAATATTCCCCTTAGAGGTTGAAGAAAGATTTTTTTTCCTCATATGTAATCCTGAAGAAGTTTCTTGTTTAAAGAAACGAAATATCTTAAGTAATAAAGATGTTTCTTTCAAAGACATTGAAGTTAATCTTTAAAAACTTGATATTTCATTGAAAAACGTGAAACATATAATTCTATCAATTCTTCTTTATTGAATTGATAAAGACGATATTTCGTCTTTTTTACAGAAGACTTCATAAATTTTTTAAAGATTAGTGAAATAGGATATGAATATTTTAAAAGTTATATCAAAAGTAAAGAAAAAAAATATTTTTATAAGCTATTATTGGTGTTAATTATTTGTAATGATACGGATGTTAATTATTGAATATTATTGTATATAAATAGATTCAATTATTGAATATAAATAGATTCAATTATTGAATATAAATAGATTGAATATTATTATCATACATTATTGGTGCTTTATCAATAAAGTTACCGATGTCATTTATTGAAAGTAAATAGATTGAATTATTATTTTAACACAGATTTTATGTATTAGATTTTTATGTATTGTTACATTGAAAAGTATTACTTTATAAAGTAACAAATTCTGTAGAAGAAAAGGGAAAAGAATTTTCTTGTCCTTGAATTATTAACCTGATGAAATCTTCTGTAAAAGAAGACGAAATGTCGTTGAATAAATGTCTTTAATAGAACTTAATTAATTGACTTCAATTGTATGAAAAACTTTTAGTATATATTATAATCTCCTAAAATGAAATTTAAAAAGATTAGTTTAATGTTTTGTTACTTTTATTGAAGTGAAATAAGTCGTATAACTGTTTTCTTTTCTTTTACGTTTTTAGGTAGGTTGAATTTCATGTGGAAACTTTTATTTCATCATAATCTTAAGTTTAAGGTAAGATGAATTCGTCTATTTTTATGATTTCTTTTATTTCAAATAAAAAACATTACATTAAAGAGTTTTTCAGAAATGCAATAAGATTGAAATTCAGAAAGTATGCTATTGAATTTGCTCGACACCATTTTGTCTGATTAATGAAAAGCGCTCATATTTAGAAAAATAATTAATAACTATTCCTACACCAAATATGTTTTTATTATTTCTCCTATTCAGTTATTATATTTAATACACTCTAACAAAAATAAAATCGAAGGACCATGAAGGAAGAGTTCAGTAACAATGGAATTGTATTGTTGCCATTTGGATGAACAGAATTGAAATCGATTCAAACTTTATAGTGAACACGGAAATTTTTATTAACACTAACAGCATCATTGCTGCATTATCAGTACTCTCTTGAGCCACTTCTGACTGTTATACATGCTGATCTATGCACGGCACAAAGTGAAACAAAGTCTTGATGTTGTCTTGTGGCAGATCACCCCAAGCTTGCTTAATCTGTACCTCCAAATGCACGATGTACGATGATGATGCACTTGACTTTTTAGCATGACCGAGACATGCTGGATGAGGGACAAGTCTGGGGACCTGGCAACCAAGGAAGAGACATTGTGTAAAATGTGTGCAGTGCGTGAATGTGTATTATCCTGTTGGAAAATTGCTCCTGGCAGCTGTAAAAGAAAGGCAAAACAACAGATTGCACGATCTCCTGCACATATTGTTATATATTTAAGATTCCTAGAATCACTATGAGAGGAATCAGCTTTGATGAGAAATGGCTTCCCATACCATTACACCACAGTAATGACTGTGTGCATCTCACCAATACTACCAGGAGTTGAGCACTGTTCAGTATCCTCCATAAAGCGATGCGATGGTTGCAAGGTAGATGCTGCAAGGTAGAAGCGGGACTCATCACTTAATACAGTAATAAATCATTCAGGAGCAATCATGTCTCTCAGACACGGTCTCTCTGTGTAGAAGAATTGGAGAACGATAATATCCTGGCAATATTGACGAGGATTTGCAGCCTGGCGCATCCTAGTGAGATGCATAGAACCATTACTTCTGGGTGTGGGGAGCCGTTTCTTATGACAGCAGATTACCTTTTATAGTGATTTAAAGAACTTTAAATTCACTGCAATACGTGCAGAAGATTCAGCAATCCGTTGTATTGCCCTTCGTGTAACGGCTCGCATCAGCAATTTTCCAGGAAAGCACATCCATCCATTGCACAAATTCCAAACAGTGTCTCCAAGCAATGCATTCTCTTCCTTGGCCTGTCAGGTCCCCAGACTTGTCCCTAATGCAGCATGCCTGGGACATACTAGGATATCAAGTACATCCATCGCCTTACATCCTGCATTTGGAGGAGCAGTTTCAGCAAGCTTGGCATGATCTGCCACAAGACAACATCAGGACTTCGTTTCACTTCATTCCACGCAGTATATCAGCATGTATCAGCCAGAAATAGTTCAACTGAATACCGATAATGAAACAATGATGCGGTTATTGTTCAATAAAAATCTGTGTTTTCACTGTGAAGTTTTAACCAATTCTCTTCATTCAAATGCCACCGACAAATTTTAATTCGAATTGGGTGCTTCGATTTTGTTTTGTCAAAGAATGTAATATTGTTTCAGATAACATATAAAATGATTTTTCACTGTATCGTAATAAAAAATCTTAATAATTAAGAATGTGATGCAGTACAATGACAACAATTTGCATGGATAATCCGTCTTTCGTTCCTGTGGAACATTGCTAAATAGATAACAATCACGTCGGTGTAAGTTTTGTTTTTGTTACATCATAAAACAATGAATTTTAATTAGCTCTAGTTACTATTCCAACAGGAAGAAAACATGTATCGTTGTCATTGTTATCCATCTAGCAGTAGTTGCAGAAATTGACATGATTTGCTTTGTTATTCACAACTGTTTCATTTAATTTAACCAGTTTATATTCATACAAAAATCATAATTAGAAAATCCTTATCAAAATAAAACGGAACTTCAAAATAGTTTTAAAAATTTAAGAGATACGCTGTTACTTAACTAATTTTAATAAGATACAGAAGTCCTGTTTGGCATATTTCTTTCAAATAAGAATTTCGTTCAAAGATTGCATTTTGTAATTTTGAAAGCTTCCTCAATTCTTAAAATATATTTGGACAATATTATTTTGAACATTGCCACTTTTGGGATCTATTTTCTTTATACATCGGTAATTTAAAATAAAAAGAAATTACTTTTCTAGGATTTTGTGTTATCTATTTACTTTATTTTTCTATATTAATTTTGTAGAGTGACAATGCATGGCTGTTAAATTACAGTATAGAACTGTTGATGTGGCCCATTGACAACCATGATGATTCCATTTTAAAATCAACAATAGAAATATATAAAGAAAAATAAATCAGTGTGTTTGTTGTCTATTAAAAAAATGTTATAAAGTTCTGCATTGTGTTTGATACACAGTTCTTGACGTTCCTCTATTTTCTAGCCATATTATGTAATAATGGCTGCTAAAAGTTTGATTCCGAAAAAAAACGGCTGCTGATACATTGTGGATGAGGGTTTTCCTGGAACATCCACTTCTTCAGCATGTCCACACATATGCATCCAGGAGAGAGGGAAGGGTACAGAAAATTAGTGAAACGTGAAACATTACTTCCTGATGTTTTCCGTAGAAATGCTCACTATGGAAGTGATGTGTGGCGGGCGCTCCATCCTGCTGAAAGAACTGATCAAAGAATCAGATTACGGAAAGAATGCCCTGCAAAACTTCTTTCGTGCCCTGTAAAACTTCTTAAGATCGGCAGTGAAACGTGTCTCAACCTGGTTGATGTAACGTTCTTAGTTAAATGTAACGAACTTTGTCCGCAATAAAGTATGTTGTGTTATGTTATGTGGGTGGCTGGAAAGCCGAGCACCGCGACCATTGATCTATTGTGCTATCCCACGGAAATAAGGACAGACGAAGAGAAAGACTGAGAAAGAATGATGGGAGAAGTGCAGGGGAAATGGGAGAACCCCGAGAAAACCTGGCCAGCGCGGATCGTCCACCATCATGAAACCCCCGTGAGAATCGACCTACGGTACTCAGGGGTGAGAGGCCAATGTCTTAGGGACAACGCCAACCGCGCGGCCCCTCAATAAAGTAAGGCCTCATGTTTTCAATATTTTTTTTTCAAACAACCGCCAGTTTTAAAGCAGTTCTCTGTTGATTTCGCTTTGGTGATTGCGTTTTGTTGACGACATGTTCATGATTGTTATTGGTGTCTTCAGTCGTCAGATCGACTTTTACCTTGATTCAACATACTTCCATTGCTTCGGAACTTGACAAACATCGCCCAATATAAATTATGCATTAAATTTAGGATTTAAAGATGTTCACTACAGTTATCACGACGGAAGAGGATGCGGTATATTTAAGCTCTATTTTCAAGAATACTGGGTGCTCGTCTATCAAAGTGTTATGTAAACTGCTCATCCACAAATGTTGAACGATTTTTATCTTACTCTTCCATAAGAGCGGATGTAATGCTCCACTAAAAAGACCTTTTCCTCAGTGGACAACATTACTAATATACAGAAGTTTATAGCTGCGCAGCGCGAGTGGAATATAACACAAGCATCTTTGATTTGACACATGTTCGAAGTAAAATCACAAAGTGGGCTGCATTTTTAGTACTACAAATTAATAGCCATACTGCAGAATATTGATGAACACCTCTTAACAAAAATGATTACAGGTTATAAAACAAGATGATAATTTTTATACAAGATGATTCTTTTTATAAACAAGATGATAAAAAAAAATAAAAAAAAATCTTGCAACATTTACAAATAGAGAAACGACAATGAGGTAACTAAAATTATCTTTAAATTTAATCACTACATTAGGAATTTTTTTGAAGTAGAAAGTTGATACTGAATCTTCGGATATATTGTATATTAACGTCAGAAACACTTTAACGATGTATAATGTGGATAAGGTCACTTTAATGTAAAGATAAATATCGAACATTTGAATTAATACAAACTGCAAAACAAGGTATTTTCTTCTATCTTCAAGTTTTGAAGATAACGTGCTTTAGGTGATGTAAAGGAGAGGTGTAATATATGTGTTTTTTTTTCAAACACAGAGACACTTGATATGAAACTTTCAATAGTTTTATTGAAAATATAATAATAATTTCAAATACGATAATCTGAATGATGACTGATAAAATACTTGTGATAAAACAAGCTTGGATATATAGTTATTAAGTTCTAATAATAAGATAGAATGTGAGTTCAGTTCATTATCATGCAGGTGAGTTAGCACTAAAGTTCTTCTTACGTGATAAAATCTTCTTTCACAGAATTTCACTTCAATAGTATCAACTTGATACTTAATAATCCTTTAATAATAATAATAATATTCACTGGATAAATAATAATCGTTGTTGTCGACTTGACAAACACTGCTTTAAACTAATTGAATAAATATTCACTAATTCACTCGATGCACTTATGACTACTTTCAATTCTCCTAATAGTCAAATAATAAATAATCGAAGCACAATGTTCACTTTATAATAAATTAATTCGAAGCACTAAGTTCACTTTATTCGCACAATCTCATGAGGAATATTCACTGTAATAATTCACTAAAGTTAATGTGCACTGACGTCTTGAATGTATGTTCTTTCACTATCGATAATTTTTAATTATCGAACCAAATAACCTTCAATTTAATGGGTAAGATTAACTTCTCGATAAACTCGAAGTACGCTTCTGGAATATTACTGTTCCTTCCTAATTTATATTTGTTCTCTGCATGTTCGCTGTTTCCTTTTCAGTTTAATTATAATAAAACGTACTCACAAGTTCTCGTTGAATTGTCCGTATAAGGTTCCTAATCAATTTACTTCGTACCAGGGAGACGCTCACTTCCTTTTCGAAATTCGCTCCGCTGTCTTGAATTCTCTCAGCTGACTTCAGTCTTCCCATGATGCACTTCGCTCTGTGTTCTCTCCTGATCGTCTGCTTAGCTGGAGAACATCTCGCCTTATCTCGCACTGGACAGTAACTGATCTTACTCACATTGGAAATTTCCTACTTCTCTCCAAAACGAGGCAGCGCCTCTCGTTTTATTACTTAAGTCTGCTGACGTTTTAATTATGTAAATGTAATCATAATATATTTAATTATTCATATATCGAATTATAAATTAGGTTTCAACTTTCATAAATTTTATTTTAAGTTCTATTCAAATAATATTAGTAGTATCACTCTATAGGTGAGTTCCATCAGATCTCATGCAACTCTCAGCACGATGCATTACACTGTCCATCACTTTCCAATATGTCCAGTGGAATACGTGGAATCCAGGCTCGAATGCTATCCTTCAAATCTTTTTGTGGGGATTATGTGGGGATGATTTTCATAGACGTTTTGCTTCAGATATAGGGGAAGGTGTTGTACCTTTGACCGATTGTACCTTTGACCGATTGTACCTTTGACGACCCTTGATTGTGATATCATCTAGGAGCATACTTTAAAAGCTTTTCTGTTTAATGTGTAGTATTCCCATTGTTAGCAGTTAGATCTTTGACTTGCAAGGAGTGAAATTTTTTTTTATAATTCCATCACCGAAAAGTAAGTATTTTGCAAGTGAATGTTTCTTTAATAACATTGTTTGTTTTCTTTCTATTGTTATTTTAACAATAATGAGTAATACAGATATGCCTATAGATTCATTGTGAGGACTTTAATATGAGTGGATTAACCTAAAAATTGTAGCAAGGCGTGAAACGTAAGTTCGACTGATATTGTACCTTTGACCACAGAACGGTGTTGTTCCTCTGACCAGGTCAAAGATACAACTTTACTTAATAATATGTAAATGTTTTTACTTACAATCATTTTAGCATTACGTAAGATGGAAATTTAAATATTTTTTGCCAAATTTTTATTTTTTTACCAAATCTTATCCAAAGATAGTAAACAATCGATTGTTTGTCCACGACTTTCAGTCAGATGTTGAATATTTTCTGGGGAAAGTGTTTTCGATCTTTGGGGTATAGCTATATAGGGGTATAGCTTTCCCGGGACTCTCTCCCGAGAGCGGGAACTCCCCCCGAAGAAATCCTAACCAAAAATTAAATAAAAAGCAAAAAACAACTATTCCTTGTCCTGCAATCTGCTAGGCGCAAAAGGAATTTAATTATGGCATTAAATAAAGCCCAGAAGTCATACATTTAAAATGAAAAGAAATTTAACGTGCCCAATGATTCAAAGAATTAAGCAAATAAACGAGGCACAACGCTATAAGAAAGGATTCGCACCCTGAGTTGTCATCCCCCTCGCACCTTCTGGGTTTGTCATTCGGTGGAGTTTGGCTGGCTGATGAGTCCTAATAAGGACGAAATGGTCCATCCCAGTCTCTTCCCGATGACAAATCAGGGTGCGAATCCTTTCTTATAGCGTTGTGCCTCGTTTACTTGCTTAATTCTTTGAATCATTGGGCACGTTAAATTTCTTTTCAAGAAATACTTCAAGAAATACAAATAAAGGAAGCAGCATGAGATTATTTTAAGTTAAATATTTGAAAAAACTACCGAAGATGGCAAAATTCATCCAAGAAAATAACCAGCTCTACGACATAGATCTTATAAGATATTGTGGCCAGGCTACCAAATCCAACCACAGCTGACGGCACAGCCATCTCGACTAAAAGAATGTCTTATCTTTTGGAGTTGATTTTTCATTGTATAATATTGAGCAAACGGACAGAAGTAGGCAGAATAATTCGGTTTCTGCAGAATAATCGTTATTTTTAAAACATGCTTCTTCGGCAAACGTTCTCTTGTACATGATTACTAAATTCTATTGATTTCATTATCCATTATTGTAATATTATTATTTTGTACAACGAATTGACGCCACAGTTACTTTGTTATCTTGCAAACTTGAACATAAAACTAAAAGCTTTGCTTTACTGTCTTGTGTTTATTCAAGCGTTCGATAGTTATTTTTCAATTAAAGTACTCTTTTCCAAATATATTTCTGCAGGACCCTATATGAGAAATAACGTGACTTCATTTACCAAAAGCAAAAGTCAAAAGCTTAATTAACACTTTAAATCTTTATTCAAGCTTCGTTCGACCTATTAGAAGAACAACAAGAAGTGATAAACATTGATAAACAAACCACACGACAAAGTTATTAATTAGGTCTCGTGTTAAGCATCAACTCATATTTAATTGCATTCATGAAAGTATGAAATAATCCCTCAACACTAAACAAATTCCAGTGCTTTTGAATTTTAATATCTATAATTGATATATACAGTAGTTATACGGAGAGTCATTCGTTTTATATGATAACATTTTATTTAAAGCGAAAAGCCTTAGCGCCAACACCTATTATGTTCTATTGACTTCCGTTATTATTCCTAACAATCGCTCTGTATCAAAGCTGCCATTGAAGTAGAGCTTTCTGTAGAGAAACGAAAGGAGTCCTGTTCCACTCCCCTTGTGTGACTATCCAAAGGCCATTAAAAGTTCTGCAACGACATTTTCCAAATACACGTTTTAGAAGTCGAAAGCCGCACTGGTTCTTGCAATAGTTTCACTGGGATGTGATAAAGAGCCTGACTTCCGGTCTCAGCTTTCGTGGCGGCGTAGAAATTAATCGGAGACTTTGCCATATGACTTCTGCTCATGGAAAAACTCTTTATCTAATTCGTATGGGCAGACGTTGGGAGTTTCTGCGCTGTAAATTGGTTCCATGATGTTGTTGCTTATTATCAGCAACATTGACTTCGATATTGGAAGCAACTTGACGAATCTGAAGTTTATCTTTACAACAAAAACCGGCGACAGCCTTTAAAATAACTGAACAGAATAACTGAACTCTTTGCATCGCCGCGCCGTACATAGTTAGAGCGCCTTTCAAATTTCCATTTATCACCACATAAATCTCTCATAAAGCTTACAATAGCTGGTCCTTCATTTCTGGATATGTCAAGGTAGTAGTGCATGAATCCATGTCTTGTGATATTTTTATCATATCGAGTCGTTTGTTAATACACGTATTGACCTTTGATGGAACCAAATTTGTTCTGTCAGCTGTAGTTTTCTGCGTCGATGGATTTTCCATAGAGCCTTGACACGTATCCAAAGTAGGACATGCATCCGAGACTTGCCATTTTCATGGCGTTTTGTTGATGAATTCTTGTCATGTATGCCGTCATTACTACGCTGATGGATAATCTTCGAAATTACATACTTGTTTAAATTGTAGTCCATTGTTCACACTATTTTAGAATCATATAATAACTGAACTGGACATGGAAAAGTGCTGTTGTAAAGCCCTCCCAATAGGAGGAAATGTTTGGAGCCGTAATGAACGAATAATTGTTGCAAGAACGAAAAATAATAGATGGACTAAATCATTACTGAATGGAGAAACTAGGAAGAAAAGAGAAAGCCAGAAAAGAAGATGGTCCGATGATAAAATTGAAATAACTGGAAACCGTTGGCATCGAATAGCTCAGGATACAAAAGAATATGAACAAGAATGAACGAATAAATATTGTAACACAAATAGTGTGTATTAGAAAGATTCATTTATTTGGTAAAGAATTTAAAACTTGAACTATGGTTTAGAAGGAATTACCTTCTCTGGAAGCAAGGTAAGATTCGAGGTCATTGCTTAACGATTGTTATCATGTAAAGCGAATGACCCTCTGTAATTCTTTTAACTTTAGTGATCTGAATTAATTCAACACTGTCTAGAGGGATATGTAACTGTCCAAATGCAACGAAATTTGGTAAGGTAACATTTCAGGACAGGCCGCCGAATTTCCGAAAAAAAAAAATTAGTACCAAAAGTCATCACTAAGCCACTTTTGGCGCTACAAATAATGAAAACGTAGTTTCATTTGTATTGGGGATTACAATTCATTGCAATTGTAGCCACATTTACTTGTTGGTAAAAGTGGCCACAACTGTGAATGTCATCGCATCAGCTACGATGCTTATAACCATGCCTGAACAGGCAGTGTTTTGAAGGTGTTTTATAAAAACAACGGCAATGCCGCTGCCTCATTTCGAGGACCATTAACTCCACAAGTTCTCAGGAGAAGGATTATTCGATTCGATAAAACTGTATGTCCAGGATAAAGGGTTGTTCAAGCCACCACATTTATATCTAGTAAGTTAAAAATAAAGTTACAATGAAAATCCACTATCGATTTCTTGAGCTGTTATTATCAGCTTCTATTGCCTGATGAAGCGACCAATAAGAGCTCAAGAAACCGTTAATGCATTTTTATCGTATTTAACTTTATTTTTGCCTTAAACTGAGTGAATCTGAATTAGGGGAACAAACTGCGAGGGCGGATACCGCATAGCAAATGAAGTAAAAAAGATCAGATAAACTTATGAGCGGAAGTGTATGGTTGCTGAGTTATTCCAAACCAAAGAAACAAGTCAGACTGGAATGGAAACAATGGACATGAATAGTATCTTTATTAGTTGCTCCGTGTTGCCCATTTACAACAATGCGGTAGTGTACATTCAGTAATGCTACCAATAAAGATACTGTTCATGTCCATTGTAGTCTGGCTTCATTTCTTTGGATTGGAATAACTCGGCAACCATGCACTTCCGGTCATAATTTTAACTGATCTTTTTACTTCATTTGGTATGGGGAACCCGCCCCCGCAGTTCCTCCCCCTATTTTAGATTCGCCCTGTATATACATATGTGGGGTGGCTTGAACAACCCTTTATATTACGAACAACACACATTAAATTATTGTGTATTATCTAGAAATTCAATTCCATCGAGGGCGCAAACCTGTCACTTTACAAGTAATTGAAGTTGTTGCCACAGCTATTTAACAATATTAGATTCAAAATATAAATATTTTTTTTTCGGAAATTCGGCGGCCTGTCCTGAAATGTTACCTTACCAAATTTCGTTGCATTTGGACTGTTACATATCCCTCCAGACAGTGTTGAATTAATTCAGATCACTAAAGTTAACAGAATTACATAGGGTCATTCGCTTTACAAGATAACGATCGTCTTATATTTATCCGCTACATATTACAAATCAGCCACATTTAGCAATTGATGCCGTTGGCCAGAAATGCCAACTGACGTTTGCATTAACCTTTCTTGTCATAATGTAAGTGGATGAGTGGTGGCCATGGCAGATCTTGTGGAACGGTAAGGCATATTTTTACCTAGCTGAGCAGAAACACCCGTAGCTGTTGCGTTTGGGATATTTTTCCCACTCATTACACTTGCACTTGCCTAATGTTAGATCTGGTGTGTGGATTCATAGCTACATTTATCCTTGAACCATTTTTTTCCGAAGCAGCTAGTTGCAATCGCCCTGTGATAGGCTCTGTTACGGCCCAGGTATACCGAGAGATAAAACCTTTGTCGTACCTTAACTGCAACACTGGAGTTGTCTGGAGTCCACCTCTTTCTTGCAAAATGGATTGCCTCCGCATATTGGACGCTGCATACAATATTTCATCATGAACAAAGTGATTAGGTCGTGTGTTCCAACCTCACCTCGTTCCCCGTAGCTTAATTCTTGTGATTTCTAGTCGGAGGGACCCTAAAAGAGTGGTGTTTCGAGGATAAGTTGGGCGGACTTAAAAGACATGTGAGAAGCGTCACAGCGGATTAGTTACATTCGGCAGTATTCTTCGTTTCAAGTTTTATACCTTGAGATGTAAAACTTGGGATCACATTCAGTAGTTTGGCTTGCATCACTAAGGGCAGTATCTCTGTATAGTCTTTTATAAATAAAATATAAGTGGCATAGTGACCTTTATATGGTACTATTTTTTTCGGCAATGTCGGCCTCTTTTTTTTAAATATCAGTCTACCAAATTTCATTGTATTTGGACTGCTACATATCTTTCTAGACAGCATTGAATAGGAGTACTTACTTAAATGACGATATATATGAACACAAATTAACAAAAATATTAGAAGCAAATTCGGAAAACGTTCCTACTATTAATGCTCTTATGCGTAAGTTGTAAGTTGTTGGGATTTTGATTCATAATAAAATTTAAGATTATGTTTATTTAAATTGATAAAAATCTTAATTTTCTTTAATAATAACTGAACGTTTTGATACATGGAAAAAAAATGTAACTCAGTTTTGATAAAAGTTAACAGATTTAAGAAATATAACAACAAATTTCCTGTTTCTTTACATTTTTAGTTTCATGTATTTTAGATTTCTAAAAATCTAGAATGAATGTAAAGGAGCTACTAAGCGTGAGATTTCTGTTTTCATTTATGTAAAACACAAAACAGATGTTGGAAAAATTTGTAATTTATTTTCAACTCCTACAATAAAAGAATTATTGCTGAACTGCAAAGAAAAATGAAAAATTCAATTTTGATATCTATCCTTCTTTCAATGTGCGCGTGAACCACATATTTCATCTTCCGGAATTTTTTCCGCACTTTCTATTTTTTCGTTCAGTGAGTTCTGAACAAATGCTTCCGCAAATAACATACCTTCAAGTGATTATTGATTGATCTTGTCTTAAAGACATCTTCGGGACAAAACGCCTAAAGGTTATTGGCTTAGTCTATTGAAGGATTATTGAAGAGTTTATCAAAGCCGAAGTAATACTAGAATTAGGATGGATATCCCCTTCAGATTATGGGTCCTTTCAACTCCCGCCCTTTCTTAAAATCTTTTTGAGTCACCCCCTTTCCTCTAAGATCTTGTTTAAAGTCGAGTGCACATAAACAGCAGATGGTGCGGGTGGCAGAATTGAAAAAAGGGAGGGAGCGGAGAAAGAAATGAAGGAACTCGCTACTTTATCTCAGATTTCTTTAAAAAACATCTCTGCTTTTTATAATTGTGAAGATTATGTGTTGAAGTTTATTTATCTTAAGAATGAAATATGCATTGGCTCAGTGAGATTTAATGAGAAAAGTATTAAAATATTCAATATAGGGATTTAATTGAAAAGCGGAAATAACGAATTTTTGAATTTTCTCACCACCTTTATATAAAAGTAAAGTTATGATATACGCCTTAGACGATATAAAATACTTTTTATTCTTTTCAATTTTTCAGAACTCAGAAAGTAACATAATTGCAAAATATTTTATCAAAGTAAATTCAGTTTTTTCAGATCAATACGGATATTTAGGCTTTCTTTTTAAATTATAAAAGTAAATAGGATAATGAAAAGGCCAACTGAAAAAAAAAGCGCTTATGCAAATTTGTTAGTGTGATGCAACTAACCCTATATAGTTTTCTGTACTATTGGGTTTACATATATTTCAGAGAAGAAGTCTGCTGAATAGGAATAATGTAATATCAGACCTCACGAAAGACATGGTTATTTGTGCGTTTCTAGCAGGGATTCGGTGACTAGAAATAGATGTTGCAAGAGGACCTGTATCTAAGATTGTAATTGTCTCCGAACAAAGTGTTCGTTGTTTCTGAATGTCGAAACTGAGCGGAAAAAGATGTTGAACAGAGACCGTCGATCAGAAATATTACAAATTCTGCATCGAAAACTTCGTAAATGGCAAAGCAACGGCAAAGTAAATAACAGAAGACTGAAACATCGATTGAAAATACCACATTTTAACAGAAGAGTTGACGAATTTCAGCAGAATTCAGTATTTATGCCGTGCTGAAATTTGCAAACCACTCGATTAGGATACAATCATCAAAAAATCCCCTGCAATGATACAGAGAAACTGAAAACTGGAGGGTTGCTAAGATATTAGTTCATCAGAGGATTCGCCCTTCGGTTTGTTCTGCACCCAGGGAGAGTTTATTACATGAAGATGACCGCCAGAAGCGTATTATTCGGATTCCTTGTTTCCCACTGTGTAGTATGGAGTGGGTCTGGGATGGAATAGGCCACTAAATTAGACTGTCTTTACAATCTTTAGTCATTCTGAATAATCATGTAACAGTTGTAACGTATCTGATTACTCTAGAACCATTTGTTTGCAATGATTCTGTCTATCCTTTGTTTCCGTGAAGTTGATTCCGTGGTCTCTTTCCCTGAAAACAGTGACTAAGAATAAGTTCCAGACATCATGCTAACATCTACTGACGAAGACTCAAGGAGCCGGGCCGAAATATTGAGTGAACCTCAACTGATCTGGAAAAATCCATAATAGTGAAGTTTATCCAATTGTCATGGTTACATCTCCTTCAGATCCAAGTTACTCACGGTTAACGAACTCTATAGTATAGTAATAAAGATAATTGTATAAATGGCATGTGTTCCATTATTTTGTCCATCCCATATATGTACATGTATTTCTTGTTACTAATTATAGTATGCACAGAGCATAAAATAAGGAATTGATCTACATCAAACTGCAGATTTAATAGCTTAAAATAGAATGTTTAAACTTATAGTTAATATTAAGTACTTTACAAAAGTATTTTATGTAGATCTGATTAGGTTTTGATACTTGTAGATCGATTTCTATGGGGATTTTTAAAAAGCTGCGGAAAACTAATTCAAGAATTAAGACCCTGATGAACATCATGCATTTCACATTTACTGTTAGGCTTTTCTGCCTCTAGATCCATTTTTCTTGAATTAAAGACCAACTAACTATTCTCTGAGATAAGCAACGACCAATAAAGTGATATGGATTAAATATTATGTTTACATATCGTGTTACATAGTTCGAAAATATGACTAGATTTTGATCAGTATGTATGTGAGTTTGTATGAATTTATCTCCCTACAATCCACACATTAATAAATAATAAAGAAAACATGGTTTCTTTTGAAAATTTTTGAGGTTTCGTAAGAGTGGAGAAAGTTTTGCATTTTTATTTATTCTATTTTGTGAAGGATATTTGTGCAGAAATTACAAAATAAAAGTCCGTTTTTAGACTGAATATATGTAAAAGTAAGCTTTTATTATTCCATAATAGATTTTAGAAAATCTATTATTCCTTAAAATAATAGATTTTCTAAAAATTGATTGTTATTATCAAATAAAGTCTAATAAATAAAGTCATTTAGTTTTTATTCTAAGTGAAGAAAAAAAATTAATGAAGTACTGTTTAAATGAATTATTCAAATTTGACTAAACAGAGAGACGCAACGCGTGAATCAATTAAACTACAGGGTGTTTCAAAAATACACGGCATAATTTCAGGTATGTATTTCCCACATGTAGACAATCAAAATAGTTCATTACAACATATGTCCGGAAATGCTTCATTTCCGAGTTATGGCCTTCACAACATTGAAAATCACCGGAACGTTTTTCGTTCCGCCGGTCGTTGCCATTACAGAAGATGTTCAAAACGACCACCTCCTGCTTGAATACAGACCTCACATCGATGTCTCATTGAACGTTTTTCTTTCCGCAGGTCGTTGCCGTCAAAGGACACATTAAGAGGGCACTCTGACAGATCATTCCGAGGCGAAGGTTAAATTCAGTGGTGTGTTTGGCGTTCGACTGTGTGTCATGTACACAAATCAGGAGCTGGCAGAGATGCACTTCATGTACGGTAAGGCAGACGGCAATGCTGCGCTGGCTCGTCGTTTGTACCAGGAGAGGTACCCACAGCGACAATGTCCAGATCGGAAGACATTTGTAAGTCTCCATCACCGTCTGTGCGAGTATGGAAAATTTCACTCTCCTGGATTGGGAAGGGGACGACCAAGGTCTACAACTCCCGAAGAACAGGAGGAGATTCTGGAGACTGTGAACAGAACTCCTTCTGTCAGCACACGAAGGTTAGCGTTGCAAGTGAATGTTCCCCATACGACTGTCTGGAGACTGCTGAAAGAGCATCAATTGTATCCTTATCATTTGCAACGTGTACAGGCGCTGTCACCAGCAGATTACCCTGCACGAGTTAGGTTCTGTCAGTGGTTCTTGCAGCAGTGTGCTGCAAATCCGAACTTTCCTGCCTTAGTATTATTTACAGATGAAGCACAGTTCACACGAGATGGCATAACAAATTTCCACAATCAGCATGTATGGGCGTATGAAAACCCAAATGCAACTGTTGTATCTCATTACCAGGTGCGGTTCTCCCTCAACATGTGGGCCGGTATCATTGGTGATCGATTAGTTGGACCCCATGTACTTGTAAACAGACTTACGGGGCAGGCGTACACAAACTTCCTGGAAAACACCATACCTCATGTTTATGACGACACTCCACTGATCGATCGTCAGCACGCTCACTTCTTGCATGACGGCGCTCCTGCACACTTCAGTCGTACGGCTCGCCGGTACTTGGATCGAACGTTTCCTGATCGATGGATAGGTAGAGGTGGCCCAATTGCTTGGCCTCCACGCTCACCTGATCTGAACCCTCTCGATTTCTACTTGTGGGGCCATTTAAAATCATTGGTTTATTCGTCTCCGGTGCCTGATTTGGAATCCCTTCGGAATCGAATTGTGGCACGTTCTGAGGACATACGCAACATTCCTGGAGTGTGGGATCGTGTTCGCAGGTCATTGAGACATCGATGTGAGGTCTGTATTCAAGCAGGAGGTGGTCATTTTGAACATCTTCTGTAATGGCAACGACCGGCGGAACGAAAAACGTTCCGGTGATTTTCAATGTTGTGAAGGCCATAACTCGGAAATGAAGCATTTCCGGACATATGTTGTAATGAACTATTTTGATTGTCTACATGTGGGAAATACATACCTGAAATTATGCCGTGTATTTTTGAAACACCCTGTATAATTGAAATTCGTATTCGGATGTGTAGATAATTTCGATTAAATCTTTAGTTGAAATACATATAAATACATTAATCACATTTACAAGTGGTTTCATCAGTCAGGCCGTGATAAATATGTTAGGCCCGTATTTGAAACTTGGGATCCTCAGCAGAATCTATTAATCACGAAAGGTTCACAAAATATTCATGTTCACTTTCGCTTGGACATTTCTCCATTACAGATAGATAGACTTTTGATTTCCATGTATCAGTCATACGTAATTTGCCTAGCTAACTACGTGTCTGTTATTCGTTCGAGACCAGCACCACAAACAATTACTATCAAGAATAAAATTCTAGGATTGAAAAAAAAAAAAGATTTGAAAACCCATGCCTTTTCCTTTAGTTTCTGCTAAGGAATTTCGAAAGGAATTCCAGACAGAGAATTCACCTTTAATATAATTTCAGGGTAAAGTTGGAATTCTTCTAAGTTTGTTTGTGGGGACTAACTTTGTTTGGTATTTATATTTAATGCAAACCTGAAAGAATATTAGAGTTGTTTTTTTCCATCTTTCCTAACCGGAAAAACTTCAAAGAAAACAAGTTTGAGAATTTTTTTGGTTGGGAGTTCATTGTTTAAATTGAATAAATAATCTCAGTACAAACAGATTCCAAAGCTATTTTGATAATTATGTAACTTTTTATTTAGAATAAAGTAGAATAAATAAATCTAATGAACTTATTTTAATCCTTAAACTTATGATAATATCAAAAATAATAATAAAAAAAGCAAAATGCTGAGGATCTTCTGTTTGAAATTAAGCGAATTCCCCAGAATTTGTGAAAACCAAAAAAAAAAGCAACTGAAAGTAGACAATAATTTAAAACAAAAATCTTACGTTCATCATTGAAGGAAAATATTTTGATAACCAGGGTCTCTTCAAGTAGTGTACATTATAAAAAGTAGAACAATTAACTTTGCATTATAGTTACATCAGCCTTTAATTAGTAAATATGGAAATTATGTATCATCATATGATTCCTTTTTATTTTGAATTCTAAATAATTAATTCCATTTAATTCAAAGTCGGAGGTTTACTGCCATAACCTCCCGACGTATACCATTAGGAGAGACTTCCTTATTTATGAAGAGCATTTATTATCAAACACTAAAACCCTATAACTCCTGGAATCTGAAACAGTCCAGATAAATAGAAAATCTCAAAAAATTACTCGAAATAAATGTAGTTGACTTAGAATTACAAAATGGTTTAATATAATTGATTATTAAGTAATCTACTGCAATTGTTGTTTTTGTTTTTTACCTGCTCAATTAAGTTCTCTCGGTTAATTTACCGATTATTTTTTTATAAACGATTCGAAAATTTCTATTTGGTTCAGATCTTTTCAAAGAATCCCTGAGTGATATTGTTTCCGTTTCACGTATTATCATTAAGATTTCAGCGGAAATTAATCTTCTCTTTTTCATTGCTTTATTTTGAAAATAATCAATGGAATTAAAGAATGGTTAGCTATAAAAGGGTAATTGTTTTTGTTAAATCAAACGAACGTTCCCCAACTTTTCTCTTTGAAAAATCTACTGTTTTTAATAAAAGCTAGCGTAAAAATGAAGCTCAAATGAATCACTTTTCAATTATAAAACACGGAACAAAAATTGTTATTAAAGGACGAAAAAGGATTAAAAGAAATCCTTACAAATCTTCCACATCGTCTACCGTCTTGATAATTGTATTGTATATCCTTAAATAAGCGGTAGGAAATTGAACGGATCGTAACACGATCGGCTGTCTGAAGCCAACAACAGAGTTCAGATTTCATCAAAAATTAAATTTATTCCAAACTTCCGTTGTAGTTTGACTTTTGTTCTTTTCTATTTTAAAAACATTGTGTGTTTTAGAAAGCTAATTAATTGTTGTTTTTACATAATATATTCATAAAAGTTGAAAAATAAAACATATTTTTTTTTATATATAATTGATATAAAATAGATACCATATGATAAAAGTAAAAGCAGAAAAAGGATTGCGGAAGTTCAAGCAGTAATTGTTTACAGTGTAGCTTTTCTTATTAATGTATCTGTAAAGAATATTTTGAAATACATCAATTCTGAATATTATAATTCTTAGTTACAATTTGTCAAGCATTATTTTGTAACTAGCCGGGTACCGTCTCTTCGCTCCGGAACCCTTGCATCTACAGCATTAAAAAAAAAAAAAAATATTTATTTAACAAATTAATATTGAGATCGGAGAATATACGACTTCCCAGCCCGTTGTGGCCTTCTCCACTTAACTCAGGTGTATTGCGGGTTGGCGCCACACACCTGGGGTTGCCGCCATACACTTCATCGTCAGTTTCCCAGATTATTCCCTATCCCGTAAGAATTTCGAAAAATCTGGCCTTATTCCTTGTCTACATCCTAAAGGAAACCTCTGTGCAAAATTTCAGCTTTCTAGGTCCAAGGGTTTGGGGTGGGCGTTGATGAGTCAGTCAGTGAGTGAGTCAGGACTTTTCTTTTTATATAGGTAGATTTTCATGAATTTTGTTTTGTTAACATCATTGAATAGTTCTTTATAGATTAATATTTGGATCTGTTATTTTCTCATTTTCAAACTCTTATCCGATTCGTTCTTTACATATTATTCCTGGTGTTTTGATATCATGTTTATTTATGAAAATATGATCTATATTTGTTTTCGTATTTCCATGAATTGTACAGTTGTTTCTTGTTGTTCCGTAAAGACGATTTTTGAAACCATTATTGCACAAAGTTTTACGTATTTCTGTACTGCGTTGTTTTTATTCATTTTGAAAATATCTATATTTACGTTGCCAATCAGGATAGTTGGACAGTTGTTTAATATATCTTCATTTTTTATGAATAGATTCTCTATTTTAATAATATTTTAGTAATTTGTAATTTAACATTTTGCTTAGAGATTTACAGACAGAATAACGTTTTTATAATATACGTTTTTATAATATATAATAATAATAACCTTGCATATATAGAATTCAAAAAACAAACATTATTTATTTAGCAAATTAATGTTGCGATCGTCGGAGAATATATAACTTCCCAGCCCGTTGTGGCTTCTCCGAATAACTCGGATGTATTGCGGGTCGGCGTCACACACCGAAAATTCACATTTTTGCATGTATCTTGCAAATGCTGAAGTGTTTGTGAATAAGTGATACATCGTTCGATAGAACTTTCAAATACCAACATTTTCTCAATATAATGTTTTCTTCCATCTTTTATACTTTTAGTTTAAATTGAGAAAAAGTCAAAATTTGACCCTTTAAAAGGCGCCATCTTGGAAACCAAAACTTTTTTTCGAAAGATTTTTGTAGCATTTTGTTTGTCTTAAAAAGATCTACATTTTATCCATTTACATGACCAATCTATCTCTTATAGTTTGGTCACAAAATTGGAAAAACGTAAAGTCTTATGACAAACAGAATAACGCTTTTATAATATAAGATTACATTTGTTGGAAATAAAGTTAGGAAACTTAGGTTTTTTATACGTATATCGCTTGAAAAGTTGTTTTTAGTTCAACTTCGTTTGAAGTTAGAAAGCTTCTATCTCTACATTAATACAAAGATGTTTTAAATTTGTCCTAAAGTTAGATTTACAGTTTCACATGTATCGGAGAGAAACGGACAATCCCCGACCCGCAAGTATATTTGCTGCGACTAGATAGTGTCAAAATTGCATTTGAGCCTTTACAGTGCTGCCAACAGATACATTGAAAAATGTCATTTAGTGATATTTCATTAATATTTTGGAGATTCTCTATTGTCATAAACTCTTTTATCCGTGACTTGTCGCACAAAATTAATTGTAATTCAATTAACATACTTTTCTTGTTGTTTGCTTTTGGATTTCAATTCATTCAAAGAATGTAATTCATTATTAATGAATCACAAAAGTGAATTTTAAAATGTCATTTTGTAGAGGGATGATGTTGAATTACGAAGAACGGGAAGCCTTCATCTAATTTACACCAGAGCTCTTTCAAATTTATGGTCTTGGCTTCGACATTTCTTGTTATTTTTCCCCTTGAATAATACTTTGGAAGTTGTTTATGCTTGTTGTCGTCAGAGTACAAGGCTTTTTTCTTTACAACATAATGAACAGTGCCGCTCCAAATCACAATTCCCACTTCAAAACAGTCAAGATAAATAAAGTTGATTCTACTTTTGCAAGTTGTGTCATAAATCGCTTCAAAACAAACAGAGCTAACTGCGTTCCGTTATCATCTAACAGGCAAACTGGTTCCGACGTGCAATTAAAAACAGTGTTTCTTTGAATGGCAAGAAGCAAAAGGGTAGAGACAGGGAGGGGGCAGACATGTTGTGTGCAACGATAAGAACTATGCTTTATCTTGAATTCGGGCTTTTCAGCCGCTGTTTATGGCACTCTTCCCACCGTCCAAGTTGGGAACGACGGGCGATAAGAACTTGTTCCGCAACTGACAGAATTCCGTTCCCGACGGAGAGCCCAGCATCGGCGGCAACGATCTCCGTTGTGTTTCCCCGGTTTTTTCTCTGTTCGCTGTCCTTTGGGTGATGGAGGGACTCTTGCGAGAGCAGATGGTCCAGCGCAGGCCACTGATAAATTATGTCAGTTTGATCTCTGGCTTAAGTTTTTTTTTATTTTATCTTAGTTTTTTTTTTTTTCCTCAAAGCTTCATTTAAGAATTTTGAAAATAAAAAATATAATAACGTAATGCCTTAACGATAATTACAAATAAACACCTAACTATATCTAAGGTTTAAAATCATTGACAAAAACTTGTTAGTAAACTTGCAACAAATTCCTCCAGTTTCTTTAAAGAAGCCCAACATTTCAGGGATAGGAATCAGATTTGAACTGTATAATATACAAATAACTGGTTGCTAGAAAGCTATGGCAAACTGCTGTCATTATTTAAATAGTTAGCTCTTACATTTGAAGGAGATATGTCTTTTAATTTTTTAAAAAAAAATCTACTTTTTCAATTTTTGATGTGAGGTTTTTCTATGAAATAATTTCTATCTCACAAGAGGACCGTCAGTACTCGGGAAGTGGATTTTGTTCATACTTATAATACGTGAATGTCATCCCTCGAAAATCAAGTTCTCAAAGTCATTGGGCCATATACCCAAATTGTTTCAAGAAAATCGACGTTGAAAAATTGGAATCAGTTTATATCGACCGAACTTGATCCAAGTGAAAAGTGAGAGCGTGGCCCACCGCGTAGAGCTCGAGTCTAATAAGTGCGGGATCGCTGGTTCGAATCTTGCTGCGTGCATGAAGTTTTTTTTTCCATCACTACTTATATTTTAGTTAAGATTTTTTATAATGAATCACATTTATGGATACAAAAATAAAAAATAATATAAAATGAAGAATTTTTTTCTTTATCGATTTCAGAGAAAAGAAAACTGTAAAGCAATATCCAACAATAAGGTTGTTAAATTATGGTTTGCCTAACATTGCTAATTGCACCTTGAGTCTGGACGGTGGCTGGATTCTTTATAAATATATTTTTAAATTTTTAGCGTAATTTTAGTGTCCTTCTTGAGTTTATGTTTAATATTTTCTTATTGTTTAATTTAATTCCAACCCTGAGTGTAATTCCACAGAAAATGAAGATGATGGAAAGGTTTAAAAAAAGTAAGTTAATTTGTTCCGTCTACAGGAATTAAAATCATTCCAAAATGACTATCAGATATTACGATATGGAAAAAAAGGCAGGCAGAAGAAGGTTTTACTAAAGGAAGAGTGCGTGACAGACATAGAACAACGTACCTACAAATGGAATAATGGAAGGCGTTCGAATTGTAACCACTTAGAAATTCAGATTGTTTTATTTTAATTACTTCAGACGGATAGTGTGGAGCTACTTCGTCAACCCAAAGAAATATTTACTAAGAAGATTCTGGTTCCTGCTTCGATTGGTGTGTGTCTTTTAAAAAGGAAATCATGTTTAGAGCCGAGAAGGAGATATTAAATTAGAGATTTCCGTCCAATGTTAAAGATTAAATGTCGATGTGTGGCTTTAGATGTGAAATCTTCCGTGTGAAATCTCTTCCGTGTGGAACCTATTCCTTGTTGCTGATCAGGCGTTCTAGTGTGGTTGTTATACGATCTTCCACATTTAAGGTAATGTACATTCTTTCTTTTAGCATCTAAAATGGAAGTAAGTTGTTAGAAGCCCATACCTTGGAAGGAAATTTTAAACATGTAACTAGAAATAGGCATTTGAAACCCGAACCTTGAAAATAATTTAGTTACATAAAAAGGATAATGTAAATTTTGTTAAATGTCAGTTGAAGAAAATATTGCTAAGTTGATAAAAAAACAATTTGCAGATAGTTATTTTGGTAATTATCTAGTTTTTATAACTGAATTTATGTTAAGTTAATTCATAGAGAAGGGATTTTTAAACATTTAAGTAGAAATAAGTATTTGAAACCCGAAGCTTATTTTTAGATATGTAAAAAGGATAACCAAATTTGTTTAAATATCAGTTAAATAAGATATTCCTGTTACATTTATGTTTAGTTTTGATACTTTCATTTTTTCTCAAACGGAGAAATTTGGTTTCTGAATTTTGTTTTATCATGAACCGAATTATTTACCAGTCAATTATACTTCTCGACTTGATTTATTCAGATTTAAGGATGTGATGTCGTACAGGTATTTATTTGTGGTTCCTGTTTCCTTGGTTCCTGGATAATATAATTGTTTATAGTTAACAAATAGAATGAGGTAATTGTGGTTGTCTTCATTGGTATTGTCTAATACAGCTTCCACTGGAAGTAATTTAAAATGCAATTTGTTTAATACTATGTTTATCTCACGCCACCCTAAGTAAATGAAAAGTCAGCCTCTATCCACATGTCAAAACTTTCCTCTGATCCACATTAAAATAAAAAAAAAGAGAATGAAGCCGACGTTGCGCTAAAAAAAACCGATCAACATCGGTCATAGCTAGACATTAAACCAAAGAAATCCTCTATTGATTCAACTAAAAATATTATTTTTTTTTTACCGAGCGTAGGGCCATGGGCAACCTCACCTGTGCTTTTATCCTTCCGGATTTCTCTCTCTAACTACAAAGGTCAGAAATGGTGAAAATTGTTGTTTTCCATTGTAAATTTTCACAATTCTTCATTGCCGTAGACGGCGAAAGAAGAGAAAGAGAAGAAGAAGAAAAACACGGGAAAGAAAGTAAACGTCCAAGCCGACGCCGGGATTCGAACCCAGATGGCGGCGTGTCAGCCTCGTGGAAGACCGCCGTCAAATCCACTAGACCACGCCGGCAAGACGTATTTATTTATATTTATTATTTGATAAATACGAATATTTATTCCTATAATAGTCTAATGAGATCTCGTTCATCACTGCTTAGCCTTTTCAATGATTATTATTTAAATAAAAAAAAAACACTTTTTACCTAAATCCAATGAGATTCTAAAGCTGTTTTGGTTCAAATAATACACTCAAAATTTTAAGATTGAACATTGAAATCAAGTTAATCTTTTAAAGAACCATGAGTCTTTTCTTAGAATTATGGTAGACTTTAATATGAATTAGGTAGACTTTAATATGACTTTCATATAAAGTAATATAAATAATATCGGGAATTTATAAAAAGGAATAAAAAATAGTACCATGACCCTTTTGCTTTAGGTTGAACATTAGAGTTTATAAATGCTAAGTCTATTTAAAGTTTTAATGCTTTTCATTCTTTTATTGGAGGCAGCTTTAAAAGGAAGTCGATTCTTTGCTATCTTCACTTTCTCATCAAAATAGAAGGACCTCAACTTGGCCTCGAGCACATTAATTCTCGAATCCAATCTGTCCGATTCTCCTAACAGATATGTTAGACAGTTTCTTCCACCCAGTAAATAACTTGAGTCCAGGGATTATAGATGTCACGGCTGCGAAGGGAACCAGACTCATGTATTGTTTCAAACAACTCTTAATCGCAACCAAGTAAAGCGGATATCTACAATCTCCTGGTATCCGGAGTTACATCACGTCCCACTCGACACATGACTCAGGGGGGAAGAAAAAAAAAGAAGAGTAAAGCAGACATAAAGATGTAGAAGGGTTCAAAAAACATCATTGCCTCCTGAGTGGAAAACATTTTTTTTCATCTTTTTTTACGAATAGAAAGGATTGTAGAAGGATCAAGGATGGCCGACCTGTTAATAAAGTAAGAACCGTTACAGAATTCGGAATAAAGTAATTAATGAAAAACCGTCGAAGTTTTGAACCAGATCGAATTTTGAAGTTGGTTTCTGAACTATTTAACATTAAAGGGTGAAAAAAAAAGAAAATAATTAAGATCCCTAAAGAAGTTAAGATCCCAGAGAGTATTATGGGTTCATGTAAAAATCTGTATTGTTTCTTGATATCAAGATAAAAAGGATAAGAATAAAATGAAATAAAAAAAATCTCATCGTATTTATGTTATTAATTGAACATAAAAACAGAAAGAAAACTCCATGATGACAGTTATTATCTAGAAAACTGATAGGTATGAGCTATATAAAAGTAGTTTAGTGATTAGCTAAGTAAATTTAGACAATGGACAATATTATTTTTGTTTCAGGAAATTGTTAAGAATTGTAGATTAGATTGTGGTGAAACTGGTGATATGAAAATCAAGTACCGTGACCTTAGATCTATTGTACTACATCCACAGAAAGAAAGACGGAAAGATGATAAAGAAAGAATAGTGGAAGTTGTGCAGGAGACAAGGGAAAATGGATCTATACTATACGAGAACAGAGGCCTATATCTTAACGATAAAACGGAACTCAAGCAGTCATTAAGAAGATAACTCAACTTTATCTTTAGTTTTTATTTTTCGACTTACTATTATTAACTATCAATTTTTCTTTCAAATTACTGTTTTATTACCAAGCAGCAAAAAACATGAAAAATACTTAATGTTGCCATATCTACTTTAGTTTCATTATTTTTGATGCCTTATATGGTGCGAAGACGGTAAAGCAAGAACACTTGTCGGAGTTGGTCGAGTGAAATGTTCTAGTTCAATCACAAGGAGAGAGCACGGCCTGTACATCGCGAAAAATCAATGTTCTCTTTTACGCGATAAAAGTACTGCTTGCCCAAGCGATAAACACTGGGTTTGGCACACTGCCAAAATAATGGAACAAGCCTAAGTGGTGAATTACATTCTAAAAGTTTATTATAAACTAGAATAAGTATTTTTTATTCTGTGTGTGGGTGTATTTTATTCTCGCGTTAATTTTAAACTGAATTTTGTGGAATAATTTTTCACTTTATGCATCTCTCCTTTATACGTCGTTTGTTTCTGTTCTTGTCGGCACATACTCATCTCCCCTACTTTCACACCTAGAAAGAGGTAGCAGCAACCAGTAAATCAGGTGACCAGTCTCTTTCGTCTGACTAAGCAGTACACATGGTGTACTTCAAAAATATGTAGGTTGAGGGGCAACACTCAAGTGTTTTCGAGATATTTGACATTTTTTACATCGATTTTCTAGTTTTAGATTATTAATTTTCATTGTTGTCCGTTTCAAAGCAAGTGTCCTTGTGCGATGAGTAAGGCGTCGGACTGGAAATCAAAGGCTCCAGCGTTCGGTTCTGCAGGGAAGGACAGAGTAATCAGCGATCCCAGAATTCCATGCGAACACAACCGATGCTATGAAATTTTGAAAAAATCTAATTTTTAAACACTCTCTGATGTATTTTGTCGCATCAAATTAATGTTTTAAGTGTGAACTTTATTCTTTACTAAAGACAATATCAATGATGTAATGTGGATTTTGGAGTTGCTCTTCGTTCAGATGAAATGGAGATAAATTTCGTAGCCAACTGAACGAATGGGCCTGACATATATATATATATATTTTATTTTTGGGCAGTGATTTGTTCTTTGTAATTGGGTTTTCATATTTCATATCACTGTCCGGCTCTTTATATATGAGGGGCGTTCGAAAAGAAACGAGCCGGAAGCCGAGGAACAGAAACCAGTACAGGTATGTCAGAAGTATTGGCCCTGGCTGTTGAGGCACTTGTCCCACTGCGATACAAGGCGATGAAAGGCTGTCTCGTAAAATTCTCGGGGCTGCGTTGTGAATTTCAAAAAAACCAGTTCACAACGTCGTCGTCCGACATGCAGTGAAGCCTATGCAGTGAAGCCTATGGGAAGCCTATGCAGTGAAGACTAAGCAGTGAAGCCTATGCAGTGAAGGGACATGCAGTGTTCACCGTACACTTGTGACATTCTTCGATGAATGTCCGTTCCCCCTACTCCTTCTGCTGTCAGAAAACGAACAACACCTCTTTGCTCTTCTTTAGACGCCTCCATTGCACAGTTTCACTGCTTACAACATGAATGACCTCGTTGGACGATTGACGCATGCTTCTGCTAGCTTTTTGTCACGTGACTTGCACCCGTGACCCTCTAGCGGCGGGCTGTGACCTTCACACTCACTCGTGTCGGAACCAATCTTGGTTACACATGCAACGATATTATTCTTCTGTCACCGGTTTGCCCATTACACACTCCGGCTCGTTTCTTTTTGAACGCCCCTTATAAATAGGTGCTGAGGGGCTAAAACACAAGCGTTTTCGAGATATTTGATATTATTATCATCTGAACACATTAAGAACTGAAGAATTAAACTTAACAAATCAAAGAAATTCAAAAATAAAATATCTTAGGATGAATCCTACTAAATTTCTGTTAATTTCTAAATGTCAATTTTAACATATTAAAGCCTTTAATAATTATCAAATTCAAATCTTTAAAAGTACAGGTTAGAAACAGGCTTAATATCATTTTAAAATGTTCGAAACTCTTTCTTTAAATTTTTTTAGCATATTTTGGTGCAAAATTACTATATTTCAATGTAAAGATTATTTCCTATCGAATGATGATTTTTCTTTATACAATAATAGCTTTATGATATGGTTTTCAGTGAAGTTGAATTGAGTACAAACTATGAATGATGTGTTTCAATTCTGCACTCAATTCAATTCTCGAAAGACATGCTCTACCGTGTCTTCAAATCATATCGACTTCGACACGACTTTGACACGACTTCGTACGACTTCTTGAAGTCGTATCAGACTCTTGTACGCCTGACATGTTGCACCACCAGAATGGATGTTTTCGCCGATCTTTATATTTCTTCAAATCATATTTGTTAACCTAACATCATACTTTCTAAGCACATTGTTAGGATGTGATAAAACATTACCATGAACCACATGATTGAACTTGAAAATGTTTTGGGTTCGTTTATCCGTTTCAATGCTCATCCCGGTGGAGAAGACTTCTTTAAATTTTTTTACGAGGCTTATTTATGGAAAAACATAAAAATGAACAGAGTTATTTTGATTCCCTAAATCCTTTTCCCATCGCCACTTGTTCCAGATTCCAATGGAAACATTTTTCATATTACTTAAAAATCTCTTAACTAAGGCATTTTTAATAGTTTTTTTTTACTGATATTAGAATCAAATCATCAGGATTTTATCGCATTGAGAAAAGATAGGAAAGTCTCTTTTTTTAACATTGAAATATGTAAAATAAAATAAAATTAAGAAATGCAATATCTTTAAAATTAAGAGAAAGCGTGACTGATTCTTGTGAATGATTTTGAAGTAAAAGAAAGAAAGAGAGCCTTAAAACAAACAAAAATCGCTATTATTTTTAGTTATATCTAGTTTATTAAGCTAACTTGCTTGGAATTACAACCGTTGAAGTATTTCAATTTTAAAATAAAAACAAATATAATAAAAATAAATTTGAGACAATAGTCTCAGACACTCAGAAGGAATGGACAGGAATCAAACACTTGACCAGTTCAATTCTACAAAATGCTCCCCTTTTATTGAATCTTGATTTTGTTCAGTTTCGAGGTCATCGTTCCATTCCAGTTCAATTACTGTCAAGTAAATTGGAGGTCTACGGTGAGATAAATTATAAGAAAAGCAATATTTTCTTTTTTAATTTAAGTTGTACCAAAGAGCTTTTCCTGGAACCATTTTCTGCATTTGGAGCGTAAACACGGACCGTATGAAGTCTGCCCACGCCAACCTAAAAACAGGCCGTTCAAAGCCTAATGAAACGCCATAAATCCCAATGCAAATGAAGCGCTGATGCAGCAGAGCGTGCTAGTACGTGGAGAGCTCGGTCTTCCATCAATTGAGACAGCGGGGGAGGCAGCTTCTTTGGACTCCTACCAAATGAGACCGACAGTTTCTTCTGTTTGTGCGTGACCAATTCTACAGACTAGGAATGGTTTTCCATTTTATTACACCAAAAGATTCCTTCCATGGAAGTGATTTTTAGTGCTTACTACAGGATACTAATTGAACTGAAAAAAGTAAAAGTGAAAAGGTTTATTAATGGATTGATATGTTATTTGAGTAGTTACTGAATGTTTTCTTTTGTTATTTATAACCGTACAGTTTATTCCCTTACGAGGGGTTTTACAATAGCTCAACAACAACTAAAAACTTTGTTATACATTAAATGGTTCAGAAACAACATATTAAAGTGTTTTCTTTGAGTGAAGTTATTAAAAAAGAAATTAGTAAAGAGAATTATTTTAAACAGTTGAAGATGATAATAAAGTAATAGATGATAAACTTAATAAAAACGATAATTTTTGTCGTTTCTAAAATTTGAGTATAATTTAAATTTTGAGTTATATTGGGAACTTCAAATAAAAAAAGAAAATCTAAAAGGAGTTTTCAGATATCAATAAAATGGTACGAAAGAAATTGTTGCAATTGTTTTAGTTCATGTTTTTGTTGTGGAATTCCTTTTGGTAAGTTATTGTTCACATGGATTACTATCAAAGTGAATGTTGAAGAGTTTGTTTACGTAATCTATCGTCAACAAAATTTTTAATTATAAATGGAGAAATCCTTCTTTGTGGGAATTTTAATTTTTTGGAATATTTTAATTAAGTAAAGTATAAAAATATCTCACATGAATGTTATGTATTTTGAAAACCACTACACGAAACTAATTACCAATATTCAATGAAAACAATATTTAAAAATTATTACTAATTGTTAAAAGTGTGGTGATAAGAAAAGTTAGTACAATATAAAGATCATTATTGACAGAATCGCAATTGCTTAGACAATGAAGAAGTGTGTTATCTGAAAAATGATAAGCTTTCATAAGCAACAAAGGATTGTCTAAGTATTGTTGATAACAAGGAGATCACATGAGACAGCAGTCTCATTAAGTGGAAGTATGGTGAGATAAAAGAAGAATATGAAGAAAAGGTACGGAAGATGGTATAGAAGTCGACGATAGACCTATAGGACTGGAGAGTAATATATAATCTCTCAAGATGACGACTTAGAAGATACATACAGATAGTTTACGAAATTGAAACATTTCGTTGTGCAGAGAAGCTGATTTATCGAATGTGATATATGAGTTGTAGGAATATGATTGCTAATGAATAGTTTTCATTAATGGACCACTTGAGGGTAGACAGGGCTTCGTAGTTCCAAAATATCCCACCAGTCTACTTTTTGGCTTGTGGGATAAAGAAAGCCATCTGCTTTGTTTTAACCGGTGTAGATATAGAAGAAATATTATATTAAAAAAGGATATTCCAAGCGTTTTTACAGAATTATTACAATAAGGATCTGCACAGTACTGAACCATCCATCTTGAAATCTCAAAAACCGACGATTTTTTAAGTAATTCACACAAAGTTATATGTTTGTTTATCTCATAGGCTCTCGCCGCATGTGCTTACACGTCATACGTGACGTCGATAGGGGCGTAAACCTTAAGTGGTCCATTACAAATTCATAGATTGGATCAGAGGAGCTTTGGGACATTATGTGAGAAGCCATGCATAGATGGAAGCCATGATAAGGTTCGAATACAGCATCCACGTAAGATCCAGTGCAGTTGGTGACCAATGTAATCAGCAGCAGGACGTTACTACTAGGACTAACTTTTGATGCAAGTTTAAAGAAAGTCAATTTATTTCTGATATTATAAACGAGAGAAGGAATTCAACTGTAGTTATCAACGTATGATATGCATCGTCGAACGGAAGATTAGATAGTTCAACTTTAACTTATAGTTAATGACTTTACAATTACGATAAATGGTGTGCTTCGTCTACAGAGATCTGTAAATCTTTCAGTGAACTTTCTAGAATGAATTTTTATCTTCTCAACTATTATAGTTATAGTTGTGTTCTTAAAAGGAACAATTAAACTAGTGAGAAATCACATGAAGAACTGTTATTACTATACATTGTACAATATTTGTGTTCCTAAGATATAAGATATTAATTGATTTGTTGTTATAAGAATCATTAATACGTTAGAAAGAATACGCTGAAATGATTTGAACGTATTTATATGTGGTTTCCTGTTATTATTCTTGACATTTTATAAATACTACAATTCTTGATTTAATAATAACAAAATAATAGTAAAAAATATTGTTATTTAATGATATCAATTTTTAAGCAAAGTAATTGGAAATTAATAAAACAAAGAAAGTATGATTTAAAAATTATCCTATGTTAAACAGTGTTTCATATTTTAAACAGTGAAACGTAAAATTATTCATTTTAAATTTTGTGTTTATGAAAAGTTTTCACAGTAAGATTTGCTTCTAAGTTGTTTAATTTACTTCCTGTAGCTTTATCTCTCTAAATTCCTCCATAAATAGTAAAACCATTTCAACCTTGGCACGTTACGTTGTTTCAATCCCTTTCCTCCTCCCCCAGAAAGTCAGTGTAGGTGCATCCAAGTGTTCTCTAAGAGGATTTCAGCCTTCTTTTCTTTTCGCAGACGCTGGGCCACTCAGTTTGAAAAATTAATGCTTAAAAGCTACGTCAAACTTAATATTTTTTCATTCTTTATGAACAACTAGAGATCAGCGATTTCCACAAATGATTGTTTTATAAAAGACCTTTAGGAATTTACCTTTAGGAAGAAAAACAAAGTTTGGAGGACCACATTAAAAATACGTTAATTATCTGTAATATTTTAAAATGGTAAGTTTAAAAAGTTGTTAATAATCCTAATATAAAAGAAAATAAATAATTTGAAACATATTTACAGTCCCTAATTAATGATGTTTTCCTGGACAGTGACTTAAATGGTCTAAATCAATTGACCTTAATATTTCTTCTTAATAACAATCAATGCATTCTCCATATATCGTAATATTTCATCCATTTTACTTGGAATTCATTAGTTCAACTTCTTCATCTTTTTAAGTAATTGGTCTAAGAATAGGTTGGCATTCTAAGCAAATCGTCCCTCGCTGACAAATCTAAGCATTCATTTCTGATCGAACTGCAAACGTTATTTTTGTATAGACTCCAGTTATTGATTTGCTTCCTTATTCATGGTTAAATGTGCACTTATTCAGTATGTGATTTTAATGGCTTCAAGATAACTTAGTTTATGCTGACCCAGGAACAAGGTACTAGTATAAAATGAAGCTTAAGAGGGAAGCTTAAAAGGAAGATCTCTACAAATAACGTACAGCGATGTTTTTGTATTTCGTACTGGTAAAAAAGATATGTTTTTTAAATTACATTTCTTTCTACTTTAGTGCTTAGCATTAAGTAGTATCTCCGTTTAAACGAAAAACATTGGGTTTTATATATTTTATATAGAAGAATTTGATTGGAAGATTAATTAAAAATATACAGAATGATTGGATAAAAACATAACGAATTGAAATTAATTAACTGATTTAAACGAATTTAAAAATAAACAGAGCATCAGTAATTAGAAAATAATTTAAAATATTTATCAGAAAAGGAATATTTTAAAATAGATAACGGTTAACAAATAAAATGAATAAAATACAGATAAATACAGATAAATACAGATAAATTCAGATAAATAATTTCTACAATAGTACAAATAAATGATTTAACAATATTTAAAACAATTTAATTTCTAAGAATTATTTATATTTATTCTTTTGCTTAACGTAGAAAGATAAAAACGTAGTTGTATCAGCGATACCTGAACATGTCCAGAATGTTCTTTGAAGCTGCATCTTACTAGGGAAGGGCTTTTGGATCTTTTCCTGGAAAGTGGCCAAATGTAGTGACTTAACGATATAGATTCAAAAAGAGATTTTTCTGTTAGATGATGGTAGCAACCTTAGTTTCACAGATGTTTTAATTTTAATACTTATTATAGTTTCCAGAATGAAATGAAAGGCTTATTAGAAGAGTTGAAATTAAGTCCTATTGAAGTTCTATGTCCGCCCACTTGAATTTGAAGCTGCGACTTTGTAAAACACAAGATTCAGCATAACAGATTACCTTACGTACAAGATTACAGCGTCGGAATAATAACATCTTAAGATAAACTAACACTGTAGTTTTCCAAGATTTGTTAGACAATACAGATTTATTTAGTGGGACTTTATCTAGTGGAACTATCCTGGACCTTTCTTAAGCACCTCAGATTACTTTTACCATTGATTCAAAATTGTTTTTTTGAATTTTGTAATAAGATGTGATCGGTACAAGCTTTTCTTCTATTTAAATCTTTTATTATTACAGTGTGATTGTACTATTATATTGATTATTTATCAAAACTAAATCCATGTAGTTTCAATCTGTGTTTCTGTGATAAAAAAATATCGTAAACATTTTTAATATTTGAACGCTGATATTCTTTTAAACACTAACTTATTGTTTAGCAAACACTAAGTCTTAAAGCAATCTAGTGAGGAAGTAAGAAATCGTAATTGCTAGCTATATTTATTCCCTTTTTCTACTGGAATCAACCTAAAACACATTGGTATGAGGTTTCTCGAACTCTGTAGGATATCAAATTGGCTTTTGATACATCTGGTACCATATCAACTTGTTACTTTATTTTAACACACTATCAATCAGGGTGAATATATAGTTTCTTACGATAAACTTATTTACGAAACACAGTTTCGATTTTCTTATAGCTCTCCTATACGCTATAATGAAGTGCACGCTGTATCTATTGATACAATTTTTAGTAGTTGATTCAAATAGTTTTAGTTTAATTGAAAAAATACCCATTTTTTTATCAAGCCTGCTATTTACGTTCAACAAAAAAAAATAAAAATGATCCAAGTCATTATCTTGATAGCGATATTTTAATAGTGATATTTTTGCCAGGTTCATTTCTGTTCTATTATTAATAACATTATCTAACTTAACAAAATTTTATGGCATTGCGAAAGTCATAAAGTTGTTAAATATTATCTGACGAGTGAATATAAAGATGCATCTGTGAATTACTTGTCAACATATTCTGTAATCTTGGCATTTCGTGTTTTCAGAGCAACATAATATCATAGCAGTTTCACTAAATAATGCAAATAAGCTTTTTCCCTAACAACTGTCTAATGAAGAGATAGGACTGTCTAATAGATTTGACAAGGCACGTGTCTGATTGGTTGAATAAATTAAATCTTGTGGTCGCCCACAAAACCATGATCCACTGAAGCGGATTTAGGATGCAGGTGAATCCATCAGCAGTGAGGTTTTTAATCAGGATATAGAGAACTCGGCGATTATCACTATTCTTTGATGCAAACAAATTCATCAGTGATAAAATATCATCTTTAATCTTCATTCATCCTCTTATTAACTGCGAACATCATTCTTTGGAGATTGGGTTATGAGGCTGTTTTCACTAACTAAAACCCTCTGTCTTTGTAGCCACAATCTAGTAACGTCTCTAAAAATGTGCTCTAGATTTAGTTGGAATCATAAAAGTCTTCAACAACGAAGATTCATTTCATCGGCGTTTGTCAGCATCTTAGAATTGAAATGCCACAGAGCTATCAGAAAAGTCAACATAATATTCAAACCAAAATTTGAAACGTAAAATTAATACTGTAGTAAAGCATTTTAAATGTTTTCAAACGATTGTAAATCTTTAATAAGTATGTATGGATTCGCCGTTTGGTTCGTTTTTTTATTATAATAATTTTTCCATTGTTAGTGTTTGATGAAATGATTGAAGTAATAATTCTGAGTTGAGAAAAAAAAAATTTATGGAAAAGATACAAACATTCAAATATCATTTCAAAATAACTTAACTCCGAGTAAAGAATCTTCAATTTCAGTTTTTATATTGTATAAGAATCTTTGTTATTGTAATTGTTCTTCATTCTACAATAAGTTTTTCTATATACGATCTCCGAAAAAGTACTGATCATTGTTAATAAATAATGTTAGCAGCCTCAAACATACTGTGATGATTAACAGAAAGAAAACATTTCATCAATAAATTATCTAACCATAAAATCTGAAATTTTCTATTTGAGATTAAATTGTTGTGGTGTATGAGAAAAGAAGAAACCATTCCAAATGAATTTTATAAACAGTCGTCTATCATTCCGGATTCTTCAAATTCGCCTTATTTTCTTACAATATTAAAAAGATTTATTTTTGCTTTTCTTTTACTAAAAATATCGTGTTTACTAAAATAATATATTCCGATTTGCAAACATATTTTCTCTTTTCTTAACAAGCAATGACTTCTACCATTTTAACACTACTTTAAAATACGATGGATGTTTCGATAAAGTTGATAAAAAGATGTTTAAGTAATTATTATTTCATTTTTCTTTTAAGGTATAAAGTACTTTGTTTGCAGAATGCTCTAATTACATGTGAATGTTTTTCGCTCTTTTGCAGTTGTACACTGTTCTCTTCAATGTTATGTTGCTAAACAGGGAGGTAGGGGTGGAGAAAAATCGAACCCCATCCCAACCACTCCCGTCCACAAACGCTGAGCTTACGAGCCAATGTCGTTGATGAGGTCAGAATTTACAGTGGCCAAGAAATGGGATTAGTTCTCGTTCTATTAGATGCATTAGTCTAATTTCGACTGTGTCCTGGTTCTTCTGCTTCCACAGCACTCCCTAATTTGAGCCAATACGAAAAGAAATTCAATCAAATGCTTTCTCGACCTAAATGGTTCCCAGAGAATAAAAATAAAAATGAAACGGGTACAAGTTTCATTCCAAGAAGTGTAGACACTCTCTTCTTTAAAGCCCATACGAGAGACGAAAGACTGCAGGTTTTTTTTCCCTCTTGTTTTGTCTGTAACTTTCTAGTTAAGTGCAGGATGTACAAGAAGAATATTTTTTTCTGTCGAGTAATCTCGGGAGCATCTCCATTTTATAGTCTCTGAACCGAAGACCAATACTCGATTGTCTTCACTTGTATTCTTTTGTTTTCCAGTTCAGAAATACTTCACAATTTTACTTTCCACAAATAAATTCTTTTATTCGGGATACCAGTATTTTTTTCTTAACTGAAGTTTTATGAAAACATGTTAAAAAAAAAAGGCACACTCCTCCTTTGTTTGAAACTTTTTTTTAAAGAACCCTATTCCTTCTGTTTCTCTTAGAAATATCGATGTAAAAGTTAATGAGTAGTTACTTCCTTTAATACCTTTTTAAAAACATCTTCTTTTTAGCAGTTTTTCTTTTAAAGTATAGTTTGTCTTCATAATGCTAAGAAGCAATGTGAACTTAGCGTTCATTTGGGAAAAATAGTCATCGTTGTTGGCTCATTGACATCGTCAGGGCCAGAGGATAAGAAGTTTCTATCCGCTTTGGTTTATTTAAATTCTTAATAATTCAGTAATCGCGATAATGATAGAGAAAGTGCTTTGAAGTCTTATATCATAAGGAAAAGAAAGCATTGAGAAGAAATTTTGTATGGAAGAGATAGTAACATTATCATTTCAAAATATCTTAACTCTGCGGTAAAAAATACATATTAAATTATTTAAATAAATATCCTTAAAATCCAGCACCAATTGTTTTTATTTTGCTACCCACATCTCTTCAGACTGAAAGTCGCAAATACTTGGTTTTCATGAGATTCCAACAAAGCTATGTCATTAAAATTGTAAGACAGTGTTTTTGAAATTAAATTAATCTGCAAGTTCAGGCTTTAAATCTTTAAAACTAGCGAATTAAGCCAAGATGTTAAAGAACTAAAACAGAACCTATGTTTATTTAATGCGTAGCTTTGCTGAACAGAGATGACTTGAAGAAGTAGACGAAAATGTAATTGTTCTTTGGTAAACTTCTGAACTGGTATTGATCTTATAATAATAAGATAGTATAATAAAACAGCAAAAATATAATAAATTGTACAGCTATTAAATACAACAAAATTGTTTATTCTTAATTATAATAAAATGATCAATAAAATAAGTATTTCTCCTCTGCTTTGACTCTTCTTCATTAAAGTCTATTTGAAACGATGAGATCTTTGATCTGCCTTAAAAAAAAAGAGATTTGTTAAGATATAACTTAATGAGAAGATTATCGGATCTGCCGATCTTTTTCAAGTGATTAAAACTTCACCATTAAATTTTTTACAATGTTAAATTTCTACATCTACAATTCTACATCTTAAAATATAATTTATAATCAAATATGATTCTGGTCATTATAATTTCTCGACCTTCTAGATTAGTTAACTGTTATTAACATGCAATAATTTAATAAATCTAGAGTAAAATTATGTATTGCACATTCATATTCTAAACATATTTTATATGAACTTAAAATAAAATATCACAGATATATACCTAAATAACATTTAAAATAAATAATTAGGTCGAAGTAATTCATTAAATTTTCTCCTTCATTATTAATATTAGTAATTCTTTTTATATGATAAGTTAAAAAAGGAATCTGCATTAAACGTTGTTAAATGAACGAAAAAGCTTGAATACTTTAATATGCAAATTCTTTAGGAAGACTAATTTGCTTGACTGAAACTTTGAATCACCAATGCTTTGAGTGGCTTTGCAGCATCACTTGTGTTAATGACTTAAATGTTTGGTATGTGTTTGACTAAATGATGTAATTTACCTGAAAAGCCATTTTCTTTCTTTTCTGGTTCGCGTGAATTCATTGTTGGCAGAAATAAACCATGGCATCGCCTAATTTGTGCCATGGAAATGATTTCGAAAAGTTTGCTGTTGAAAGGTAGAAAGAGGCACTGCTGCTGCTCTCAACCATCGATCCATCGATGGGTCCGATTGAGATCCACACAAGCAGAAATATTTGTAACAAATTGAAGAGTTGCCATAGGGATATTGAAGCGACCAGAATGGCAGCCTTCTGTGTCTGGATTTGATGAAATTGTAAGAGGAAAAATGTTTTCACCACCGTCACGTTCTCTTAGCCTCAGGCAAGGAACAATTTCTGTGTGGGAGAGAGGGAAATTAAATTAGAAAAAAAAGGCCTAACTAGGCATTTCCCTTGTTAAAATAAATAGCCAGAACAAATTGATATATAACAGCACCTTTAGATAAAAGGAAACAAATTATTTAATGATTTTTTTTTCAACTGAGACCTGAAAGGAAAATTTTATTTTTAAAAAAAAATATCTAGAAGAGATTAAAAAAATGTTATTTAAATATTTCTTATGTAAGAATATCTACTGAAAGATTTCTGAATCTTTCGTATTTTCTTAATAAATAGATATAAAATAAAACATTATCAGCTGACCGCCTTGGATTAAACAAAGCCGTAGCTGATGATGACCGTGTAGATCAAAAAGATCAAGTTTTAATGTTTTTTAAACTTTTTAAACTTTTTCTTCAGCTTCAAATTGTAAATATTATTTTTGTAAAAGTGTGAGAATAATAATAATTATCATAGGCAAAGAATACACAACATTAATAGAAAAAGATATTGGAATTATTCGATGTATTTTTTTTTTTAATTTTATTTATGTTTTTTATTCTTTTCCAAATCTCATGACATTCCAAAAAAAAAACCTGGTAATTTTTATATATCCTGTAAAGATTCCTTAATATCATTATTATAATGAAAATAAAAATATTTTAAGAAATGAATTTGAAACATATTGCTACAGCCATAAAAAGGCAATCCCTGCGGAAAATACTTTTACATTTGCTGTTTCAGTAATGTTTTAAAGTTGACAAAGGAAAAAAACACGAAAATGAAAATCTTTTCTTGAAAGTTTCAATGCAAAGAAATATGATATGTTTCAATGCAAATATCAAATATGAGTAAGAAGCGGAATTTAATTTACAGAATTTCGCATTTCATTGTTTATGATTGCGTACAACAATGAAATGATTTAATACAACAAGAATACAAGCAAAGTCTGATATTTCAGACACAATTGGCATGACGTTGTATCAATTCTTTTGTCGTTTTATGTATATTTTTTTCAGATGTTTTCTAAGAAATTCATGTCACTTACACACACACACACACACACATATATATATATATATATATATTTAGTATATTTATAAGTCATACTGAACATATTTGGTTCATACCCAACGAGGAACTTCAATGAACTTAAGTGGTATTCCGTTTATTGAATTTTATTATATGTAATTATATACTTATCTATAATATTTTTAAGCACTTGAATAATTGTTGCATTTATAGATGATGCTTCGGACGTTTTACGAGAAAGCTTTTAAGAAATATAGATAAAAGTTAAAGATATTAGAGGCAAATAATTAATTTCTTAATGGTCATCAGGTTGTCATGACCATCTTTCTCGGCTCCTGTGTTATGTTTTGTCTTCTAGAAATATATTTTTACCATCAAATACATCATTATATTTAACGTTGTTGCTAAGCTTAAGAAGTTACTCTCCTTATTCCTCAATTGGTTCATTTTTACTAGTCTTAACTAATACGAAATGTCTAAAATAATTTTGACTTTTTTTTTTTAGTATTTTACTACAATGATACTAAGTTTGCCTTGATTCCAGTAGGTCATAGCAACAATGAATAATGATAATTAAAATTCATTATTAACCGTGATTTAAAAGAAAGGAAGAATACATCATGTCACCCACCAAAGTTCCAGAAAATCCGAGGTAGACTACATATCTGAATATCACAAAAAAAAATTAAATTACAGAATTTTTTTAATAACTTTAAAAGACTTTAAACAAATGTTGTGGAAACATATGACATTCGACTAATTTTTTTTTTCTGGCAGAAAATTTGAACAATTGCCGGAGGTGGAATGGGAAAGAATAGTTTCCCAGTCGAGGCTAGTTGCCAAGGGCAGTGAAGATGGTCTGATAATGGGCACGACCAGGAATAGAGCTACTGGGAAAGGGGGAAATCTACTCTGAGGCCAGCAAAGAGAACTCTGCTCAGAATATTGATGAGCAAATATTGCACTGCAGCTATCTAGCAGGTTTTGTATTCACCAACACTACAGTCAAATTTTGTTTTGGGATTGTTTCCTGTATGTGTCTTTTTTTTTTTTTGTTTTTTTTTGTTTATTACATCCATGTCAATAGCGTTTCGTTGCCTGAAAAAAAAAAAAAAAAAAAAAAAAAAAACAACCTCCAATCCTTTTAGTTTAAAGTTGCTGAAGGAAATCAGTTAGTTTAAAAAAAATCACGTAAAATGAAATTATATTATGTCTTTCAAAAGTTTTGATTTTTTTTCTTTTTTTTAAATTTAATTTTCAATATTTACAGATATACAATAAAAATATTCTGTCTTATATTTTTTGGAATGTTAGTTAGAGAACTTATTTTTCATTCTATTTCATTACGCCACATTTTGAGTTAAAGTATGTTCATAAAGTTTCCAGTGTTTTAGTATTACGTGTCCTTTTATTTCCCTATTTATTTTCTTGTAATAATAAGAAAATAAATTGAAACACTTTCATATCCCTTAAGCTTTTTAAAGTTCTTCGAAGACATTAGTGATATCAAAATTAGTGATAACAAATCGATCAAAAACATTTTTTTTTCCATTTTTTTTTTAACCTCAAGCTTTTTATGGAGATTGTATTTGGTTGCCTAAGGCATTCCATTTTTATTGTTCAATTTTTTTCTTCATCATCTCGTTTCATTCAAAAATTGCAATTTTCCTATGCAAGATTTTCAATGTTGCTTCTTTTTGTTTACTATTTCTTCTAGTAATAGATCAGTCAAAATGTAAATGAGTTCCCAAACGTTTGTTAAAGATACCAGATATTTACATCAGAGTATGGAGGTGTTTCGAAAGATTAAACGATTATTCAAGCGTTTACAGTAAAGATAGAGAATAGACAATTGAGAAGTGATTCTTCTGTTTCCTTTAAATGTCTTAGAGTAAGATAGCAAAACTGATAAAACTCTATGAGGTTCTAATTTTGATCAATTAACAGAACAGCATAGTTTTAATGGCTACAAATATATTTAGAATCCGATATTAGCATTTTTCTTAAACTAAATTTTCTTGAATAGTCTTTTGAGAACCCCATAATTCTTATTATGATACCTAAATTACAATAAAAAAGTGAATAAACATCATAAAAACTTATCTGAAAAAATTAATGAAGAAAGCCTATAAAAATCTGATTTCCCATTATAATTGTCAAATTATTATTTCTCATTATTATTGACTTCGATGAAATAAAAATTCTTTATGTATTACAATACATATTGCTTCAATTTTACTTACTTGTAAAACAAAAATAGTTGACAAGTGTATAGTACCCATAGTGCCCTGATTAGTAAATGATAATTTGTAAATAAACTATGCATAAAAAATTTACAAAACGAATTTATGGAGAAAAAATATTTTCTTTTCACAAAAAAATTTATTAACCTTCTAATACTTAAACTAATGATATTTTGATATTTAACATTTTTAATTTAATTTTTTTAAATCAAGCTTTCTTTGAATATTCTTTATTACTTGAGGAATTATAGCATAAGAGTATTTCCTTATATGTTAAATTCAAAATCTTGTGAATGCTGCAAGTACAATTACATCAAATTTACAATAATTGATCTCTATAAGTAAGATAATTTCAAATAAAATTCCACATCTTCCAGAAGATTGTAGAGTATCTTTTTCTTCGCTTTTTTTCCAATTTTTTGAATTTCTATCTTTTAAATTCTGGATTTTTTCTTTTATTTTCTTAGTTTTTCAGTATTTATTTTTAGAAAATCTATTTCTTACAAAATAAGAAATACTTTTTTGAAGAAATATTTGTTTTTTATCTCAATAGTAAAAGACTTGAGAACTTGACTGATGAAATGTATAAAAAGAATGTTTCTTGAAAATTTCACTATGCCTGGAAAACTTAAATAAAAAAAGAAAGTTTTGAATTTAAAATGAGATCCTTGTTAAACTCGGAAATACATATGGCGCTCTCTCTCTTTGATTTTTTTGTCTGTTTCTGTAGAGCAAGTGAGGAGGTGAGGTAACGGCCCAGGTGAGGTGGTGAGGTGATTGGGATCCTCTTGATTTCCTTGGCTCAGTTCGATCGATACAAGGCAAAGAGACAGGGTCGATGATCGGGAATCTTTAATGGTGTTTTATTGGGAAAGAGACAGAACTGAAGGAAGAGTTGAAATGAATACGGAATTTAGTGAAAAAAAATTCAGCACTTCTTTTCTCCACTTCTTTATCTACAATCGTCCAGGCAAACAAATGCTTCCAACTCCAGATTGAATATTTACGGCTGCACGAATCCCGAGAATAGTTTGGAATCCGGCTGTGGAATTGCCATCCTGGAGAGGACTCGAGAGATGTTACCATCATAACCTCTACCCATGCCTCCCGACAATAATCGTTGCGGGTGAAATACATTCTTTGCCCCGGCGAAACACCCCTCCAGGGATGTGTTGATGACGATGGCTCCCTACGGTTTGTCAGACGCGATTTCTCTATAGCAAAGCTTTGGGCAGTAAAGAAGGCCACACCAGCAGCACAAACAAACACTGCCGTATAACAGAATATTTTGACAGAACAAAATATATTTCACCAACCATTCACTGCAGGATAGTAATAAGATTCTCTTCCTTAAAGAATTCCATCCTGAACAGATCTGAATAAATAAAACAGAAAAGTACAGACGCCAATTTATATTTATGAAAGAAACCAATTCTAATAAAATGCTGTTTTCCTATTGATAAAAGAATTGAAATACTGTTAAAAATAACTTATTAGAGAATATTTTTGCTTTTTTCCAGATTATTTTCCAATTTTGAAACACAGTTTTCCTTGCTAAACAGAAAGGAAGAAAAAAGAAACGAAATAACTATATACAGGTGATTTAGATTTTAAACATCATTTAATTCCTAGGATCCTTTGTAGAAGGACTAACATTCCATAATCTTCTTCCATTTCATCTTGGAAATTTTATATATTAGTATTCAGCATTAATATAGTATAACATTAAACAGAAACCACTTTTCTTTTATCATATTCATCTATAGTTCCAGATTTAATCTTAAGTTATTCTAGTGTATGTTTGAAAAAAGTACTTCATGCAGGATTTCAGAAGAAATGCTTCCAACTATTGATCGAAGATACTTAGAAAGATGTCCTTTCTTTTAATACATTTGTGATAAAATTTAGATTCTTTATTAACACTTCATGTAATATCATATTTCATTTAAATTATAATTTGTATTTAAAACTAGCGGAAAGACCCGTTCTTCGCACGGGTTACAAAAAACAAATATCCAAATGTGGATGATAAAGAAATTGCAATTGCGAGATCATTTCGAAATTTTCCCGGTTGGTATAAAAACAAAACAAAAAACAACAACAACTCAAAAGGTCTGATCTCATTACAAATCTATAGCTATTCCGAATCCCTCGTAGAAGTATCTTTGAATCATGTTTGCTCATCCACTCACCGTCCTCCCAGTGTACACTCCTAGTTCCATGTTATTTGAATTTTGTTACTCGACATTCATAGATATGAAAATAATATAGAGATCGGAAAATATAAGATTTTCCCTCCCCTTTCTCTGTCCCGTTTATACCCCTAGTTCGAGATTATTCGAACTTTATAACATCATAATCCTATCACGTCAGACCTTTTCTAGTTCGTAAAAATTCATCTGATTATTATTATTATTATTATTATTATTATTATTATTATAAATTCATTATTATTCATTATGTCGCTATTATGCACAACCATAGTTTAGGTCCAATCGTTGCACAACAATAGTTTCGTGCCAATTGTTGCACAACACTATAGGGTGGTATAGTTGTCATTGTCGCCGAGCTCCAATTGTTGCATAACAATATTTGTGTGGAATTAACTCCTTTTGAACCCCTGGGGGTGGTGTTTCCAGGTTCTAAGGTAGCCTATCTTTCCGCAGGGTCCTAAAGAGTAATTCTGCAAAGTTTGGTCCAGATAGGTCTAAGGGCTTTGGAGTGTATAAAGGACAAAGAAAAAAAGATGCATTCATTTTTATATATAAAGATGAAAATGGAGTTTCATACATCACTGAACAAAAAAAAATAGTTTATAATTCTGGCTTAAATATCATAATTTTTAATTCCCAAGTAGTTCGATGACGAAAATATCAGGAAAACAAATGTTCTGGAGATATATAAGTCCACACATAAAAATAAATATTCTATTTGTAATGTTTATAAAACTGATTCAATTGAGTTGAAGTGGAGGAGTCTTTATAAAAGGCGAACCGACTATTCCAGGATTCTTACCTTCAATAATTCAATATGTTATTGTTTTTCAAATCTTCACTTTGGTGAAGAACAAAGTCCTTCTTGTGACATTCGCAAAAGAAGGCCGAGAATTTATTATTCATTTATTTTGTATTTTTTTTCATCATGACTCTCTGATGACTTTGTTCCTTTTGCTTCATCCTTAAGTTATCTTGATCGAAATTTTGCACTGCATTCATAGAAAGCACGGGACTCCACGGATATGACAACATACATGTTGTAAATGTTGTTTTTAACCCTTTTCTCCTGCAAATCTTAATGTTTCTCTGGATAAAGTTCTGCTTCTCTGGATAACTTACAAAAATACAGAGAAACTCATCACGTTTCGGGAGTTCCTCCGCCTCGCGATAACCTGTTCCTGTGGCATTGTTACGAAGAAGTCTACAAATGCAAACGGCTCAATTGTCGTGATTTTCAATATTCACAAAATTAGTGCAGCACTGGAAAACGGTGTTTCATTGTTCATTGTTATTGTTGCGAGGAAGTGAAGTGAGCATTAGTGAACTTCAAAATTTTAAGTGAAAAAATTTCTACAATGAAACGTTCGCGACGGGAATCGAACACATTGAACTGCAACCTTTTGTTCCGAAGTCAGACGTCTTATCCGTTAGGCCACGGGACTACATTCAAATTATTCTTTCTTATCACTCCCTTTCTGTGTATGGCGCAATGATAGAAGAGCCAAAGAAAAAAGAAAATAACTCATTAGTTTTAGCCTACTAGATTAAAATTAAATGTCAATGTTCCTTTTTTAGCTTCTCTCCGTCAACAATGGCGCGCGCTATCTGTTGTTTGAAGTCTATCCAATACCTTCTTAAGGTGTAAATATTGGTTCCACAACTTTGATTTAAAGGGAGTTACCTAAACCCTGAACTTAACTTTATGCAAAGAGATGAAAAGAGATACAAATAATCTAGAAATCTTTCAGAACGATAACATATTTAATAAACAGTAAATATCTTGGTTACAATTCATCTTCTTCTTTAAGATGGCTAAATTCTAATATCGTGTTTTGAACAATTAAAAGTCTTTCTTTAATCAGTTCTCTCAAGTATTAAAGAGTCACTTTATTTTAACACTTAAATGTTCTTTATTTTACTTTACTTTAAGGTTAAATGTCCTTGACCTTGCTTTAAACTTTAATAGTAGAATTCTTGTCTACGAGAATCTTTAATATAGAATAATTCCTTATCGCGATTCTATATTAATCTTTAAACTTCTTGAATCTGGCTTTCTTTACACGTCCTTTACGTCTTAAGAATGAGCTGGAAAAATAAGTATGGAAAAATGTGACTTACGATCTTTCGTAGATAATTCCTTTGCCATCTCCTGATAACTTAATCGTCCTGATAATAACAACTGAAGATAATCCTGAAAGATAATAACACTCGAACCGCTAATTCCAAGATGGATGCCGTTGCTTAGTGACTGTGTAATCCCTGAAAAACATATGGAATTAGTATTGGTTATTTACTTTAGAATCCTTCAATATCTCGAAATTCAAAGGCATTAAATATTATGCAAATATCCTTTGTCCTTCTTTGCATGAATATTTTAACAAGCTCCTAAGTCCTTGAAATTTCTATTATCTTCATAAACGTAAAAGCCATTTTTTTGCATTCAACGTCTTGTAGTGAACAGCCGAATTCGTCTTCTCGCACATATTACAATCAATCTTCGTGCCTCACGCGAATGTCATTGTTCGCCTAACAAACATAGCGAGAACAGCAACAGCTTTACTGTTCACTAATCACTTGATTGTTTCTGTACAATCATTTCTTGGCAGCACGGATGTTCACAATAATCATTGCAAGATCTCAATTTATTGAACAACACTATCAAATAATGAGTTCATTCCAAAAGGAATAAAATATCACTTTTTGCCATAACCGCTTGGAATCGATTCTTACTTGGAATCGTAAATACAAATAAGAGTGACACTTCTGCATCTATTACCAAAAGGAAATTTCTTATGTATCCATCGTAGTTTCGAAATTCCTTCATTTTTTTTAGCTTTCGATAAAATAGATATAAATTCAGGCGAGATCTCTACAAAATACATGAATAACAAAATTACTTATGTAATTTGAGTCGTTTAAAAAGTATCTACAAAATGTCAGAACGTTTCAATCAGTTCAACACAGTTAAAAAATAACCTGCCGGCCGGTTGAAACGCTCTGGCATTTTGTAATGTTTTTTAAAGATCAAATTAGACAAGTAATTTTAGTATTCATGTATTTTATAGGGGGATCTCGCTAATTCTCATGAGATAAAGTGGCAAACTTATCTCAAGAGCGTCTAAAACAAAAAGACAAAGAATTGAAAGGACAGCTTACAAAATTAGTTTTGTTTATTTTTATTTTAAGTATTTCGATTTTTTTTAATAGTTTTTATTAACTAGGTGTTTATTAAGACAAATTAAGATGAATTTATTATAAGTTCTACAATTTTTTTTTCAAGAGATTACAAATTAAAGTAAATCCATGAAAAATTGTTCTGGTATGCGAGAACTAAATAAAAAAAAAAACTCCTTTTGCAGTTTTCATTAACAGTATTGCTCAGACAATCATGAATCTCAAATTTTTTTAATATAATTCCGTAATCTTCCTATTAAGTTTAAAAATTATCTATCCCGATAACAGTAGGTCAGATTCTACAGCTGTTTCTATAAAAATGACGAGTGACTAATTTCAGCGCATGGTTTCTGACCCCTTGACCTTCACGTGGCATTACAACAGAAAAGATTTTAGATATGAATAAAACATTTTCACCAGAGACTTTAAGTAACCATAAAAATCGTTTTAACCAAGAAACCTAATTCTGAATCGATGTTACACTTTGAAACAAACCTTTTTAATTTTAAGTAAAAATTATTACTTAAAATTCAATCTATAATTGAAGTGTACAGTGAAAAAAGAATGTATCCTTCATCTCATCCAAAATTAGTTAGTTGTGTATTTAACTTTTTATTCATCATACTAAGGGATAGCCTCATCTTTAAATTATAAGATCAACATATATAAGGTCTTTTAAGAGATTTATAAATGTTTAGTGGAATAAGGAGGCTATCCACTTTCTTACAAAACCTCGATTCTCATTGGTCAAGTCTGTTCTCATCTGACCAATAGGAGAACAGCTTTCTTTTGTAACATTTTCAAGCAATATGCCTGACGTTGAGGTAAATATAGTACCTACAATGGACGAAAAATGAAGAAAATCATTTAAATAAAAGCAACAAGAAGAAAAGAATTCTCGAGATAGCAGGAAGAAAATGGACAGATTAGCATAATGTTGTTTAGAGTGACTTAAGATTGATGTGTTTCGAAGTTACTATTCTTCTTATGCTGTAAAGTATTACATGTGATAATATTAGTGAAATTATCTAACAATGAAACTAAACAAACTATGTCCAACATTTGCAGAAAGTTTCCTCAACATCTAACCAATTTAATATCTGAATTGTTTTAATGGTTAATATTTTATGAGTTAAAGGAAATCTAACAAAACATTAAATATCTCAGAAAAATATTTATGCGGGATACCCTCTTTTTCCACTAAATCCTTCAATTGAATGATATTAAAATATGTAGTTTCGAATTTAATCAACACGTCATATCATATAGAATACATCTTTTTTAATTTATTATCTAGGAATTTAGATTATTTTTTTTACAATGAAGATTTTGGGTCTATCAAAGATATCGGAGAATCTTTTTGTTTCTTGAATGCGATTCTAGAGACTTAGTAAACTTTAGTTTTTAAGTATTATCTGGAAATCTGTTGCAAGTATTAAATACCGAATACTGAACCTGGATATCTTTCTTTTCTTTCTTTGAATTTGTCTGCTTCCTCTCCTTCTCTCTTTCCGCCGTCTATGGGTCTTTATATTGAATTTCTAGGGCTTGTATCAGAGGCCTGAAGAGTACTAGTCGAACCTACTCAGAATAAAAAAAGGTATTAACTAAAAAACCATGAAATAATATTATTATAAATGCTATTTAAGAATGCCAATAATTAGTAATTAATTATTTTTATAATAATATTGAAAGAATATTGTTAAAAATACGAAAATCATCCTATTAGTAGGCAAAAGTTGTACGATCTTTGTAAATTTGTAAATTTGTAGTTTTGTAAATTTGTAATTTGAAATAACCAATTACAGTGCAGCTTTGGAACACGTCAGGCAGGACGTCACGCCCATGTTTAAAGATGGCGTCTCTACTATTTTCTCCACTTCACCACGACGAATCGGATTACATAATTACTATCAGCGTATTGAGATTTTCTTTCCCACATAAATAAAGTTTACACTGAAATGCATGAAGTTCATGCGTCAAAATTTATCAGAGAGTTTGTAAAACCTCGGTTTTTACATAATTTCGGCTGTGTCGCCGCTCTCTCAATAATCAACGAAATAGGAAATAATGACGATGCACGTGCCCTCATTGTTGCCCAGACAGGATTATTGGTATTGGCTGTTGGACATTCGTTCTTGTTATTGTTATTGTTGAAACTGGTAAATCAATTTTTTTTTCGTTTATTTTAACAAAAGTTGGCTTAGTCATTCAAATTATATGTGGGCTATTGCGGAAGTCATGGCTTTTAAACAATGAGCTTAGAACATCTTTTTCAATCTCGTGTTTTTCAAAAATTTCAGGTATTTCAAAAATGGGGCATTTGTTTTACTTCCGTTAATATTGCCTCAATTTCGACGAGCCTATTCTTTTAGGACAGCAAGTTGCCATTATGTTTCATATGAGAAACCGCAGCGCTGGCTACTAAGAAAGTGATAAATCAATTTTTTATTTTTTTTTATTTTAACAATATTATAATATTATTTTAACAAATAAGCCGATATTCAAATTAAATATCGGCTGTTATGGAAGTCATGACTTCTAAAAAAATTAGCTTAGAATATCTTTTTCAATCTTGTGTTTTTCAAAAATGTTGAATTTGTTTTACTTCCTTGAATATTTCACGGATCGCAACTAGTATATTGCAAAAATTTAATATTACAATGTTCGGCTAAGGGTATTATAACTTTAAACTATATATTATAAAATTCGCCTTCGACTTATTTTGGTAACAAAATATGAATAAGAAACATAAACTAATTAATTACTGTTAAAGTAAGATAAGCCTTTGAATAATTTGCCTGACTTCAGGTCAAAGAAAAATTGTTTCAAACTTTAAACTCGTTAGCGCTTTCTCTTGTTCCACAAAGATGATAAAGAATCTCGTAAAAGTAACCATAATTAGCACTTAGAACAGCGGCGCCCGAATATGGTTCAATAGAGAACTGTAATGAAGAATAAAGATGGGAATGTTAAGAATTTCCTGCTTTATACAATCACTCACCATCGCTTCATGCGATAAAAAAATAAATTTACTTTAAAGAAAACGGGAGAGAAAATATTAGATATTTTAAAGAAAGCCGAGATGGTGGAGCGCATTATCTGTGCGACGCTGTTGATGGCAGACTTAACTGTTATTAATGGTTTAATCAGAGGAATTTCATTACAACTTGCGCTAAAACGGGGAACGTCTCATTACCTCTAGTCCCCAACTTCACTTACAAAGGTTTTATTTGACCGTGGAGTTTCATAGTTGTACAATTGAAGGAAACCTTGGCTTTTTTTTCCTTCTGTTGTTAAATGAGTACTTAAGGAATTGACGAACCGTAATCATTAGAAAAACCAAATAAAGAAATCAGGGTAATTGACTGTGGGTGGATATTAATGATATTTCTCATTTAAGCAAGAATACGTCTTTAAACGAATTTGACTGCATAGTAAGTACTATTAATTTAAGATTGCTAATAATGTTAGACGTTTAATAGTAATAGAAACTATTACCATTTAAAACTAAGAATAAAACATTTATTTGAATAGTTAGCATTGTAATGAAAGATATCTCTTTCTTTTTGAACGATCATCAACAAGGAACACTCTTCATTCAGCAGCAGCATCTCAGAACGCAGGTGAAGAAGAAAATGAACATTGTATCTTGTTATATTAAAATAATATAAATAATTCATGTTCCTTCAGATCGTCTTTTCATACAGCGTTAACACGAGAAAAATACATGTTTTCATTTAGTAATAATTATCAAATTCATTGCTGTGAAAATTCATCTAATGTTGAACGAAGGTTGTCACAAGAATTTTCTGGTTAGTTTTTTTTTATTTTGAGAAGATAGATTATTTTTCTCATAATAAAGATTTTCATTATATATAATAGAAACGTTGATTTTTTTTATCTTTGGATAACTAAGCTAGATGAATTACAATCTAAAATAAAACATACCCACTTAAAATCAGTATAATGCTGTGCTAAGTAGATCAAAATATTTATTTTGTAAATTCTCAAAGCATTACAATATCCTACCATGGATATTGTTTATTTTGTTATTCGTTCTGTTGTTTTATAAGATCTTTAATTTTCTATAATTGACTTACCTTATCGTTTCAAAAAGTTTTGATTCTTTCAATACTGGAGAGGGTTTTATCACAGTAGCTTTTTTTTTTTAATTTAACAACTTATGTCTTTAAAACTAAGACTTTGTTCGCGATATATTTAGCCTGCACAAATGTTTCTTCAGAGCAAACGATTTCGTATGTTATTGTTTTTCATTTCTCACTTCTTTGTTAATTATGATTTATTTATTTATTTAAGTCATTTATTCGTGTTACCTAAACCCACAATTTTGAATTTTCATCGTAGGGTACAGTTTTCAGCTGTTGGGAAATCCGAATCTGAAGTCCATTTGACCGTAAAATGTAATACATGCGGCAAACAATGACAGAAGCAACGTCATTTTATCCCTTGAAAATCTGTATTCCTAAGACTACAAATAATCTTTAAAAAAAATAAGTAAAACGGGCACCTTAGAGGAAAAAAAAAGTCTTACGGAACTAAACAACTCTATTTTCTATATCATTTCTAATATTACTTAATAAAGAAAAGCAATTATAACACAGTCAATTTCAAATACAAATGATTAATAAACATCAGTAATAGAATTGTTTTCTTTTCTTTTATTCTGTAATGTTTGTTATTTGCTATTTCTATGCACTTTATTTAAAAGGTATTTTATTTGATTTCTTGAAAGAGATTTTCCAGCTGCTCCCGTTACACACAATAAAAAGAAAAAGCCTAAGATGTCGCAAATCCCTTCGGTTAAGTGCATTCACTGCGGAAAAGAAATTTATGGAATAAATAAAGAAAACGGCACCGTGACAGGTGAATAAAAGAAATACAACTGCCTGTTAAAAGATAATTATTCAACTCGTTTTCTTATATCATTCTTGAAAGCAGAAATGTATAGATTAATATTAAAAAAACAATATTACTGAAATTAGAAATTATTAAAAGATATTTTAAAAACTTAATATCAGATTAGATCAACGAACAATCCAATGTGTGCAGGTTTCAGTACAGACAATAAAATTAATAAGTTCCTTATTATTGTAGCGAAACGGCTTCAAATTTTTGGCATTGTCTTTAGATATGAATAGACTATGTAGAGTTCTTTCAGTTTTGCTTCGAATTCGAATATTAAGTCAAACCATAAATGTAGTATCTCAAGCACATACTAGTAGACTGAATTTTAAAGGTAAGTAAACTCATTTTAATATATAACATTTCAATATATTTCAGAGAAATTGAGTCGATAGCTTAGAAATTTCAAGAATACAACAAAAAATTAAAATCTTGTGAACGTAATCCCGATGAATAATGAGAGGACAGAAAAGTCAGTTTCCCCTATAGTTCTTTTATCTGAAATTAGAATTTATTAAAAAAAAATACCGTTTTGAACAAAATTGAAAATTGTTAGTGCTTAAAGAGTGAATTTTTGTTCTGATCTTCTAAAATCATTATTTATGTTCTCAAAAATAATTAATAACTTTTACATAAGTAACTTAATTCCTTACATATGTTCTTAACAGTATCTGTGAACGTGCCGATGAAGTAATCTCAGATACAGTTGTTTTGTTGTTGTTTTTTGAATATTTTTTTTTGGGGGGAGGGGTTTCAGAATTTTAGATTTGTATTTATTTACTCATCAAATGTGACTTCAATGCCCAGTTCGACCGTTGTTATTTAGTAAACATGATACTGATACAGCATCAATGAAGAATAAAAAGTAAGTAAAAGAATTCTTACAAAAAATAATAATATTGAATAGTCAACAATCAACAACGTTTTTAGAATTGCAGTTTTTAAAATTAGAAGTACTTCATACTCTTTGCTTTTCAGCAAAAAAGGAAGAAAAAAGGATTTGTGTTATTATTTGCTATTTATGCTATTAACAATGTATAGAATATAGGAGAAGAAAATATTTTCAATACGATTATGAAAAGTTAATTCCAAACATTCTTTTACTTATCAGATCTACAAAAAAATCATTATGTAATAATGAAACTGCATTGTTTGTTTAGGAAAATGAGAAAATTTCTAAATTTAATTTGTTAATTAAAAAGGAATCGCAACTTAAAACTGAAAGTACAAAACAGGTAATGGCTGAAATAAAACGAAAGATCAAGGCAATGATAAGAATTTTCAAATTTCGATTAACAGCCAATTATGTTCTCGTTTCTTCACTTTCTTCTTATGGTAAAAATGGAAAAATATAATTATTAAAAAAGCCTTATTTTTTTCAAATAAGTCTAAATCACTTTAGCTTTTTACAAAATTGGGCATTAATCATACGAAATATCTACGTCTCTATGTCTCTATTTAAATGGAAATTGACGTAATTTTCATCCTGGAACAAATTTGGTCAATTGTTTTTAGTATTGATGAAAATTGTAGTCATTTGTGATGTTGATGTTTAGAATTTTTTTCTCAGATTTCTTTGGTTTGCAGAGCTGTTAATGATCAGTTATATTTAGTTCCGTCACTGTAACATTCAATTTCAGAGTGGCAATGGCCTAGTAGAGAGAAAAGATACGTCACTTACTGTGGGCCTCCGTTAGTAACTGAAATTTGAAACGGAAGTTTTGTAGAAGATATTCTTGCGTAAAGCAGTACTCCATAAAGGTCAATAGCTAGTAGTTAATTATCATGACTTCGACGGCATCATTCTGGTAGATTTATTACAGTAATAATCTAAAAGCAAAAATCCCTCATGTATCTGAATTATCTAAAGTTTTTTAATATAAAAGGCATAACATTTTGCTTCTTGAAAACATTCATGATAAAGATAATAGGGATAGTGTTTGGACAAGATATTTTCGTATCCTTGCATCGTTATACAAACCAAATTGCTTAAAAACTTAGATTTCTTTATGAGTGGAAAAAATCCAGCTTGTCCAGGCAACTAATAGAAATCTAACTAAATTGTAAAAAACTATTATTGTTGAAATTTCATACTAATAACAATAGTCCTAAAAAATATTGATGTTAGGAAAACATCAACATGAAAATGTATGCAGGAAAGCATGAAAGAAATTGCCAAATCAACAAAATTGCTATAAGGTTTAAACGTTTTGTAGATCTTTAATGAAAGAAAATGGCTGCATCCGCCTTAACTGATCTGAAATTAAATCAAATCGTGTTTATTTTATGCAGTAATAATAGATATGTATTCAGTCGTAACTTCACTGACATAACTATATTGAAAATGAACTAAGCTCCATCTTGCTTGACTCGTCACTGACAAATTTATATTATCGGTGAGTTTTCTAGTGCTCGTCTTCCCTTAGTTTTCCTTTACAAAGAGTGTATTTCTCTTTTCTTTTCCTGTCGCTCGTTATGGCATGGAAAGAGGAGGAGACGTTTTCTGCGACACCATTTGCGGTCGCTACACGTCTCTGGCATTCCGGGTCACAATGTGCCTTGTTTACCGCCGAACTTCAAGTCTCGCGTGAGGGACGTCTTTTTCCAATAGAGTCAAACTCCTCCTCCTTTTGTGTCCGACAGAAAGAAAAGGAAAAGTCGTCTAAATCATGAAAGACGGAGAAAAGAAAACGGACCCAAATGGGCAGCACTTAACCCCAAACCGAAGCGGTTTCCCAGCATGGAAAGCTGAAAACATGGAAGTTCAACAGAGTTGACTACGAAAATGCAGAGGAAAACACAGCCCATCAGGCAATTTCCTCTGAATGAAACGTAGCTTATGAAAAATTTGAAGCAGAACTTACTCAATTCAAGGTAAACGGTTCTCTGCTTCCAAAACAATAGCGTCATTAAACACATGACGTTCTCTGTATCTTCTTTATATCAAGTCAATAGATTCTATTAAAAAAAATGGCAATGCTAACAATAAAAATAAAGGATACAGAATATGATTGTTTCTTTTGTTATTAAGGTAACTTGAAAAACTCCTAATAATTTATAATATGTATTTAATTGTATTATGAACTGAACTACGCCAATAGTTAAGATCTGGAGTCACCTTCTATGCAACCATTTGAAACACAATTATTTGCTATGTTGATAAATCCATATTATTAATTTACTTTCTTCGAATATCTTTTTTTTCGGAAATTTTCACTTCTTAATTTCTTGTTTAAAAAAAAAAACAACCTTATTTTCATGACCTTCAGTGAATTTCCTGAAATTTTCAGTAACATCCTCTCCTTCAGTTTTCTAAAATGTATATATTAATAGGAAATCCTGCCACCGCTGGTTACGCGATCAAACGTCTCCAAGAGCTTTTGTTATCGTAGAATCTAAAGAAAGTTGGTTGTCACATGAAATATGGAGACCTCTATGTCTTTGGTGTTCGGTCGTAAAATGATATAAGTACATAACACAAAACAACAAATGATTTACAACACAGAGATTGCTTTCTTTCACAAAGATTAAAGAAAAACATACAAAAAGGTTTGAAAGAGAAACAAAAAAAAAGCCTCTTTCACCCTCCCACAGAATAATAGACTCGTTCTCGGAAAGTATAATGCTTTTTTCTATTACATGCTCTGTTTAATCTAAAACAGAGAAAGGACACTGGCTTTTCTCAATTCCACATGTTTATACTTTGTTGCGTTACATTTACGTACAGTATAAAAGAGAATTTGATCTTTTGGTTTGTGGAAATATTAGAGAATTTTAATAAGAGTTACAGAAGGATTTCATACATTATTCCATTAGCAAAGTGGGTTAATAAAAAAGAATAATAAATTTAATTATTAATAAACAGCCGCAACAATTCAAGAATAGTAATTAAATGTCATTGTTACGTAATCTTATAATACCGCTTATGTTATGTTACTATCTAATAATATCACAGAAACATGAAGCAGACTGTAATATTAAAATACAATTAATAGCAATGCCTTACCGATCCCCAGTTTTAATCCTAAGTTATGGTTTAATGTTAGTTTAAAAAAAGCAAAAAAACATCGAAATTTTGTTCATCATCTACAGCATTGTTATCTAAAGTGTGACGTGAACAAGTGTCCGTAAAAAGTTATTAAATTAATGTGATTAACATTTTAAATTTTAATATGCTTAACAGTAGGAAGTTTTGTCACGGATTGTATTGCAAGTGCAATTCAAATAATCACGAATGTAAGATTTGTTTCGAAAGTACAGTTTAGAAATGCTGCTCCGGAGCATTTTGTTACTTTTACTAGATTGTTTCATGTAATACGATGCCAGGAAAAAAAATGAAATTATTGAAAATTCAACGTTTTCTTTAATTAATTGTATAATTAGAAACTTATTTTTATAACGATTAATTTTGTATATCATTAGAAGAGACTTGTTACGATAAATGTTCATAATGCAGAAGATTCAGTTTAACTTGTGTTCGAAATTTCAAGATAATTAAAAACATTATATACATCAAGCTAAAAATGTATTAAAAATTACAAATATTGCTACATGTTCGTTTATGTTCATGAGGGGCCTTAAGATGTTCGTGATCACGAACAAAACTTGTAGCATTCTTTGTCATTTTTAATACATTTTTAGCATACAAGGATGGTCTGAAAAGTTTCCGACCTAACAAAGATACAAGATATTTTTTTCTTCAAATTTATTTTTTTATTTCTCTACATAGTCTCCTTGTAAGTCTAAACACTTCTCCCAGCGATGCTCCCATCTCTTCAACCCGTCCAAATAGTACTCTTTCTCTGCAAAATAGTTGTTTACGAAGGTGATGGCCTCCTCATTCATCTCTGTCCTCCGAGCGCAACTTTTAGCTTAGAGAACAAAATGAGTCGCTTGGGGCTAGATCTGGTGAGTAAGGAGGGTGGTTAAGCAGTTCAAACCGTAATGCGTGGATTTTCGCCATGGCAACCGCTGAAGCTTGAGACATTGTATTGGTGGAACAAGATTTTTTTTGTTTTTTTTTTGTCTGCAAATGGGGTTGTTTTTCCGTAATTTCTGCCTTCAACTTGTCAAGTAATGATGCATAGTATGCTCCTGTAATGGTTTTCCCTTTCTGAAGATAAGCGATTAAGATAACTCTACGATTGTCCCAGAAAGCAGTCGCCATCATTTTCCCAGCCTTTGTCTTTATTGGAGCCGATTCCCCATTGGCAGTCAACTGTTTTGACTGTATTTTTGATTCTGAAGTGTAATGGTGTACACAAGTTTCATCTACAGTAATTATCCGGCGCCAAAACCCTGATTTATTGCGCCTAAACTGCGACAACAGAGCGTTGGAAATGTTCTTACGTTTCTGGTCCAAAGTGAGCAAGCGCGGCACCCAACGCGCGGATAGCTTTCTCTTGCCGAAATCTTGATTCAATATGTGACAAACACGTTCTTTGGAGATATTCATAGCTTCTCCCATCTCTCTAACTTCAATTCGACGGTTGTCTAGCACCATTTGGTGAACTTGAGCGAAATTATCAACAGAGGTTGCAGTTTTTGGACGTCCCGAACGGTCATCGTCACCCATGCTGGTACGGATATGTTTAAATTCAGCTGCCTAAAGTTTCACGGTGGTAAATGATGGTGTAGACTCCTTGTACACGGCGTCTAACTCGTCTATGATTTGCGTAAGCGTATTGCCTTTCAAAAATAAATATTTCATGACAGCTCGATACTCGATTTTTTCCATTTTCACAAAAACACTCACTTCGACTCACTCAAACGATTGTCAAATAACCACTGCGCGTACAAAGTGGCTGCGATTTCGGTGAGTACCTTTCAACGCAAGCGCAAACAAACCCCACTTTTGTTGACGAGTGCTATCATCTTCATGTTGAGGTCGGAAACTTTTCAGCCCACCCTTGTACATGTGTCTAATGTGTTTTAATTAACTTGTTGATAATCTAGTTTGTTTTACGCCTGTCTGAAAAAAAATCAGCGTAAAACGGTAGCCCTTTAAAACAGTTCCCATTTCCTTTCATTGCAGATTAAAATCTGTTACTGTAATTAACTATGCAGTAGCAAAAATATTAAAAACAATAATTAAGAAAAAAAAATAATTTAAATGTCTACTTAAAAATAGATATAAGTAGTTACAACAAGATATTCAAAGAACATCCATCTTTAAGTTAATGTACTCAAAGACTTTTAATTCAAGTCATAATGAATGGGTTAATCTGAGTGCTAAAGCTTGTACAAACCGAATTTGTATGGACATTTTTTTTTTGGACCGTTAGGAAAGAAAGGGAAAGAATGGAGGTAAAGAGAAAATAAAAAAAAAAGCAAACAAAGAAGACGCAAAAAAAAATAGCTTCAAGTCATTAAGATCTAACCTTAAGAGATATTTGACTCTTTGGGGATTTTGTCCTGTTTGATGTATTTCTAAAAACTCACAGAAAATGCTGTAATAATCTCTAATTTTAGGAATAATAGAAACCCATTTAGTTGAATTATTTTTTATCAATAAATCAATAAGTTCTATTAAACTATTTCCAGATATCTTTCAATTAATGAAGTTTATTTGAGACGCAATTTCTGAATTCCTTTTTAACTGAAAAATAAGAAAAATGATCCTGTATAGCTTTCTATAAAATGAATTAAAGATTGTTACTGGACGAATGAATAGCTGATTATTCAAAAACGTTAAAAACTGTTCGAAAAGCTATTAGCATTTTCTGTGTTGGCTTCTTTTAAAACATATTGGTATAAGCTGATTATTTTATAACTGAAGTAATACATTATTAACAGAGAACACTGTCTCATGTAAATTGTTGGTTCAATTTGTATTTTGTCAGGTGACTGCAATTTTTAATACAGTAAGGCAGACATCATCAGTTCAACATCGTCAGTTGGGCAGAGAACATCTCTGTAATGAGGAAAGGAGGGAACTTTACATGGCACTAAACTTGATGCTAGTGTTCTGGGTCAAGCATCTCTAAACGACTGCTGTCCTGGGCTTTCCACAGTTTCAAGAGAGTAAGCCTACCTAGGGTGGTGCGAAAAACAAAAATATTTTAATGATTGGTAATCTTGTCAAAATAAACACTTCTGACTGAGAGGATCATCTGCAAGCTAACGACCACACAAATCATATTAGTATTTGTTATATTCCCAACTTAGTATGCAAAACAAGATCTCAGAACAGCTAACAAACCGTAACTTGTTGAATTGGTTAGAAAAGCCGACGACTAGGTTAGGATGCCGATGTTGTCGGCAAAGAACAAATTACCGTGTCTTCTGTGGGCACGGGAACATTAACACTAAGCACGTGATGACTGAAAACAAAATGACTTCTGACGAAGCAAGATTCTTTTTGCATCCTGCTGATGGAAGTTTCAGAATTTGTCGAAAACAATATAAGTCCGTGGGCCTATCGTGTCTCAAGTAAACTGTACTAACTAGAAATGTAGGTGTAATGGTCTGGGAAATATTTTCTGATACATATTGATACACAAATTCATTCCTTCGCGGTTATAGTTCTTCCAGCAGAATAATACGCCTTCTCACAGGACCCAAATTACCATAGAATAGTTTTAGAAACATGATATCAAGCTTTTAAAATGATGTGAACAGTCACCTGAACCCTATTGAATATCTTTGGGATAAGATAGAAAGAACTGTTTGGAATGAATTAGATTCTGTCTTCGTCCAATTTGCAACATTTTACGACACAATCAAGTCTTTTTTGTATAACATTTATGCCTAATTCATCCAGTATCGTGTAGAATCCAAGACGACCTCAGTCTGCTTTCAACACCAAAATCGGCATTACATCCGAAAGTGACCGTATTTTTCTTCTAAAACACTGGCATTTCCTAAAGGAACCGAGGCCAAAATTTCTCTTTGAATGGTCGTTCTAAGGCGTCTAAGGCTTTCGTCAGTCGATGTCCTAATCTACTGTCAATGTATTTCCAACTTAATGTAACAACGGCATTAGATCTGAAAAGCAGGAGGCGAATCTTAACTCTTTTGAAATTATTCTGACTTGTGAGGAGATGAATTTTTGAAATACTGTCTGTTAAAATTCAATATAAGAAACAATGACCTATTGGTACATAATTTAATATTATTAACAACATAATTTAATATTATTAACAGTGTTAAAGATGTTTAACTTCATCTCCTCTTCTTTCTATTTATTTGTAGTGAAGCAAAAATTAATAAAAAACATCTTTGTACTACTAGGACTTCGAATCAAATGATCTTGTTGATTTTGAAATATGTTTTCTTGACTAGGCCTTCTGATTAGTTAAGAAAATTTTATTCCCAATTCTGAATGTCAACTGGTAGTTCGCTCTCGTAACTTGCTTCTCACTGTCCAAAACTTAAAAAAGACTAAAAAGATAAAACCAGCTTATTTTACTCATTTTCAGATCATTCTTCAATATTTTACTTTGAGATCACTTTCGATTTGATGGGAACTTTACGGCATAAAAATAAATAACAGATTGTCTTTTCACTTGGAAATCTCCTTCCGTAATAATTCCTTTTGAAGTTTGGGCCCACACGTCAAACATTATCAAACACAAATAGTATTATTATTATTATTATTATTATTATTTGAAAACTAAGATGAATGTTTTTCAAAAGACTGGACGGAAACTGCTTCACCTAATTGTGATGCAAAAGATACAGTTGCTAATGAAAACATAGTTATTTACAGATAAAATACAATGATTGCATCTGATGGCAAATACAAAACAAATGTAAAATTTAAAATGGAAACTCCATAGTAGCTGAATCGTCGTCTAATTCAATGATAAAGAAAAATTATCCAAGTTCATCTCAAATGTTTCCTAAATTTAAATTCTGAATTCTACATTCTAAATTCCTTTCAAACTTTGATAAAGCTTATTATGTTATAGCATTTGTCAGCTTATTATTTAGACTAAATAATTTGCAAGGCCATTAATGGAGGCAGTGCTATTCTCTTCCCATTTATGGTATATTAAGCATTGTTTTATTATTATTAAGAAATTTTTTATATCTACAAAATCAGTTCTTTCTTAAAAGAAACGAGAAAAATATTACTGATGACTAGCGAAGAAAAAAACTAAAAGACCTTAGGTTTCTAATTTTCTAACTAAAGTTAATCTAACTAAAAAAAAGTCTTAGACTTGTCAAAAGGAAAAAAAAAAAACTCCAAACGAGCAAAGATATCTTTCAAATCTTCAACATTGATATTACATGTGAATTTTAAATGAAATATTATTAAGAGAATAAACTTTTTGTACCTGTTACTTTAGAAGTAAGTAATATTTCCAAGCACCTTCAATTCCGTAGAATCAAAGAATTTGTTTTTAAGAACTTTCTCCAGATTCTTACAAAGATATCTGGAGATAATGCGGTAAGTGCAGAAGTAATTAAGATGAAGATCCCATTATTGATTCAGTGAAAAGCAGTTTTGGTCTTCAGTAGAACCACAATTATAGTCATGAAAATGAGTCCATGAAAGATTCACGAGTTGGCAGAAGAAACCTATCTTCTACCTTCAATGGAGGTAATCTCAGGTTGCATTATCCTACTCATAACATTAAATCTCTCTCTCTCTCTCTCTCTCCATCCACAAATTACCTTTTTAGGGCTCAAAAAATATCTTATTCAATGTGTCTCAATTATTTAAAAATGCTAAAAATTATGAGTTCTTCTGTTTAAAATTCTTATAATCCTCAAGCTGTTAGATTCAGATACGTCAGTGAAAAATTGTAAAGTTAAATTTTTAATTTTTAATCATTGTTATATTCATTGATTATCTAAAGATTCCATTGTAATGTCCATAGAAGATTTTAGAACGCATTTGACAGATTTAAAGAGAAGAGACAGCGAATCATACGATATGACCTCTTTTTAAGATTATCGATAACGATGACCGCTTTGTGTCTGATAAATATCATGGACATCGATGCTGTAGTTATTAAGAACTCGTCTCTAGTGAGAAGTCTATACCAAATATACTCGTACATTTTCTCGTGCCTCATTATCACGAGACTTACTAAGCATATCTTCCAAAATTAATCATAATATCGGATGATTCATAAAGTACTGGAAAGTGCTGGTGTTTTCACCGCCCCATATCTTTTAAACTACCGCTCATAAAAATCTGGAACTTTTTATATAAAATCGCTAAATATATAAGAGTTATATTTTCATGTTATTACTTATTCATTATTATTGAAATTCATTTTATTTGCGTTCAAACACCCCCAACATATCGTAATTATTATCCAAAAAAATATTCGACTGTCTCCCAAAAAAGTCATTTGTCAGAATGCATTTTCGAAAAAATTCATTTTTTTAAAAATTAAACAAAGGAATTAATGACAAAAGTGCTTAGATTAAATTTTCCTAATTAGGTTTCTGTATCATTTGAATATTGGATCCAGACTTTTAGAGTTTAAACAGCATCACACAGTTATTTAAATATACGATATACTGGACGTGTTAAAATGAATTTCAATAATAATTTCAATAATAATGAATAAATAATAACATGAAAATATAACTCTTATTTGTTTGACGATTTTATATAAAAGATTTCAGATTTTTATGAGCAGTAGTTTAAAAGATATGGAGCGGTGAAAACTATCAGTACTTTCTAGTACTTTATGAATCATCCGATAAACTTATTTACTTCCTAATTCGAATTTTTAGCTTAGTTTCGTAGTAATGGGAGGCTCTTGAAATTACCCAGTCATTGTATATGTAGCCTATGTGTGTAGTTTCTTCCTAATAAATTTTGAACCACTGTATTGATCTTCTTGATCAATGATCAGTGATCAATCACTTTATCATGTGTATTTAAGAACAAAAGATGATCAAACTTTATATTTTGATTTTTTTCGTTAGCTCCTTAGCCAGAAAGAACTGCGGAAAGGTGGCACAAATTCCCTAGAAAAGCATTATAACCAAAAAATATTCATATCTAATAATCGCTATTAATCGATTTAACTTAACTTCGCGTGCTTTGATTGACTTTGGCGAGTTTTACATGGATGGTAATTTAATGGGATGGCCATCGCTTTTTTCACTGGTTTTCTATCAAGTTATTTTGAGTCTATTACACGGCCATCAAGAATACATTCATCCATCAGCCTCCATCTGAATACCACGTGAAGGTCTCGTTGTTGACGAGATTGCAACATGGCGAATCAACGGAATCGATAGAAGCTTGGTCTCTTAGCACCGTCGTACCTACATTTTATTTACGAAAATAAACATTGATTTGTATAAAAAAATCAATTATTCAAGCATCGAGAGAATGTTTTAATTATTTAAAACAGAAAGTATTCATATTTTTATCTTTTTGTACTTCTTTGTTTTCAGTTTGATATTTCTCGGTAAATCTCGACCAACGATATGTTTTCTAGATTTCAAACGCTCGCCGCTACAAATTTTTAGGCCGAAATTCTATTATGATTTTGGTTAATAATGTAGTTTTTCTGGAAGCATCCACGAAAACATAGGTAGAAGATGACATCTGTTTGTGAAAATTAAGTTTATAGTCAAATATAAATCGATTGGACTTCAAGTTCTTCAATTCGCCACCATGGGCGCTGTTCGTCATCAAAAACCATCCACCCAGCCATCAAGAAATAGAGTACGTTCTAAAAACTTGCAAATAACGCGGATTGATTTAATTTTTTCCAGGAAATGCAAAATTACTAATTTCAACTAAGCAACCTTTTTTTTGTATGTCGCCTTCTTGATTATAATAAAACAACTTTAAATAAAAATAAAAAAAGTAATCGTTTTAGGACAACACTTCAAGCAAAATAGGTTTTAATTTTTTTAAAGAATTTCTTTTTATTTAAAATAGCGATTCATGACGTCGGAATGCATGCTTACTTTCATATCAATAGATATCCGGAAATTTTTCATTACATTTAGAATTGGATGTTAACATTCTTGAGAAGCTACTATTCCATTGCAGAGAAAAATAGTAATTGGGAGGGTTTTTTTTTTGGTGATTATTTGCCAAAAATTCACCGATCGATTATTTTTTTCTTAAATTTCAATCTTATGTATTTGCTACCCTTCATGGAAATCCATATTACAATCGCTAATGCCATCTTTTTCCTTTCTATTCCTTTGGATGTAGAAATAAGTCTATTCTCAATCCCTAATGTTCTTTTCAATTATTGTCTTAGTTGTTAGTTTCAATTAATTCAGTGGATATCTTTATTTATTTCTGAGATCATTTTCAATTTTCCTTTAAGTCAAACATCCACAAAAAAAGAACCGTTCCCATCACTTTAATAAAAAAATCATAAAAAAATATTAATTAACCCATTGTTGTTTTGTATTTATATGGGTATTGTAGATATTTTTTGTATAAAAATATTTAAAATTTATTTTTTATAAAATAATTCTGTATTTTTCTCATTTAAAGACTAAACATCAAAGATAGTATGTTACTCAAGAAGAGATTTATAGATTTTAGCTGACGTGAAAATGGATCTTAAGGAGCAACCGACGATTTGCACTCTTTTGTCTTATATCTCCTTTGATTTCTGTCAGATGAGAAATTCTGGTTTTGACAAGACTTAGTCATAAGTGATTTGAGGTCCAGACTGAAAAACAGAGATATTTGTTTTCACTGAATATTGTTTCAAACATGTTAAATTAATTCGAAATCAAGTCCAGTTCTTTTTCTCGACGTACCTTTCTTAAAGTACCTTTCACTTTGCGGCATTTCCAGTTGATTTATTAAATATTAATCTGGCGAGAATTTTATGGTGTAAGTAAGTTTCAAAGTTGGGATATAAAGTCTCTGCGAAGTTAACTTTCCGTATTCTTCGCAGATGGATGAGACACCAAATGTCGATTAAGTCCAAGAAGGTCTTCTTGAAAAAGGGTATCGTTATGCAGACGAGAAGTCGGCTCCTCTTGCCGCTGTCCCCTTCCACCCGATGGGCATCGAAACGACCATCAGTGTCACATTTGGCAAGAGGGACGTCAATCGTAGCCGTGCGACATGTGCAACAGACAAAAGGGAAACCTAAAAGATGAAGGCAATGCTTTTGGAGGCGGAAAATTTATTGCAACCCGAATGTCCTCGGGGCCAACATTTCCATTCCGTCGAACCACATGTCTCACCCGGAGCACAGAGACGGCAAAGAGCATAACCCCCATCCCCTGCACTATTCGTCGCTGAATCTGCATGCTGATTGATTCCCTCTCAGAGGATCTTCACTATGTAATAGAATCTAGGATCGATCCACCCCCAATCCTTCATTATCCTTCAGTCTTTGCGAAATGAAATAATTAATGCTTCGAAAATTCATTTTTTTAATGGAAATTGGAAAAGGAATTAACTTTGCCGTCGCTGACACGATTAGCGATCAGTTATTGCGGCTTCCTATTGGGATGTGAGGAAGGATTTGGCTGCGATGAGACGCTTATCTCTCTGGAACTCTCTTTTGCTGAAAATTCAGTCATTTCACGACTTAGACAAAAAAAAGGTATTACCACTTCTTTTCCGCCTCACGGCATGAAACGAAATGACAGAAATAATAAAAAAGATAATCCTCGGAGGATTAAAGAATTCGATCAATTCTGTGATACTTATTCTATATTTTGGAACTAAATTCTAAGATGATAAAAGAAACATTAACTGCCAAAAGAAAGTCTTTCATTTTTATTTCGAGGGGAAAAACTTCTTTTAATATAAAAACAAGACTTTTCCCACTTAATCAGGAAGTCTAAATAATTATTTATGTTTGGATTATTATTTTAGTTACTTTAATGTTACTTAACAAGAATAATCAAAATAAAAAATTATTTTAATAGAACTACGTAAAATAATGTAACTAAAGTCAGTTAACTGTTAATAAACAAATCAATCGATTTGTATCTGCCTTCTTCCAAATCCTCTTCCGGTCTTCTGTGCTCTCCTTCAACAATTCTAAAATATGCTGAATCTTAGGTTTCTTTTTTGATTTCATGTTTTCATAATTACACTTTAATTCATTTGAAGCAGAAATAATCTTAGTATTTAATTTCTTTTACTCGTAAAGATTACATTTAACTTAATTGCTGCAATTTTTTGGCAGAAAAGGTAAAGATTTTTAAAGTACGATTTTAAGTATGAGTCTTTCTCTGTCTTCTTTCTTCCGAAAAAATGGGAAAAGTTATTTCGTGAAGAAAACGTAAATGTTAAAGGTGGAATCTTTTCCAGTAAATTAAAATTTAAAAGTAACATTTCACAAATACTCCAATTAGAAAAATTTTAAAAGTTTTTATTTGAAGTTGACAACTGAATTTCGAAAATGCTGAAATAATCATGTTGCGGGAAAAAATGGATATAAATAATAATAAAAAAAAAAATCTCTTTCATGCAGTTAATGTAGAACATTGATTTTTTGGAAGGATGTTTTTTTTTTAAAAGATTTAAGATGTTTTACACTGAAATGAAGTGTTTCAAAAAAGAAGAATTAATCAATAATTAATTAAAATGATTCTCATAGAAGATTTTCAATTATTTGTCAGATATTTTGACAGCTGTCTTTTCTCTTCCTCACTATGTTGTTCATATGTTGTATGTTAAGAGTAGTTGAAGGCATGAAGTTTGAATTGGCTGGATTCCACTGAAGTTGTTTCTTCGAAAGTTGGTTTGTAAGTCTCTGAGTTTATTATTCAGTAAGTTCAGTAGCTTTGCTAAGAAAGGTTAATCCAATGAACTTAGGCGCTCTTGCAAATGTTTAAAAATGCTCGACGACTCATAAATAAAATAGGAAAGTTAAATCTTTTGACTTTGAATGGTGTACGATAATAGCTGTAATTAAAGTCCGTAAAAGTGGCTTTAAATAAGGTTGAACAAACTCATTCACGTTATCAAAGATTTTACCATGTAAAGTGGCTCGATCTGTTACAGCAGATGCTGCTTCCGTCTCGACCTGACGCTTTCGATGCGCCTTCCTTGTCCAATTATGTAAACGATGATCATGTACTCGCCTTGATTAGGCGGCCGAATTAACGCGAAATCCTTTTCTATAGAGTGTTAGCTGCTTATGAATAGCAATTACGAAGCTATAAATGATCACCATGCGGGATTGCACCAGTTATCGTTGCATATTTATGTTTCGTACTGACGAGAGTTCAAATTTCCCCGAATGTGGTTTAATGCCCTCATTATGTTCTGGACCGACATTGAACGGAGATTATCTTCTGGCTCGCCTGCAACTGCCGGCCCATTCCCGCGAGGGCCTCAATATTCTGGCGACCATTGCATTTAACTCAGTTTTTGATTAGTTGGCAGTCCGACATGAGTTTAGATCCTGAGGCTTTTCTAACTTCTCTACTGATTTAATCCAAACAGAAGCTAAGCAGAACCCCTTCTTCAGATATTTCACTTGTATTTGTGTAGAAATACTTTCAATTGCTTTCATAAGCTTACTTCAGGCATTTTTCACAAAATGCTGTATCGTTATAATTTTTTTAATATGTTATGTGAGACTGTGTGGCGGGTATCCCAGATTAACAGCATGAAATGATTGAGTTGTATATCTCAAAACACTTGTCTTAGGCTCCTACATCTCTGAGTTCTTAATGGCTTAAAACTATCAATCAATGGAAAAGGTCCTGGAAGCTCACTGGGAGAAAGGGTTCCCACGAAATGTGAGGAATGTTTCTGTAATAATAGTTAAATTATTTTAAACAAAATTACATTGGATAGTAACAATTATAATAAATCAAGTATTTATGCCTGATGTTAATTACTGTTTAAGTATTCTACTTGATTAATTGCATGTTTTAAAGATAAAGTTTGTCGTTTAAGTAAATATCTAAATTACTTAAATGCTTCTCTTATTCTACAGTAATTACAATAATATAAAATAATTACGATATTAATGATTTTTTATGATAATACATATATTATTTTTACTATGATACATCACTTTTAATATTTTACATTCTGATGATCTTGAGATTTTTCATCCTACATTAAGCATTGTTATATCCGCATGACTAACGAAGGAAGTAACAGATTGTAATGTCTCTTAAAATATGTCGGGGAACAAAAACATTAGAATAAAAAAAAATTAAATGCTATTTTAATCTAATTATAATGAAGATTTCTCTTGATTTTAGTGAACAAAATGAGAAGAACCATGAAGGAACTATCAATCACCATATAAGTAAAACAGTAATTTTTTTTAGTAATTTTTTGTGTTTTTTACCTCCTGAGTATTTGAAAGTTGTCACGGCAACCATATCTTGTAGTAATACAAAACGATACAGATACAGGTACTCCACTTCATATCTCGACCTATTATTGCAGTGAAACCGTGTCTTTCATTGACGATATGTGCCAGACCAACTCTTTTAATTTAACTTAAATAAGAAAACAAACTTAGCTTCCATTTCACATCAAAAGAAATAAGTGATTTTAAAACGATTTCGTAAGTTTAGGAAAAGGAGTAAATACAATTTCGTTGGTTATACAAGGATGAAAAACCAGGATACAATTGAAATACAGTATTTTGACTCCACTATCAGTTTGAATTATAAACAAAAGTAATATACAATGAACGAAAAAAGAAATATCAAAATTTCACATATGAAAGTAAAATATATATTTATAAATTTCAACTTTATAAATGATAAAAAAATGAATGAAATCAAATCAAAATTCAAACGTCAACTGTTAGAAAAAAAAACATATTATGTAAATACTAGCTTATTTATACAAAAAGAATTCACATTAAAGTACATACACGCCTTAAAACATTTGGTAACATTACTATCATATTACGTTTGAGACGGTTGGTTTAATTAGTACTTACTTAGATACCCGTTAATAAAAAGTATCTTTGCTCAAAATGATACATTCAGCTTTTAAATTATGGCTTGTGAATAAAAAACGATAAAAATAAAAAAACTGGTATTGCGGAAAAATTAGGACGAATTGATGTAAGATTAAAGACCTTCTGATGGAATAGAGAAAAATGCATCGAATTCTAAACGACATGCGAAGAATAAAAAACAAAAACATATTATTTAAATAAATTATTTTTCTTCCTTCTTTTTCTTTGCTTTACTCTTTCTCTTTTCAATTTCAAATGTAGTTTTACATTAATTGTCAGATAAATGTTCATTTATATATATATATATATATATATATATATATAAAAAAAATCTCATACACAAAAAAAATTTTGTATATATATATATATATATTGTATGTAATTAACCTAAAACTGAGTATCCCACCAACAATTTAAGTAAACTCTGTGGTTCTACTTCCTCACCTCAAGCCTGATCACTAATTATAATCAATTCATCCCCATTTCTAAAAACATATGAGATCTAAATTGTGTTCTTAGTGCTGGCATAAATCACATTCTTCCAAAAGAATCTAATCTAATAGTCTTAAAAGACAAAGTATTTGTAGTATTTCGCTTTCAGTCTTGTCTGGATAATAATGAATTGTTCCATATAAGGCCAACGAACCAAATAAGTTATGTTTAAAAATGTGTAGAAAACATGAATAAGGAATAATAGTATATACGTTTTATTTTGTTATTTTAATTATTTAAGTGGTTTAAAAATCAACTATTGCATTCCTATACCAATGCCAGGAAAGCGTTTAGAGCAACTGTTTAATCATTCCTATTTAATATTTAATCAAACAGAATAGTAAAATAAATAAATAAATTTATAAGTTTGCATTTTTTAAAATTCAGATGTAGAATTATACACTAATTTTAAACTAATTATTGAAATTTACCTTCTATCTGTAGTTACAAAAACCTAATTGAATTCAAAGCTTAATTGAAAAGGCTGTTAATAATTACAGTCAGATGACAAAAGTTATTAGGTAAGATAAGACCTACCTTCAAAATAATTCAGATTTGCCCACATGAGCTGAATTAGAAAAACAGTCTGAAACAATATTTTCCAATAGTCCTTTTCAGATCTCTGTAGATTTTTATAAAATAATGTAATGTCTCTTTTATTCGGTTACATCCAAAAAACAGTGGGTATTAATTTTCATTATTCATTGTTGCCTTGATCTAATAGAAAGCAAACATGTAAAATGTCAATACTAGTTATCTAATAATCTATTTTTATTTATAATAAAAATAAATTAGCGTCCATTTAATTAGATAAAAAAAAAATCCAAATGCAAAAATTATTTAAATAAGGTTCTCGCAACCTAATCTATTATCTCGGGGACAGCTGTTTCTGCCTTTTTAGGCGTCATCAGTCAGATTTACCCTTGATGATAGCTTAGACTGTGTGACGAAGTTAAGGATACCACTCCAGCTCTCTTAAACAACACCCCAACAAATAGACAAAATTACATATGAAGCAGAGGGTAGAGAAACAAATTCCAGTGATGACTGATTGTATGACCTACACAAGACAAACAAAATATGCAGTTATAAATGTTCAAAGTTTTCAGAGATGCAGAATTGAAATACCTTTGTTGAAATATTTCTGGTATTAGTTTCACAAATAATAAAAATAACATATATTAATAATATAAAAAAAAAAGATATAAAAATCATGAAGTTTCGTATTAGATTGTAGCTTAAAACTAAAGCATATTATTTCGTTATTTTTTTTTTCTGTGGAAAGAAAACTCTTACTATATTAATATTTTAATGCTGTTCTCCAGGAAGTTTTCGTTGATTTTTAAACTAAACATTTAGTGAAGGGCGAATAATCTGATCCTCAGGACGAATTCTCCCTGAGAACAAACATATATCTGCTTTAGTAGGAAGAGTCTATAAACATATTCCAATAAATTATCCTTTTGATATATACAGGGTGGACGGAATGTAACTAGGTATTATTAATTGGCTGTTAAAATTTTAATATCAATGAAATAATACTGAAATCAGCATGTACATGTAGAACATTAAATAGGACATCGATTTTTCATGCCGCATAGTTCAGAATGCGGCCGCCAGAGGACATACATGCAACAATATCAAAGATGGCCGATCGCCTTACAGTGAGAAAACGAGCGCAGATTGCTTCACGCTATGAGGTGTGGAATTCAATCGTTCTTGTGCAGAGATGGAGGCGTACGGTGAAGGGCAGGAATGCCACAATTCGTCCGGACAATAAAGGATTGTCACACGAAGCTAATGTCCACAGGTTCAGTAAAGGATGCAGCAAAAACAGGTCGTCCATCCACGTCTCGGTCTGCTGAGAATGTGGCGATCGTGCGGAATATGTTCAATCGTAGTCCGGCTAAATCAACACGCCAGGCAGCTCCCGAGAGCATGCTCACAAGGTTCGCTGTGCGACAAGTATTGCATAAGGAATTAAACTTTCGAGCATGGAAACCCCATTATGTGCAGCAACTGACACCAGAAGACTGCGATCGCAGAATGGAGTACGGGGAGATTTATGTTGGGTTGGCATGAAGATTGGCCTCAATTGTTCGACAACATCCTCTGGAGTGACGAGGCCGTTTTCCATGTGGGAGGTTTCGTCAATCGGCACAATTGCCATTACTGGGCGGAACAGGATCCTGGAGTTACGGTGGAGAAGATGCAGTCTCGACCGAAAGTGACCGTGTGGTGTGGAATAACGGCTATAAATGTCGTCGGCCCATATCTCCTGTGTGACACAATGAACGCGGAATGATACCTTGAAATGCTTCAGGATTACGTTTGGCCCATGGTATCTGAATGGGAAAATACTGACGACATTATCTTCATGCAAGACGGTGCATCACCTCACTTTGCGAATGTCGTCCGTAACTGGTTGGATGAAGAAGTTTCCGGGACGTTGGTTGGGGAGAAGGGGACCTCATGAATGGCCTGCAAGAAGTCCAGACGTGACACTCTGTGACTTTTTTTTATGGGGCTGGGCAAAGGACGAGATGTACCGGACGAAACCTCGCATATTGGACGAATTGGAAGCACGGATTCGGGAAGTTCTTGCCAACATCCCACACAACTTCCTCCAGAAATCTGTGGATTCCATTCCAGGTCGTTTGAGGTCATTGGTCAACGCCACAGGTGCCTACATTGAATTTTAAGGTAGGCAATCACATTCCCATATATCTGTGTACATGCTGTATAAATTTCAAGTAAATAACTCTATAAACATAAAAGATATAAGATCATTTCGATACCTAGTTACTTTCCGCCCACCCTGAATAGCTTTATCATAAGGAGTTTCATCTCAGAATTGATAGGTATGTCTCATACAAGGCTTAATGGCTCATCCGAAGGTGTAGGTCCCGACGTTTCTCTGACCATCGGGATAATTGTCAGCTTAATTATCCAATTTCTGCCCTGGGAAAGAAACCTGATTCCCACTTTACAGAGGGCTGGGTGAACCCTCAGGCCCATCAGAGATGAAATAACCTAGGCAAAATTTCCCATTGAATACGGCTTCTCCAGTTCAGTCTTTACACTACTGTCCTACTGGGACCACTTCAAACCAGAATTGGCTTTGTAATTCAACAGAGGATAAAATGTTTAATAAACACGTATTTTCTTAGATGATATTTTTATTTAAAATAGAAATATTCTTTATCAAATACTCATTCTTCAACATGCAGATATTTGGTGCAACGCATTAGAGACGGCCTGCCACAAAAGGCTGAACTAGTTATTTGCGTCATTGTTGATATTTTCAACACTTTAATTGTTTCACGCTGTCTCTTTGGTTTTCATGATGGCCAGGATTTATGAGGATCCGATCCAGAGTTATGTTTGTAATGCAAATAGACCAGGTTCATTTGTAGAGGAATTGCCAAAGCAGAAGCTGTCAACAATTAAAACAAACGGTTTCCGACCAGATAGAAAAGCTCACATCAAATGCCTTTTATGCTGCTGCAGTTCATATTTATGAAAAGTGGATGGAATTTGACGTTTTGTAATAATGTGTACAAGTAAATATTTAATTATCTTCTATAATGAAATATTGACGTAAGTCTTTGCTGAACCTCCTATTGACATTTGTAAAGAATTAGGACTTTTTTTCCATAATAATGTTACCTTCTTAGTTATCTTCAGTAAATATCAAACCTAGTTAATATTTTTGTATTAATATCAAGCTATCACAAAATTTAAAGATTCACTAGTATTTCAAAATGTTACAATAAAAAATAAAATTTTCTTGATATTCAGAACCTCATTATTTTCTTTTCCATTGTATCTCCTCTCGTAATTTGGTTGAGACAATAAAAGAATCCAAAACATTGTTTCCATTGATATTCATTTAGGAATATTGTATTTTCAAAAAAACAATATTATCATTAATTTTTTTTATCTTATAATCTTATTATAATTTTTCTAACAAATCGTTTCATCGTCTCATTGGGAACTGCATAGTTGCCGTCCGAAATATCATCTACCTAGGATAAGATAGCAAAAAAGAACTGATTAAAACGAAAAAAAAGTTAAATTATTTTTACAAGTTACTTATTACGTAACAAGAAAGTAGGAAATAAGAAAAAAATAACAGGAAGCGAAAAGTGAGATAAGTAGATAAAAGAATGTAGAAAAGAAGAAAGATAAGATAAAAAAATGCGTATTACATTGAAGCTAATCCTTTCTTCAGCTATTAAGGTACAGGAAATGAATTGTACAGTGTTTTATGTTTTGTTTTGTTATGTTTTTGTCTTGAACTTTTTTTTGCTTGAATGTTTAGCTTGTCCGATATATATCAAAATAACAGAAGCTTTCGTTTATAGAAACTGATATCTGTAGAATAAATTGTTTTTTAGATTATTCTGATCTCTGTAAAAAGGATGATAGACAGAAGAACTGGCTTATTTCGATTAAAAACTTAATTCGTTCAAACTACTGTTTTCTCAAGTTTTAAAGAATTTCTAAAAGCTATATCCCAAAGCCTTAATAATATATGGTAGATAGAACTACTGTCGTCATATAAAATAGTCATTAGGAGTCAGTAAATAAAAATAGTTATTAGGTAGGGTGATCCCTTTGTTTTCTTCACCTTTCTTCACTTTTCAATATAATAAGCATTATATTACTATAATAATTATTATAACTTAAAATCAAATTCCTTTAAATATTTATCTTGTTCTGTAATAGAACATTGAGCATTGTAATTATTTTGGCTTTTTCTTAACATTCATGTATATGAAGCGAAATGGTTAAACGTTTCTCCAATCATGACTTCTACCAGAATTTTGTGCAAATCACATATGAAATATATGTGGTGTTTTACTTTCTCCTAATTCATTGAACATTCGTAATTCTTTAGCTTGAATAATTAGTATTTGTATTAATGCTTAAAAACATATTTATAGTAAACAGAATAATAATAATAAAATTAACCTAAAAGTGTATTTCATTTCTTCCAATAGGATTTCTTGAAAATAAATTTCGTATTTCAAACTTTCTGTGAATCCTGTATTTCCTGGATTTCCATGGTTATTCTAATGCTGCTACAGAGATGAAAATCCAAATGAACAACAAAATTCCGCTGTGTTGGAGAATTAGATGATTGACGAATCATCTGCTTCCTTTGGATAATCACTTGAGCACCCAAGTGTTCTTATTAACCTTAAGAAACAAACCAATCAATTATCCATCAATGTCTGTGGACGCAGCGTTGCTCGGGGGTCTCCAACGCCATTTGCTGGACGAAGATTCCAAGAGAAAGGCAATTAATCACGCAATCCCCCTCTGAAGTGGTTGTGTTGATCGAATGGAACAACCTTACTTACGATTCGAACCACGAAATTGAATCTACCGAAAATTTACGAAGTAGGAAAGGTTTTTCCGGATTGTACAAATGCCAGATTCTCGAGTTAAAACTTGTTTTCACTTTGTGAAGTCAAATTCGATCCATTTGTTTGTTCCTTTGTCTAAATTTAGAAGAATCTGCAGACAATCCATCGATCAAATTTTCTGAAATTTGTTAATTTTTTTTTATTTCCACTAACAAAATTTTGAATTTTGTTTATTTACTATGCCGTACTGATTACTACAGACATGTATTCCTTGTACTATCATTAATCGTTCTATTTTATCATTAATCGTTTGATTTATATCAGAAAGTTACTGATATCATCTTTGGAATTCAAGATGATCACTTGATCCAGTATTTCTTCTTTGCATCCTTTTATTAGTTGATCTGTGGTTTAGGCACTGGGTTGCGGTAGATGCCGTGGATCTTTCTCTTCCATACGATTCCTAGGGTTCATCCATTGCTCTGTAACACGGATAGGACCGGGGTCTTTCCAGGGAACAAGGGTGTCGGACTGACCAACAGGACTTCATCCCGGTGATCGCAAATCGTTTATGTCTTTACCGCCAACGTCCGAAGTGTCCTATTTGATCCTTTAACTGAACTTTATTGGATTGATTATTGATTTATTGATTGTTGAATCATTGCTATGGTGATTTGTTAATAAGGGACTTATTAATATCTATTCCTATTTATTAATTTCACTTGTACAAGATTGTAGAACTGTCCTTAAATATGCGATAATAAACCGAGCATTTTTGAATTTGATGTAGATCTCCAGAAGAAATACAAAATAGTTCGATTTAGAGATGCAGGAGATCGATTAGGAATAGGTTTTATGAATATGTTTGAATAGAATTACATTAGATGTCGGAAATGTATTTTAACTCTCAAATATAATAAATATTTCACAGACAGGTGAATGGATCATTTATTTGTAAAACTGTTTTTCTACAATGTTCTACTGCGTAGGAACGGGGCTGAAATTAGTAAACAAAGTTACAATCTTTTTGACAATAATCCATAACCTTACATTTACATTTTTATAGGACCTGTTTCCTCTCTAGATCTCAAATCGATCTACCTTTTTAAAAAAAAGATTTATTGTATCCAATTATTAATAAATAATGAAGCTAATTTAAGAATTTTGAGAAGCAAATGCTGAGAGAACCAGTCTTATTATCATTTCTCACGCTTACTATTTTAAAGATAGTTAATTTTTTTATTGTTTTTTACATATTAAATAATATGACTCCTAATAACAAAGGTAGGCATGGACTGTAGTCAAACTTGTAAAATAGTTTAAAAACCGTTATAGAAATCTATTCTCTTCGTCAGAATTTTTAATCTCAAAAACGCATATTATTATAAGAAATTTGACATTTATTAGAAGAAATATCAAATCAACTTAAATAAAAATAGTAAAATAAATGAATAAATAAATAACAAAAAAATAAGATTGGGCAGCTAAATAAACTATAAAAGTAATTTTAATTTTAGCAGAAATTTTAATTTGTATAACGTAAACAGAAATATTCGTAAGTATTTCAAACTGTGATGCTGTGACAAACGTACAATATTAAGATATCAATTTGAAAACAATCTATCTTTCAACGTCATTCGTTCTTAAAGATAGAATTATAGTCTCTAGTTAGGTTACAAATAATGGACTTCTTAATATCGAAGAAGAAGTTCTGAGCATCCAAACAAATAACGTTACTCTTAATTCTTTTTACAACAGTAGCTGTCTCCTGGAAAAACCTGCAGAATAAGGAAACACACAAAAGCAATCTCAAATTTTCTTTTGTGCAGAATTTTTTTAATAATTTATTATCGTTTGGCAAATTCCAATTGTATTTCTTAATTTATATAATGAAAGCCCTCGTTTCTTTTGTTTATTTTGGAAATTCCCTATTACATTCCCTTCAATAAAGGATGAACGGAGAAACTGTTTTAACATTTTGTTACTAGAAAGATCAATAGAAACTTAAGCAGAGTTTCTTTAGGTTATTTGTTTCCGTTTTATTGGCGACCCATGATTTACAAGAGTCAAAGCAAGACTCAAATGAATGTTGATGCTGTTGTATTTTTTTTAGACTTTTCCTATCTTTTTCCCGGATAATTTTTTAGTTGCTATTGTTCACTGACTTCATTTAAAGAAATGGTAATAACAAAGATATTATTATATGTAACACTCACTTAAAGTGCCTAGCTTTGCCCGGACATTTATTTCTAGAACATCAGCATTTCTGAAAACTTGAAAATTAAACAACAGAATGGAATTATTTCATTTAAAAAAAAAATGTAACCAATATACGTATAATTTGTAAATTAATATAGTTGGTCAGGTTTTCAGCTGATTAGGCTAAAAAAAATTTGTAATGAATTTATTGAAAAAAAATGAACTCACCAAATCGACGAAATATGTAAAATAATATTTCAAAATCTTTCTCAAAATAATGCGATTTAAATATTATATAGAGAACAGATATACAGATATTCAATTTTGTATGTGTAGATAAATATTAACTCACTTCTATAATCTCTTTAATCTCCTTAAGTACCCTATAGAATACACCATATTTACCCTCAAGCCTATCTCCTAATCTAGGCCTTTATCTGCATACATTATTTCTTATCCTAACTCATGCCTAGCAACATATCCTTTAAATTTAATTGTTAAATCTTGTGGCCTAATTTCTATAGTTTTTGATCTGTAATGAATCAATGGTTTCCTTTTTAAAGAATTTTAAATTCCACAATTTAAATAGACGCTGTTTTATATGTTAACAATCGTTGAAATATTTTTGACCGTTCAGGGTTAATTTATAAATATTTTAAGTTTATGAATGCTTTTCGAAATAAAAAGAAATCGTAAAATTCCTAAAGTGTGTGGTTGGATTTGCTACGTGAATAATTAATCTCTTATAAGGAGATTAGTGTTCGTGGATAAAGTCACTTTTACGACCTTCCACTACTTTTTCCATTAAGACAAATTAAGAATTGAAACATACTTTTAAAAAGTTATGAGATAATAAAAAAAATACTTAGAAGTTATTTTAGCTTTGATTCTACTTTTATTAAATATAAATGTGACAGTTAAAACTTAAAATGTAAATTCGAAATTACTAAGAAATGGGAAAAGGTTATGAGCTAGATTTTTGTGTTTGAAAATTTCCTGTGGAAAAATTTATTTATGAAGGTGACATCGTTATTAGAAGTAAACATATTGTTTACTGATAGTAAACAATAACGTTGCTTTAGACGTCTAAAAGTTATGACAATCGTAAGCCGCTTTAAATTTGCATGTGCTTCATACCATTTAAATTAGTTGAATTTAGCCAACTTTAAGAGTATTGCTTTAAATATTATTAATTAAATGATAAATTAAAGAAAATCTATTATATATTGAAAACGAAGACAAGCACTGAGTTAATAAAAGTTAGAAGTATAAATATTTACTGGTTTAAAGATATAAGAAAAGAAAAAATAGAAACACAAAAAATATAAATAAAAAACATGCAAGGTAACCAATCACAATGCTTCGCAACGGCTTCTGATACGTGAATGAAGAAAATTATTCAGATGTTAATACAAAACGCCTACTTATAAATAAGCGGAATGAAAAGTCGGTTCGTGCAAATTAAAATACATTTTAACGAAGATATTTTAACATCTTCGACTAAATTAGAACCACTTCTACAAGAATTTAATCTGAAGCTCGTCTCACCTTGAAGTACCACCAGGTATGGAATGTGTCTCGACGCAGTCTATTCTAAGGTAAAGGTGACTCAATCTGTACTCACTATTTACATGGAATAATCGTCATTCTTAGCTCAAACTTTGTTAATAGCCTGAATTCAATAACTTTTGAATATTTTTTTTTTCATTTACGTATCAGAAGCTGTTGCGAAGCATTGTGATTGGTTTACTAATCGTTATCGCTACCTTGGAGCCCGACCAGCTAGACACAAACTCTACGGCTCTGAACTACTCTTGGCAAGACCTTTTCAACGACACCCTAATCAAGTCTCTAGCCCTCGTGGTTGCTGAGTTGATACTTGTCGACAGACAGACAGACAAACCGGGGATATAAGGCTTCACGGTAACAGAAGCCTAAAACCGGCCTTTGGAAATGGCTGCATAATCACTGGCATCTATTGTAATTGTTTGTTTCTCTCTTCTGTTCGATTTCGTAGAAGGGAATAGTTTTGATTGATACACCATCATTATAGCAATGTGGTGTCTTCAAAATAAAAACGGATTCCATGCATTTACGTATGGAGAAGTTGCCGGCTATTCTTAAAGTTGGGCTTGTGATTGTTCTGAATGGCGTATTGTTGTCTTGTCTACGGAGGGCCCTTTCGTGTTCGGTAATACGTGTACTAAGGGGCCTGCGGGTCTCGCCGATATAAATGCACGGGTGGTTGATGCATTTGATGCAGTCGATGACATTGATTTTTCCAGTCGTTTTCACATTTGTTGACTTTCCGTGATACGAAGTTGCTTATGGAGTTGTTGAGAGCAGTAGTGACGGATACAATGAAATTTTTCAGGGCTCGGGAAATGTGGTTGAAAGTTTGTTCGTCATGAGGAATTGAATATATGTAGGCATGTATGTGCTTATTCTGTTGTTCTTTGGAATTATTATAGATGTTATAGAAAGTAATCTATGTTTGAAGTATTTCGGATGAAGCTGCGAAGATATCATTATTCATGAGCAATTGGTAGATAAAGTAGATTCATTTTCAAATTCATGTAGACAGGAGCATATTTGGAAAGCACATAGTAGGAAGCTTTTTTTAGCATATTAATTTTGAATGTGCTCGGCACATTGGGTTTATAATGGAGGACAGAACCGGTATAAGTGGGCTTCCTGTAAATGCCTGTACTGATGTTATTGTGTGTGTCCTTCCAACTAATACATCTCGAAACGGGATAGCTTTGTGATGTTCATTTTCTAATTCCATTCTTATGTCCAGATGGATGTCATCGAAAATGTTTCTTTTATCTCCAATAGCCTCGTTGTAACAGGTCATCAAGGTAGCGAGTGTATAATGGTATCTCAAAACCACGTTCATTCAGTAGAGACATAGCTATATCCTCCATGGTTAAATCAGACAGAAGAGAAACAAACAATTACAATAGATGCCCGTGATTACGCAGCGGATTTCCAAAGGCCGGTTTGTTTGTTTTTTATATTTTTATTTTTCTATTTTTTTCTTTGCCATTATCGTTTCCCTCCATCCCGCCACTCCATTCCCTCCTTTCTTTGTAGGTGAAGACTTGCAAGAAGATGTCCCCCCCCCCCCCCCGAACCTTGGTGTTCCAACTTTCAAATGATGACCCACTATCGGCCTCAACGCATCCCATCTCCCTTAACGTGTAAAGTTTGAAAGATTCTTCCTATCAACTAGGCCAGCGGTTCCCAACCTTTTTCAGCTGGCGACCCACCTTTCCTTATCGGAATACCTCCACATATATAAGAATAGAAGAATACAGAATAAAACCATATTTGTATCGTAGCCCTTCCTTATATATGATCGATTTTCGATTTTTCTGATCTTTTCTGATGGTTTATTCGATGGTTTCTGATAGTTTTGGTATCAAGTGGCAACCCACCTGTAACCCTTCCGCGACCCACTAGTGGGTCGCGACCCACCGGTTGGGAAACACTGAACTAGGCCATTTGACGTCATTCGCGCAGAAGCACTTGATTAGTTCCTCCTTGTTGTCCCTCCACCTGTATTCAATTCAGTAACTTACCGTGTGAACTTCATTGTTTACCTAAATTCGACAAAGGCTGCGTGGAAATTAATTATGTATTTTATAACAGAAGTATAAATATTTATTGTTTTAAAGTTTATTTATTGTTTTATAAATATTTATACTTCTAACTTTTATTATCTCAGTGCGTGTCATTATATAACATTTATTTCCGTACGAAAAAAGCGACTTAAAATCTATTACAATTTACAAAGTGAACGGATATTATAGTGCAGATGAGATTTTCTTAAAAACAAAAACTAAAAACATTTTAAGCAAAATAGATTCAAATAGAAGTACTTTCAGGAACTTCTTGTTTATATCTTTATACGCCGATAATCTCTGAGCTTCAATAAAAAATTTCTTGCATCGCTCAGTTAGGGATTTATTTTCTAAATAAAAACGTGCCTTTATACATATTTTTTTTTGAAAATTTACTTAATTAACACTAAAATGACCCTGATTCAAGCTTCTTTTTCTTCCATTCAAGCTGATGGAAGATGAAGTTTCCAAAGGTCCTTTCTATTCTGGAAGAGGCAGCGGAGTGGTTCCCTAAGCTTTTGAAACAGAGGGAAACTCAAGCTTTTGTAAACCTTCAGTAAAAGAGACCTTCTGCCATCTAACATCTGTTTGTGTTGTATTATTATAATTTTCTCTTCTTTAACTCTTTCTTTTTTTTGTTATCAAATTGAAGCGAACCTTTTTTGAATTAGGGTTTTCAACGTGGGAGGTAATTTTGAATTTCTGTAGAATATTCCCTCGAAGTTTTGTTTGACTCAACAATACATCTCTATCTTAGGATATCTCTTTATATTATTTTCAGAAAAATTACTAGAGCTTGTATAGAATTCACTTTTTAGGATGACTCAGGTACATGAGAAACTTGTCAGTTGAATTGTGTCTTTAGGTTTTTTTCTCCGTTAAGTGCTTTATAGTGTAGTTATCGCTTTCTCCTTTTCTTATTTTGCAGGCTATGCTTCCACTTGACCTCTATTTCTACAAAACACTTTTTCATTCAACAGATTGAATCTTCTGGACCAATTCCAATGGAATGAACTCACGCCTAGCACATCGACGTTAAGTGTGATCAAAATTCCTAAGTTCAGAAAATCCACTTAAGTAACTTTTCGTTCCTTCAAAGAAGTTCAAGAGAAATGTGTGAGAATTTTTTTAACTTTTCAAATCATATTGATCCAGAAAACTATTTCTTGTCTTTCGTCTTTGAAAGCTTTAAATGGAAGAACAACTAATCGCAAACCATTATCAAGGTAAAAGAGTATTCAGAAATTAAATGATAAAATTGTTAACAAGCAAAAAAGAAAGTAATATATTCTTCGTATCCTCGTTTGAGGGAAAGGGAAATATTAAGCCAACCTTCCACTGTTAAATAAATTAGGTCTATTTTTTTAAATCTCGCAGTTGCGTCTTACTTTGGGTCCAATTTATGCTCCAACAATAGGTTCTCATTAAATAGCTTGAAATTATCATAAAGGGGTTATTCAGTCGAATTTTTATGAAAATTATAAACATGAATTTTTTTAGCTCTTACAGAACAAGTATCAGTAAGAAATTAAAGCTTAATTCCTGAAAGAAGAACTGAATTTCATTTTTCTTCTATTCAAACTTGGAATTCCTATTTTACTACAATTCTGTGTAAAAACTTAAATTGGGAAATTTTCGTTAGGAATAATCGCATGCTAGTCTATCAGCTGACTACTAATATATTGCTTCTGTATTGGTTTCTTTTCTTTTAATTACATTCACTTTGACATCAAGGGGATTTAAAATCCCTCTTAAATTTCAAAAGAAAATCATAAGAAAACATTTCAAATACAACTTTTTTTTTTATCTAAAAATGACAGTAAATGTAATTTTAAAATTTGTTTAGAATGAAACTAAAATCTAAAAAAATTAATAGTTAAATAGGTGTTAGCATATAATTGATTCTGCCGTTACAGAAACGGCAGAAATGAGATATCGCTGCAGTTAATTACCAATGCAGTTAATTACAAATGAGTAATTTCAATATTCTTATTTAGTTGCTTCACATATGAACTTTGCTCACAAAGAATTATTAGGACAATGTTATTTAATAATACTATGGATATTAAGTCCAACCTTCAGGGTAAGTAAAATCTATCATAAACGTTTCACTGATATTCTCATTTCAATTGCTGAATTATTTCTGATTAGATTCTGAAGAATTTTTCTCTTATTATTCATAGAAGGAGATGATAAATTATACTGAGCCTGGTCTTTTTAAAGCAAGTTTAAGCATCACCTATTGTATTTTCTTAATCTTTTTCGTAAGTAAGATATCTGTAAATATTTTCAAAAGAAATTTATACCATTATGTTGGTCGTTGTGTTATTATATAAGTTTTAATAAAATTTTAAGCCAATTTAGCGATATGAGTACTGAATAATAAAAACGACACACATACTTTAAGAAAGAAATGATATTAAAATTTTAATTACATATTACATTACAAAACAGGATAGTTTCGTCCGGCAGTGGATTGCTCAGGACTTCGTCAGCTCTTCTCTAAAAAATTACGAATGTAAATAAAACTAATTTCAAGCCATGTAAGATGTACTTAAAGATTGTTTCTTCCTATAAACATACAAAGTTTCTTTATTAAAGTAGTTGAGATGATGAAAAAAAGATAATGAAAAAAAATGAGTAAAAATATTAGGAAATTCAAAGAAGGAAGGAAGTTCACTAGAATAGTTTTAACTTTGCAAAGAAAATTATGGGCTTACCGAATCTTCTAAGAGGTTCTTATGATTCTTTATAAGAGGAAGCTGGAATTTTGCATCTTGCTAAAAGGGGTAATTGGTGAAACATTTTAAGAAGAGTAAAGGCGCATCTCTTCATGATGTAAAATATAATATTTAATAATCTTCCCATGAAGTAATCTCTAAGCACAATGAGGTTTTTTTTTCGTGCTTCATTTATAAGCTTATGAAGACATTCAGAGAAGTTGTTCTATATTATCATTAGTTAAAAAGAGAAGAAAACAAGTCCTTACTGAGACCATTCAGTGAAGAATTTATAAAGAATGGTATTTCATTAAATACATCCTACTTTCGTAATCCAAAATCGAACTCATAGCTTTTTATGATAAACCTTTGACCCTTGCATTCTTTTAACAAAAAAAAGTTGGAAGTAAAGCAATTGCTTGAAATAATGCTAAATTATTTGAATTGAGGACCTGCGGAAAAAAAGGCTGATTAATTGAATACAGATCTACATTAGATCAGTTTATTTTGTAACTACAACTTTCTATAACTTTTATTCAAACTTCTTGAAATGAGATTGAGTTTTTGTAGATGGGAGTTTTGCTAGGGCCGTCGGTTCACTCCACAGTATTGCGGCCTGTTTCAGATCTGTTGTTTAGATCCCTATATAATTTGGATCGGAAGGAAGAGTGGGCCATGATAATTGGGTATACTCGTCTTTGAGAGATTTTTTTTTTCTGCTCCGAGTGAAGTTGACTCGGTGCGGTGTATTGGCTTGCTCCTTGAACCTTCATCAGGAGAGTCTTCCACGAAGCGTAGCGCTGTTATTTTGTCAATGTTTTCGATAAGTTGATTCCATAGCCTCCTTCTCTGAGACTTTTTCGAAACCATTGCGCTAAACTCTAAGTAACATTCAACATCTCCTGATGAAGGCTCAAGAAACAGAGCCGAAATATTGAATCAATCTCACCAGGAAAGAGGGAAAATCCCTCTTACGGATACATACAACTAGACTTAGACTATATTTTTAACGGAAGAGAAACAGGCATCGAAGAGAGACACTTAGCCCACCTCGGAATTCAAACTGACGCTCAGATCTATCAACGGCAGGGAGGCCATCGAATTGACTATTCCGTCGCGCCCAAACGGTTAAATGTGAGTTACATCAGAAGATTTCCAGAGAAAATCAGAGAAAATATTTTGAATCATCTATAGGAAAATCCCATGGAGTAAGACTTCATGATCAATCATTCTAATTCCATGACTTAGTTTGGTTCTTCTATATTTTTTATCATTGGTCCTTTATCAAATCGATCCCAACTTTCTGCTATATTTCCAGGCAAGGAAACTACTGATGAAAAGAAAACTATAACTGTCGTATCATTTTAAAGTTGAGTCACTAGATCAAAATTAAACACATTCAATTCGGAATCATTTTTTGTGGATTCTTTTGAATAATTATTTAGTGGAAGGTTTAACAGGTTATTAGATATAATCACATTCTAATTTCCACACATTCAAAGTTAGATTCTCAGTGGATCCAGAGATACATTTCATTCATAATTTCATTTTCATCCATAAAACTGATGAGTTTTATGCACGAAAATGAAATTGTGAAGGAAATGTAATCAATGCCTCCATAAACAGAATGAATACAATGAAAACATGGTTTCTGCATTGCAGTGGTATGAAAAAAAATTTAATGTCTTGTGTTGAGCACAAAATTAAAATTCTGCACAAATCATCTAAATATGTAAACTCACAACAACAAAATGGAGAAGAAGTCAATTTTTAATTGGCTTCAGGACGCCAGTTAATGAGTGCTTTTCATTCATTAGTTAAAATTAATGGTCGTTTCATTAGAAAGTTCAGTAGATTCTGTCTGAACTCAAGAAATACACTAGTATGCAAAACTAAAGGATGAGACAGATTGTTGTATGCATAATATTCCCACGTCATAGAAACCTCAATTTTATAATTTTAATTACTTTATCTTTTTGAATTTTGGCATTCCTAGTTTTATCAATATACACTCAATGCCAAACATTACCACACCCAGAATGGAATGATCCGGAAACTGTATACTGCACCGTCACAAGCAGTTGTGCCATTGATTCCAGATGGACTGCGATTGCCCGCTGAGAAGTGTCACCAGGAGCAATAGTATCGCTAAGGCTCTGGTCATGTAAACGGCCATCATATGACCGCTGTACTTTATAATCAGTGTGGCTGTGGAGTGCAGATCTCTGAATCCTCAGCTTGACTTTACGCAGTTTTGAAGAGCTGACAGGGTTTGAGAGAGGTCGTACCGTTGCAGTGCAGGAGGCAGGTAGACAGTTCGTCGAATTGGCTGCCACTTCACTCCGACTGTACTGTGTGACGGTATTGGGAGCAGTGGAGACGTGCAGGGAAGACACCGGAGATCTAGACAGACTCAGAAAAGATCGTGATTCGATAGGTGTGGTGATCCTTGTTCACCATCCAGTGACATGCAACTTTGTAGAATAGATTTATTATCATTTTATGTTTGATTTGAAATTCGATTAATTCCTACTTTTTTGATTATTTTTGGATGAGGATATCAACCTTGAACTGGTTAAAGCTGGAATTTATTGGATATTTTATTTGATATTTATGTTAACAATGTCTTTACATTAATTTATTATATTGTTATGAGGAACTAGAATGTTTTGTAGCATCAATACAAAATAAAAATAACTTTTAGAATAATTATTTATTTTTTATATCATAGCGTTTCTTGTAAAGATGCCATATTGGTGTACTTGGTTCATTCTTGATTATCTAAGATTAATGTTGAAGCTCCAATTGCAGGTTCAATGGTTCTAACAGGGATTTTAGTAAAGATAGGTGATTATGGGCTTCTTTGAATAAATCAAAGTATTTTAAATAAATTTATTAGAACGAGATCAATTTTTATTGATTTAAGACTACAAGGGGATATCTATGGTTATGTTAATATGTTTACAATAATGAGATAGCTATAGTTTATTCATCTGTAGCTCATATAGGAATAGTTTTACGGAATATCATAATTTGTTGTGTTTGAGGGTTGGTATGGAGATTAATGATAGTGGTAGCACATGGATTAAGCTCATCTGGAATTCTTTTGTCCAATGTTATCTGTGAACGTTTAGAGAAAAGAAGACTAATTGAAAGAAAAGATTTACTATCAATTTTTTCTAATTTATCTCTACAACGTTTTTTGTTTGTTTTATGTAAGTAATATGGCTGCTGTCCAAAAATTGCCTTTTAAGTAGAATACTTTTTTTGATCAAAAATAACTTTTTGAGGAGTTGATTTATTTTTTATCTATTTTTGTGCTGAATAAAGATTATATCTTTTCTCATTAACTCAACATTGGAAGGTTATAGTGTTTATGGGTTTAAAAAGATTTGTGAGTATTTGTTACTATTTTTACATTGAATACCTTTAAATATTTTGGTTTTATAGATTGATTTATAATGATTAAATAGTTGAATTAATTGACTCCTATTAAATGATTTCATTCTGAAGCTCTTTTAATTACTCATAATAAAGACTTAATATTAAAATAATAATAAAAATGGGTGAAGTTAAAAAAATTCAGATTAATTGAGAAAAAGTTAAAACAATTGATAGAAGGAGAAGAAGAGGAATTTTCGATAGTAAAAATTACTTGTAGAAAAGATAATTACATTAAGGAAAAACCGTTGAGAAAATTATATTCGTGGAGACTTTTCCGAGGCACGATCCTGAGTTACTTTGTTGCTTCTGCTATATACGTACGGCTTTATGTTACTTTGTCCATAAGTTTTGCACATCAGTGGAATATATTTAAAAAAAAATAGGTCACTAAAATTTACTTTAAATTTATATGAAAAACATTTTTATGAATTGGAGCTTTCCGGGTTTTTTTTTCTTGTGATGCTTGGATCAAAAGGCCTCGTTTTCCTTTTGAGGTTAATTACTAAATAAAGAGTTTCATAGAAATGTTACATTAATCGGCAAAAGTGAGGGTTAGTTTATTGGGAATCTTTTTGTTGTGTTGATTTCTGTTTCGTATTAATTTTACTTTTTGTCATTAAAACTAGAATTCTGATTTTTCAAATAAGACTATTTATTTTATGTCAGTTATAATTTTCCTTGGAAAAATAAATTACACGAAATTGCTACGAGTCTGAATCTACTAAAGTAACTCCGATCGGAACTTTGATGTAGAAGATGAGCTATTTCCCTAGAGGTGTAGTAAGAGGCAATTGCCAAGTATTTACCCATGAGATTCTACTTCATAGAAGGCTTTGGAAATTCAAGCCATAATGCGACAAATTAAACAACAAAGTTACTCAGGGCACTTTGGTGCAGTTTTAGAAACTTTTATTAGTTTTTAGTCTTCTGATCTAATAAGTATCAGAAGACTATTATTCCCGTTTTGTCTGTCCGTCTGTGAACAAGTATCATTTTATTAAAGTATCATTAGATTATTATTAGTATCATTAAAATGTTATTCAATTATCATTAAACGCAACAATCACAATATCGCAACACTTGCGCCTTTTGCATTCGCAGCAATTACATTTATAATAATAAGGAAATTAAAGAAATATCAATTCTATTTTATTATATGTATCAGAAGATGTTGGGATGCATTGCGATTGGTTTACTAATCGCTATCCCTACCTTGTTTTTTTCTTTACTTTAAAATTGGAGTATTTTAATGAGACTATGAAACAATCGAAAACAAATAACCTCGTCGGGTGTAAGCCACTACCAAACTAATACAGGCTGCATGCGAATACGAAGAATTATCGTGTTCATTTCCTGTTGCCTTCCACAGGGCCATGAGAAACAGAAAGGAGTTAGAAAAGGATAAAAGACTTAGGAAGTCTTGTGGAGATTGCTCCCCAGCCTTTGAACTGAATCTCGTGGAAGTAGTTAATTTATTTTTACTTAGTATTATGAATGTCCTTAATCAAAAGAAAACGATGACGGAAGATAGATAAAGATTTTCAATTAAATAACAAAATTTTAAAAAAATGATTAACGAAAATACATAAAAGCAAAAATGAATGAACAATTTTTTCACAACTGATGCAGTAGACTTATGTTTATAACCAAAATTACTCATTAAAAATGCTCTTTAATTTTCTGCTAAATTATATCTTGTAAATGGTTCTGTTTCAAGTTTACAAAATGTCTATAACACTGTTTAGCAATGAAGGTTCAGGTTAAAAATATTCTTTTGAAGTTCAGTGACCAGTTTTACCGCTGTTAAAAAACTTATACAAACAGAAAAGAAAAAAAATACACCGTGTGAGAAAGATTTTCCCATTTGTCAGGGTTCTACAGGAAACGGAGTATGGTTCCACCCGAAAACAAATCGCTTCTTAAGACTGATCCTGCGCAACGAAGACTAGTGGGAGATCCACTAACATCAAGAATGGAGGTAAGAATGGAGTGTCATTCAGTTCCCCTTTTCCTTTACCTCCACCTCCTCTCATCCTGAGATTAGAACTGAGAAATGTTCGCTGGACCTCATAAAACAAGGCCTCAGCCCAAATGGCTTCGAGCACGGTTGAGCTCAATTTATGATCATAGTTTCGCCAGGGCGCTATAACATATTTCATTCTCCCGAGAACTAAACCCAAAACATTAAAATTATAAACCATGATGAAAGTTAGCACCTTTTATAGCTCCCTTGTGACGATATCCTCTTCAAAATCCTTTAGATGAAGTTGAAAAAAAAAGAAGAAACACTATTCTCTTTTAGAGCGTGGTTAAGTCCTATTACGCCACTGGCCAATGAGCCGAGGGTTGTTGATAAAAGACTGAGCTCATTAAGAAATATTAATTCTGTTCCTAAGTTCGGGATCTGGAACAGAATCTGGTGGAGTTCTCACGCCTTCTATTACGAGATTCCATTAACTCTGCGTTGGTTCATTCACTTCCACTCTTATCCACTTGAATAACTTGCAAGACCAGCGTCAAGTTGAACATCTTCGCTGGAATTGACACCTCAGAATTGGCCTCTGCTAAAGAGTCCAAACCAATCTTTCCGCAATATTCTTTTTAGTTTGTTTTACATAAATATAATTCGACATTTTAAATTCTTAACTGATTGCACCACAGCGGAAATAAGTTTTAAGGTTCTTCAGTATTTACCCAATTTAATCTATATTGATTTAATCTTAATTTGTGCTTTTTAGTCTTCTGATCAAGATCAGAAGACTTATAATCCCGTTTTGTCGTGGACAGGTATCATTAAAATATCATTAGCAACAATGACAACTATCACAACAATCGCAACAATTGCGCCTTTTGAATTTGCAGCAATCACATTTATAATAATATGGAAATTAAAGCAATATCAATTATATTTTCTTATACGTATCAGAAGACGTTGTAATTGATTTACTAATCGCTATCCCTACCTTGTTGTTAACAGTAACTTTAATACTTAATATTGAAGTAGAAGTTGGATGTAAATGATTTTAAAGATCAATTTTTAATTTATGATTAATGTTCACTGTATAGTAATTCGAAATTCTAATTGCTATGTAACAGTTTCATAAACATCATGTATGTCTCTTGTTCAGGATTTCATCCCACTCTTCAGTGTTTTATTTTAGCTCCTTTCATTCCAAACTGATTCTGAGATCAATCTAGTTTACTATACATTTGTTAGATCCCTTTTAGTTGCTTCAGTTTTTTAAATAAATGATTTGTCGTTATCTAGCATTTAATGCTTCTCATACTGAGTGCTGTCATTACGTGATATTCAGCTTCAATAATATGTTCTGACTGTATTCAATTTTCTTTAAAGGTTGTTGATTTTTAATACATTTTAATTGATATTTTAAGTTAATCAAAAACATATTTAGTCAAAGTAAGAAAAATATTCCTGTATAATGTAAATGCTGGTGTTGTTATATTTTGCTGATAAGAAAATTCGAAAATAAAGAGATTTCTGAATTTAATTAGTGAGAGTGCATTGGACTTTCATTTGTTACTAAAAGACGCATTATCAAGACATTTCACTTATTCCTTCGGGTTATTCTTTTTCTTTTCTTAATATGATTGATTCACATTCGTATGAGTAAATTTATCAATTTAAAATAGAAGAAACATGAAGTAAATTCTTCTGTTTGAACCTTTTTATTAAATGTTTGGTTACGTTAAAGAAAATAATTTTAGTAAGTTGCTTTCGTCTGCACTTTAGTGTCCTCTTTGAATGATTTATTTGTTTGTTTACAAATGTCAGAACTACATTGAAGAAAAACTATTGTGAGGTGATAACTTTCTTTATAGTTAAAACAAAATTTTACTTTAAAAAATGTGATTTATGAACTCCTAGAGTAAGTAGAAAAGATAACTATAACAATAAATTTTATTTAGTGTCCGTACTTTGTAATTTTTAAATTATGTTGCTCTAAAACTTCTGGCAGACGGTAGGACGACGATAAAACATTTTCAATTTTCAATCTTTGTCATATAAGTTGAAAGATGCTCCTCATTCTTATGCTTTCAGTATATGGAAGTTATGCAGAAAAATCAATGAATTTATTCGATATTTTACTAATAAAATGCAAAAATCATTTATTAATTACATATTCTAATTCTTAAACTCTGTTTTAAAATATGAAAGGTAAGATTGTACAGTAATTGAAGGTATTTAAATCACAATATTACTAATTAAACTAAGTCATTCTCCAATACTTAGTCCAACAGATCGAACAAAGCGATCGTTGAGAATAAAAAAAAAAGACTAAGTTTCTTTGGTCTATTCAGTTAAAATAGCGCCTTCAATCTCTGATTCTTACTTAATTTATCTACAATTGTGGTTTCGAAAGCTACACTACTGTTTATCAATGTTTAAATTTGTAAATATAATCCAAAGTATTCTGTTGTTACAAATTGCTGTGTGGAAATTCAGAAAGGATGAGATATATATAAATAGCATGTCTTTGTTGCGTAAGGGCCTTTCCTATTTATAAAGGTCAGATATGTTAACTTTGGAGCTTTTAGGCTTCTGATAAGGATCAAAAGCCTTATAACCTGACTTTGTCTGTCCGTCTGTGGACAGGTGTCATTAAAATATAATAAAATTATCATTAGCAACAAACGCAACAATCTCAACAATCACAATAATCTCCAAATTCTTTTTTCAACTTCTTCCTTTTCATCTTAGTATATTAAACAAAAACTCCACATCTCCATAACATAGCATTCAAATAGTTTATTTAAAATACTTTACGAATTTTCGGGATGAAAATTATAATGCTATCCCTTCTTCAAGCGAAATGAAAATAAAATATTCTTTGGAATAACTAAAATACAAAACAGTAATGAACATGAAACACTTTTACTATTATGTTAGTAAAGGATTTTTAATTAAAAAGGTTGTAAAAAAAGTTGTAAATATTGACGAATTTAATTAATGAAATTTGTGACTGTTGGATGTCGGATTATCGGATTATTGGTTTAAATTAATTGATTCTAATTATGTGAATATGTTGTTGTAAACAAATAATTGGTTGATCTAATGTGTTAACATTTTATTAGTATATTGGATTTATTGTTAAAAAATTGTGTGAAGTAATGAAACGAACATTTATGCTATTTCATTGTTTCAACGTCTTTCATGTTCATTACTGTTTTGTATTTTAGTTATTCTAAAGAATATTTTATTTTCATTTCGCTTGAAGAAGGGATGGCGTTATAATTTTCATCCCGAAAATTCACAAAGTATTTTAAATAAATTATTTGAGTACTATGTTATGGAGTTTTTGTTTAATCACAATAATCGCAAGAATTGCGCCTTTTGCATTGCAGGAATCACATTTATAATAATAAGGAAATGAAAGCAATAATTCAACATAAATTTAACCAGTTCTGGAAGCTGTTATGGTTTAACTTTGAGATAGCATTATAATGTTTTCTTATACGTATCAGAAGCCGTTGCGAAGCATTGTGATTGGTTTACTAATCTCTGTCACTACCTTGTTCATTTTAACTCTAACATAATATTTTCTAACTTTGTAAAATACTCAACAATTCTAATTTATTTAGTCTTTTACCAATAGTAACAGGCTACTAAGCTACTTTTTATTCGTAATCAGTTAAGCAAAGACTAAACCATGAAAACTTCTTAATGGTTCATTGTAGAAATCCTGAAACAAACCATACTTTCAAGAACAAAAATAGTGACATAAACAAATAGAAAAACAAATTTTCTTTCTGCATTTTGAAGCCTACTGTGAATGGAAGCAGGAATGTGTTGACATGCCTGGTTATTTCTTTCTACGATAGTTTCTATGAGGCTTTTCAAGAATTTGGTGGCAAGAACTATTCTGCAATGATTTTTTAAGAGTCTTCCCAAGAATTACCTTGGAATTGTCTTAGCAGTAAACTGGAGGGGTTGAACGTAATGAATTTTCGCATCAGATGGATCGCTGAATGGCTTGATACAACCCACCTGATACCAAAATGGGATCCTAAATTTTGCTTGGCGTTCTATTACACGCTTCTATTGGGTGATAAAAACTTACTTTGCCTCAACCCTGCATTTTCTCCAGAAAATTGATTGCTTAATTTCAGTCAGTTGTATCTCGCATTGAAGGAACTTTAGACACCTTGAAGAAATTAATTTTTCACTTAATTTATCAGTTGTTATTGGCATTATTAAATCAGTAAGTTTCAAATAGTTTCCATAGCAAGGAATTACTGTTTTTTTTTTTTTTGTAACTATTCGCTTTAAGATTTTTTTTTGAAAATGGAAACATATTCTTTATTTTAAAAATAAATGTATTTAAATTATCGAATTATTATTAGTAAATAGGATGTTCATTTCCACTTAATATGTAGTTAATGTTTTGGCACAACTGAATAATTTTATTTACATTTCGGAATTTAGTTCAGAATTAACTGAAAGCTAAACAAAATCCCGAAATGTAAATATAAATGTAAATAAATTATTCAGTTGTATAAAAAAAAAAACCTGTGTATATAGGTGAATGAATTTGTAGTTACTAATGAAAATTCGTTGATTTCGATTAGTTTTCCGTTTTGAATAAAGTGTTCTTTTAATACTTACTTGATAATTGAACTTTTAACGTGTGGTGAATGAATTTTTAAATTTATTAATAAACACATATATCCCCTTTCTAAAAAGTTAACTGTATTTAAATTACAAACGACCGGTTTCCCTCAGCTTTTGGGCTTTTTCAGATTACAGAAATTATATAAAATGCGTCCGAATTTATAAAAAAGTTTACAAGATGAGTAGGGTGCAAATCTATTCTACATATAATACAACAGCTATTAGCGAGAAATAATCGCTTTAAGTATTCGGCAATTGCGAAACAGAACCATCAAACATGACACAGATTCCGATAAGATCATTCACAATCAATAGGAGGGAACATCATTATGGGAAATAATTATCTTCAAAGAGCTTGACACTGAATCTGGAACGAGAAGAAGAATAGAGGAACAGAAAAAAAAAAATAATGAAAATAAGCAAAGAAGTAAAAGTTTCTCTTCTTTTTTTCTCTTTCTTTCTTTTCTTATATTTATCTTGTTTTCTTTTTCTATTCCATATTGATATATTGCTTGTACTGTTATGCAACCTTCATTCAAAAGATATGATTGTAATATCCAAACCGATTCTTTGCACTTACGAATAACATATTTGTCACCTTTGGCTATAATAACATCTAATACCAGTCCAGTTTCGTGCATGCACAGTCGTTAAGTATGCTTTTGTTCTTCTTCTTAAACATCGTCATATACTTATTCTTTTCCACTAACTTCTTTTATTAACGATATTTCATTTTCTTCTGCAGAAAACGTCATCAGGTTTTTATTTCAAGAAATCAAACAAGAAATTTTCTTTTCTTTTTACTCTACAGAATTGTTAATCTATCATATGTACAATAATTGTTTCAAAATAACAATATACAATAATTGAATCCTTTTACATTTAATGTACCAAACATCCGTGTCAATACAACAATATACAATAATTAAATCTAACTACATTTAATTTAAGATAAAAACTCGTGTCCCAATAATATATTACAATCTCTTCTAATGAATAATTACTCAAAAATTAAAAAAAATCTTTCTTTCTCCTTTTTTTTGATATTTCGCTTAAAAAACATTCATATGCTATTTTACTGACTTTGTCTTTATTCATGCATGGCAACCAATGTACTCTAGAAGATTCTGTCATTAGCCTTATTTTTTCTTATTCTATATGAAATAAAATGTCCACCATAGGGTCTCCGTTATGTCCTAATTCCCTACAGTAATCTGATCAATCCGACATTTTTGCTCTATTGTTTTTGTAACCCTTACGTATTCTAAATAAATATTATATATTATTTGGACTCGAGTTTTTATCTTAAATTACCTCTACTTAGATTTAATTCTTGTATATGAACATGTAAGGACTTACAAGAATATGTGTATGACGATTTTGATAAAATATACACCTGTCATCATAGTCCGGAGAATATTGTTAGCCTTTGTTGTAATCTTACACGGACTTCCTTTAGTATTTTAGTGTGGGATAAATGGTGAAATGGAAGGGTTTGTTTCCATTCTTTTCCATTCCAACATTATTATTTTGCATTCCACCAAATGCAGATCTAGCCTAAAGGCATTTGCATACCCAGTCTCGTTCTGTTTTTTTAGAGGTGTGTCATTTGTTTGTAACAGAATGTATTAAATACATTTTTTTAATTTTATAAATAAAGAATAATTCTAAAAATTTACAATAGTAAGTTAGCCATAGTTAATCAATGGTATTTACCACAATAGTTTTGTCTTCTTTAACAGAATCTTTTGAAGACGGTCATTGCTCTACGGCCAGGACTTTCCATCTGATCGTAATCCTCTTCTCGAGTTTCTCTTATACATTTGAATAACGTTGCTCCTTTATAGCATTCGAAGCTTTTAAAGGAGTTTCTTGTCTTTCTTTCTTTTTTAAAGTTACCAATTCATTAATTCACAATTTTTAAAAATACATTGAATGTTATATTAGTGACAGGATACTAATTCATGTATCCTCATTTAAATCAGATTTTAAACAGTATCACAAAAAGGAAGATCCTTCTTCCTTTTTAGCTTTTAATGGATGTAAAGATGAATGTCTACAATGGGAGGCTTTAACCTGAGAATAGATCTCAGCACGCATGCGCAAGAGAGCTTTTTTTTTTTTTTCGACGAGACAAATAGCTTTTCATGAGAAGTTAGATTCAATTTGACGTTGATCGGTCTTCAACTTTCCTATTAGGCATTAAAATTCAGTAGATCACATTCGCTTGATTCATAATATAGCGTATTGTAAAGCCTTTTTGCCAATCTTATTTTCGATATCTTTCGTGATTTTTCGGTCTGCCTCTTATTCGTGGCTGAAAGGGTATCGAGGATTAGACATTTTTTTAAAACTTCTATTCAGAGAAACACTGAAAAAGCTTTTTTTTTCAATTTTTTTTCTAATTCAGGCTCTATTCTAATCCCATAGTTCTTCTTCGAAACTAATTATTTCTGTATATTTTGCAAATGCTCCATACTAAATCTCATTGAAGCTTTTTTCCTCAAAACTTTAGCTAATCAGCAGCAATCCCAAAAAGATATCCATAGTAAGGGTACAGCTGCTAAAAATTTTTTCTACAGAACGGCAGGAATAACATTTGCTAATAAATAGAATTGCTTCGATTTTGTCTGTTCTTGATGAAATGTCCAATGTTATATAATAATTACCTTTGAAATTTGTCATAGCTATTATTAAAAAGAAAACTACATTTTGTACTGAGTGTATTATTCTAATCTGTTTTCATAGTGAAGAGCTTTTGTTTAATTTTTTTTATTAAAAGTCTGAGTCTTAATTATATAAATTATCATACATAATGATGACCATGATGCACCTTTTACACATGCATTAACAATTAAAATGAATTTAACTTTAATTTAATTTAATTTAATTGTTAATGTATGTGTAAAAGGTGCATTATGGTCTCTATGTATAATTAGCTTTTAGCTGCACGTTAAACAGTTTCTTCTTTCATCGACAACGCTCAACTTTGGACCACGAGCTAGCCCTGCCTGACAACGTCAGGAAGAGGCTAGGAAATTGAAGAAGGGAGGTCGAGATTCACATCGCAGCCAGAAATAATCCTGAGATAGTAAGTCCCAGGGAGAAACGGACGAAACACAGAAGAAGAAAGAATCCATGCCCAAGCCGGGATTCGAACCCAGGTTCGACACATCGACCACACGTTACATATCAGCTACGAGATCCAAAGAAAATTACTGTAAATTTAATAAACTATTACAGCTCCCGTTATTGATTAGCATTTCGGATTGTCTGTTTTCGTACGAGTTTTATAAGATTTCTGTTGATTAATAATTATTTTATTCATTTTTTTTAGATTCAATTAAGAAAATTTAAATTGTAACATGATGTGCTAAGAACTAAGTTAAAAAACTTATGTATAATTATATTGACGATCGCTATAAGCACTTTCTATATTTATTATGGCTTTCATAGTCTGCAACAGTTCATCGAACTCAATCACATTCGATTTCTTGGCAAAACTCCGAACGACGGTCCCAAATGATGAAATCCTCCGAACTGCGGTCCCAAATTATGAAAACCTTTTTAATGACAGAAAACAGTATGACTGTGAAGGATAACACATAGCCAGAGTTATTATATATCAAATCATACACTTTTCGCTCAACATATTTAAGTATTTTTCGGAATATGTGCGACTTATGACCAAAGCGTTATTACTGTTGGTGCTTGCGATCTACCAGCCATGGCACCAGGCCCCCCACATCAAATTCCGGGCCCAGGTACCAAATGCAATACCGGGCCTTCCCCCCCTTACCATGTTATGAACAAAATCATAAATTATTAGCCAAAATATATCGCGAAAATACCACACGATTTCATACTTCTACAGCAGGGATGGGGAGACTTTTGTAAAGTAAGAGCTACCTCAAGTATTAAGTGCCGCGGTCACCTTAAGACTAAAAAAAACAGAATCTCCAAATCGACAACAACAAAAAAATGACATCTTCAGAAATCTCACATGCGGTCACCCACAGTAAACATACTGTAGATCTCAGCCCGGGCCCCTTTGACGGCCGGGCCCCGGTGCTGTGGGACCAACCTACCCCCACTCCCTTTGGGGGGCCCTACATGGCACGTTTAAAGTGATTTTTAAGCAACAATACACAATGTTTCATTAATAACAACGTTGAGACCGCGTTCGGAGGTTTTCATAATTTGCGACCGCCGTCATAATTTGGGACCGCCGTTCGGAGTTTTGCCGATTTCTTCAACACTATAAGATTCGACTTCAATAATCTTAACGTTGTATATGAACAATTCCAAATAAAAACCTTTAATTCACTAATCACAATCTTGAACAGTCTTTAAGAATTTTTTAACTAACTTTATCTTGAGTTTCCGTTATATTCCGTCTTGACAAAACACAACTTGTTTGTGTGAGCATTCAAAAACCCTAGAAGATTATTATATACATAAATTCACTTACGTTCAGTCTTGAAACAAATGAAACTGATGCAGGCATGAAAGTTCATCGTATATACTTGATGCTCTATGCCGATCTGGAAGTTATCCAACATGGCGACGGTTTGTTCGATTACTCAATTCCATTCCTACTTATTCTTGCCATGGGTTATCCGGTCCTATAAATATTAATTCCTTATTAATAATTATAATTCATGACAGCCATACCTCGACGAATAATCTTTTATCTACCTTCGCCTTCACAAGAAGAAATACTCATCTTATAGGAAGTAGTTCTTGTCCTTGCTTGATCCGATTTTATCTCCATCAAACTCTATTTGTCGGCAATCAAATACTTCTAAACTCAACAAATCTCCCTCAATCACTTTTTTTCACAATTCTTGATCGGGCATCAGATCATTGTAATACTCCGTGCTGTGAACTATGGATCTCAATGCTGCTGTCTTATTCTTCTCACTGCATTAACAGACGAATATATTTTCCATTCAATTTGTCATTTGACTCAATTTTCCTTTTCCAATATTAAAAGGAAAAATGACTAACTAAAATATTTTTATATTATTATTATATATATATATATCCTAAAAATCTACAGTTGCATTATCTTAATGGCTTCTGTTAATTTAAGGTAAGTTAACAATTAAAGCTACAACATCCCATTTTAAACCTAGGTGGCGTTTGGGGGTCCCAGGAGGTAAGGCTCTCGGCGTTTCCTTACCAATGGATTATCAGGTTCAGGTCGATGGATGAGTCTGACAGTGACCATCCTTTAACTAGGGAAAGATCCCGAGTTTATTTTCCGGTATCTATTGGACAGAGGGTTGGGTAGACCCTGGAACTCTTCTAGAGGAGAATTCCGTGTGGAAAAATCTAATAGACTTCCAAATGATTTTCCATGACTTCTATTATGATTATGCAGAGAATTCTTTCGAGGAAGCTAAGACCTGCAATTGTATGTAAGAAAGCATGATGTGTATTTAATTAATACTCTTCACAATTTTTGACCTTAGAATTGTTTTTAAATTTTACTATTGGTATGTAAAAAAACTTTTAATTAAAATTTTTGTCGATAGAAATGCAATCGCTCTTTCAGTTTAGCACTGTCTCAAATTTTTCATTTCACTGGTATATTTAAACCCCGTTTATATATGTCTGGGTATATATATTGTAACAAATATATTTTTTAATAAATTACAGAATTTTAAGTATTAATACAGCTGGTGATCTGAAGTGATAATATAAAGTAAAACATTCCTGATCAACAAACTACCTAATTACATATTAAGGCTTTCGATTACATAAATATAAATTTATAATAAGTATTGGAAATAATATATAAATGTTATTACAGTTTCTACAGAATTTTCCCATTAATTAGATCATCTATTAAATTTGAAAATTAAAGTTTTAAATTGAATAAAGCTTTATTAAAATAAAGTCGAATTGAATTCTGTTCATAAATTTATATGAATACAATATATCATCTGTAATTATTAAGGTTAGAACTTTTCTTATTATCAAAGTTTTTAATAATCTTTTAAGTTAAGTAGTAATTTATCTTCGCAAAAGTTAATTTTATTAAATTTGCATTTTGAAAAAAAAATTGTTTTTAAAGATTTGTCATATAATCTTTGAAATAATTTTCAATCTCAAAAATTGCTGAAATAATTAGAAATTAAAGATTAATTACATCAAAGGATTTTTCAGATAATAATTACTAGAACCAATTTGTGCTACACATGTAAATGAGTTGGCATCAGATTTTACATAAATCGATGTCAAGACACTAAAATTAGGATTCTAGTAAACATCCTCCAATTAGTCGTCTAAGGTTGCAAGAAAGTAATTGGAAACCAGCATTTCCGAAGAAGAAAGCTAAAATTTCGAAACATAATATGCCTTTCGCTAGCTCCGATAACGGCGTCCATTCTTTGTAACATCATTACCTCTAATTTACGGTATTAGGATCCGCAATGGCCTTTCAAGCCTCTCGAGCACTTGGGATGGATCCGGATTAGATTGATTTAGCAGAAAGCCATGAAGTTGCTTCTGAGGATCAGCTGTGGCTCTAGATAGACTAAGGAATTTTCCATTCGTTTCTCCTCCGTAATCAGCATGAGATTGAAACATACCACTACTGCTGGTGTCCAAGAATTAGATATACAGATGATACAGAGCTTGAAATTATTTTAAAGTGTTAAAATCAATGTGTCATTGAGTAAAGCAAGCCAGTTTGCGTGATCGCAATGATGAGTCATCCTACAGATATCTAGATTGGAGCTAAAAATTTTATTTGATCCCCCATAAAAAAAAAATACATAATGAACTAGGCCATCTCCCGTGTACAGATTGTTCGTTATAGATATTTGAAGGAGAGATTTATTTAGATGGACGTTGGTTAATATAGATGTTAAATGAAGATCATAGCTTATATACGATACTCCTGGCGACGAATTGATTGTGACTATTCTTTCGAGTGAAGATAACCAAATTCTGATGACTTGTGACTCTAGACAAATTTTCCTCTTTGGCGGAGACTTCAGACAAATTTTACCTGTAGTCAAGAATGGCCGAGATTACGACATTATTAACAGTTCTTTGAAAAGATCTCATCCTTTCTCTCGTTGTCCATTTCGATACTAATTGATTATCGATGATAAAACGATGGTTTATATGAGAATACTCGATTCCAATGAAAGGGGTTAAAGCAACATTTTGAAGTTTTGAAGACTCTTTTCAAGCCATCTCTTTTTCAAGCATAATAAAATTGGAATAGGTACAACAAAACAAAATAGTTGGAAGCTTAAACAAATTTCAAAAACACGTGAATCAATAAGTTTAGTTGTTTTTACAAAAATATATTAATAAGGTACAATTCAATTATTAAAAGTAATAATAAGAAGAAATAAAATTTAAGATAATCTAACAAAACTCGATTCCAAATAAAGCAGTTAACGCAACATTTTGAAGTTCAATAATGCTCATTTTGAATTTGTCGACTTCCTCGTGACAATAAAAAATGAAAAACCGTTTTCCATTGTTGCACTAACATTGCACAACAACAACAACACAACAATTGCGGAGATATAAGTCAAAAAACAATATGAAAAGAGTTGTAGTCCCTATGGCCTAATGGATAACACATCCGACTTCGGATCAGAAGGTAGCAGGTTCAAATCCCGTCGCGGAAATTTCATTGTAAAAATTATTTCTATTTTCCATTCGCACAGAAAATTGCGCCGGACAGACAGAGAAATAAAAGATTTTAGTAATGTAGATTAAGATTGAAAAACTAAGAACAGAAGAAAAGTAATCAAAACAAGTTCTTTACGTATTGGAAACTTTACAGAATTAAACAGGCGTTAGATGGAAAAAAGAATTTAGGATCAATAAATACAGATCAACAAACTGCAGGCGTACAGTTTAGGAAAAAAATGAATTAGTCGAAATATTAAAAGGACTTGGAATATATACTTAAATACGAATGCGGTTCGTATAGCACTTCTGAAGATCCGAAAGCTCGATAAGATATTCCGTACGCGAACGCTACACTTCCTACTGTCTGATGCACAGGATGGTAGTCTATTTCGTGTATTTAAGCTTATTATTAGGTCTATTTAAGATTGAAATATGGAAGACAAATTCAACCAACATGTAAATATATATTGAGGTTTGTTTGTATGAGCACAATTATGAACAGTTTCCATAAAAAAGCCAAATTGATGAGTTTTCAACTCAGTTTCTTGAAGATTAAAGCTACTAAGATAATTCAAATAAATGAATCAAACGATTTACTCATCTCTCTCTCTCTTTCTTTGAATCTTCTTATCTTCACCTGTGAGACATCTCTTGTAGAAAAGCCGTTCAGGGATAGATGTGTGCTTCCACCAGATAATACTCAGGAAGTTTATAACTAAATATAACAAATAAGGAACTTTGCATAAATATTTCTTTTCGAAAAAAAGCAGACTTCAATCAAGTTATGGCTTGACTGATGAAAAAGTTCATTGAGTAAAATTCTGGTGCCAAACTTTGAAGGTTGCCTTAGGAACCAAGGACGTCAAATATCTATAATAATAACCCATGCTATTATAATAACAAAGAAAAGCTACAACAGTCGACTTAGAATTCTACCTTAGGAGCTAACTTACAATTACTTTGAACTTCATTGATTGTTAAACCAATATGTTCCATTTTCGAATTGGTATTGCAATTGATTTGTAAAGCTTTACTGTTCGATATTTTATCATGTCATCTTAGGAGGATGGACAGTGTAAAACAGTATGTGACAATATTGATGAAAGAGAGAACGAAAGATCATTGTATTTTTTATACAAGCCAACAGATGTGTAGCCAGAGCCTTACTAAACAATAATGTGTTGGAATTCTTTATTTTTCGAAGAGTTAATGGAATTTAATGTTCGAAATACTGAATTTAGTCGCAACAGTTGCTTCAGAAAAATGACATTATTATTGCTTTAACGGTCACCTTGACTACTGTAGAAAATTTTCTTTTTTTTAAAAAAATTGATATTTCAAAATAAAAGCCCGCAGTCTGAATCTATAATGACCTATTGTCAAATCATGACTTGAAAAGCCTCATCTCCTCTTGGAAGTTAATCCTATCGCATTATGGCGTCTAATGGAATTTCCGCTTTTTTTTTCATGATGCAGAGAAGTGGAAGCACACGAACGATGTTACACTCGCTTAATTTAGTTCCTGAAATTCTTTCCTGATGTAATTTTAAAGAATCATGTGAAGCAGCAGCAATTTCTGAAGTGAAGCATGCTTAAACTGTCGTGGAATGATTCTACAGAACTAATCTAATCTAATTTAATCAGGTGACTTCTACGAGTTGGGAAGTTGTCGATCACTTCGCCCCGGATTCCCGTTGTATTTAATTGTCCTTTGCCGCAGTGATAGACCTTTTTCCAATGAATTCTGCACAAGTTATTAAATGTTGTTTCAATCGTAATTTCAAAAAATTAGCAGAAAAAGATCTTATTGTAATCAGTGATTACAGTGTTACTTTGAAACTTTCCTTTTGTTAAAAAACTTTTTCTACTTCCATTTAATCCTCTCAGGCCTTACTTTAAGTCATTCAGTTGAATTATTTTAAAAGTTCCTTCTTTGTTGTCTTCAACATATTTTCTTTTTATACGGTTTCGGTGTCTGAAAACTATCAAGAGACATAACATTTGTTTAAAAAAATTACACCTGATAAATCTTTACCTTAAAATCACTGAAAGATAAAAAGAAGATTATTTTAAATAGTAAATAACCACTTTAAGAAATAAAAAAATGCAATTTTTTTTATTCTTTAAAAAACTGTAAATTTATAATACCGTTTTTGGCTGTTATTATACATAAATCTTAAGAAATATAAAAAGAAAACGACAAAAAAATAATGGAGTGAAACCAATGCTGCAGACTCAGACTATCATCAGCATATCAAAACATTAATAAGAAGTAATGCCATGCATTTCACAGATATTTTTCTTTTGTTATTAACAGATAAGAAAGTCTCTATTGTTTCTATGGCAAATACTTTTAGTTTTACCCTATGCAAAATGTTTACGTGCAAAACAAGTAATGAATCATTTCTAATGTGTGTAAAGAATATTTTTAGCCTTATTCAAAGTGTAAAGGAGAACACTCTTAAGAAGGTTCCATCAGCATTTCTAAAGCTCAAAGTACAACTCGGCCAGACATGAAAAGGATATCCTATTGGAAGGCTTGTAGAGGTAGGCACAAAGCCTACCAGTCTGTTGTAACTTGCTGTCTCACAAGAAGTGGCCGAAATGAAATATTCTCTGTTTTCGTTACAATAGGAAACCAGTTTTTTCCTCAAATATTTATAACGAATTATATATTTATAGCCAAGTATGGTTTACCAAGAAAAATTACAGATTTTGGTCTAAAATTTGCAATCTTCAAGATTATTTAAGAAGAAAATGACTAGCCTATACAACAAAAATAAACAACTAAATGCAACCTCAAGTAGGAATATCATTTTGGTTTGTTGATCAATAATGAACATAACATTAAATACTAATTATTCTATGAAGTTAAGTTTTAATGATATACTGGAAAAATTAAAAAGGAAGATAAAAGACTTCAGTCAAATTTCCATAAAGAAAGGTAGAGAAAAAGAGAGATACGAATAGTTGAAATAAATGCGAAATCTTACAAAACTAAATTGTTAAATTAGTAGAAGCGTTACATAATAAGTTATTGTTAAAAAGAGATAGCGGTGGTGGGGGTTTTAAGTTGGTATGAAGACGAACGGATGCATAAAGGTAGTGTTACACGTTAAAAAGTTCTTAACGAGGGATTCTACACATGCTTAAGTTATTGACTGAGATGTTTTGTTTCAGATATTTCATGGTATAATTTGATATATTCAAGGGCAAACAGCCAACTGTTAGGGAAAATGAGTACTATAATAAATGTGTAGCTAGATCATCATTTTCGTTTATTGAATCAATCTCTTATGCTTTGATTATTTGTTTGTATTACATAAAACGGCGTCTAAAGTAAACCATCAACAGGTTTTTTGACTAATGAGCCTTTAGTTATTGTTTTAAACTTCAAAAAAATAACTACTTTATTGTAGTACAGTAATTAATTACTAATAATTATTATGATGGAATCTCAATAATAACACTGTCAACAACAAAGATTTTTTTCTTTATTGCCGAGAATTTTTCAACGGATTTGGGGTATTTGAGGCGTTCTGAATCCAAAAATGACTTTGCCGAGTTGGCTGTATTTTTTGAGATAATTTATACTCTCAGATTGTACCCCAATACCACCTGTGACTGCTGACATATGAAGCAGCTTTTGATCTGAATTTTTACTCTTTATAAGTTTTTTTTTTTTTTTTTTTTTATGTAATGTAATCTTTGATTTTATCTTTAAAATTGTTTTGAAAGATTTTCTCCTGCGTATAATATCAATTTTTTTTATTATTTATTATTTTTTTTCATAAGAAACATAGAAATAGGAGTTCTTCGCGACGAAGCTTCGTAAACAGTTCTAATTCATTCTGCTACATTCGTGGTTAATACACTCTGCAAAAGCAAAACATTACTGACTTTGTAAGACAAGCATATCTTGCTTATTTTGGAATAAAGTCTGGAGACCAAGATAAGCTTGAGCTCCCCAAAAGGTTTGCAAAAGCTGTGTGTAATGCCTACGACTGTGGAAAAATGGAAAAAGGAAATGTTTACACTTTGGTGTGCCTATGGTGTGGAAAGAGCCACAAAACCACCACGATGATTTTTATTTGTCTGCTGTGAATGTGAAAGGCTTCAATCGCTACAAGAAACATAAGTGGAATATTCTGATTTAGAATCAGCAAGACGACCTGTTGCCACACTGCGAAGAGGTTCCGATACCTTTGGTTACCTCAGCGCCTGACGGTGACAAGCTTCACTTTTTTCTCCTATCAATTTAAAGAGAACAAGTGATATAATGAACACGCTTTCATCGCTGAATTCCTCCTGTTCCCAACCTTGCTTATATATAGATTGTTCAGATTATCAATCGAATCCCCATTTGCATATCAAATCAAATGTACCATCAAGACTTTCTGAAAGTGTTTCAGAATCCTGCTAGCCGAGTGGCCCAGCAAATCCTGTAATGGAACTTCACAACTCGCTTCTGAGCATTGAATGTTTTTGGAATAAGTCAGTTGTTTTGCCTGCACTAATTTGTTATAACTAACATAATGTCGGCTTGTTTCTCTTTTGAAGACAATCGTATTAAATAATAAGATTTTTTGGATAATCTTGCTTCAATGAGAAGAGATAAGACTTCTTCTGGTGATAAGGGTATCTATTGCTTATATTTGATAAATTGACGCCAACATACATAATTAAGTTAAAACGTTAAAAATAAACATATGTACAATTAAAAAACGACCGGTTTCGCTAGCGGACCGTCTAGCATCCTGAGGGGATGGTAACTAAGTGGTCAAGAATTTAACGCTGTTAGAATAAGTCCGCATTAACATAAAACAAATGACATTGCAACCAATCACATAATACTTCAGGAAAGCACAATTCAATGTCAAAACGGGGGCATGGTAACCTTAGTTACACGGTCCGCTAGCGAAATCGGACGTTTTTTAATTGTACCTATTTTTATTTTTAACTTTTTAACTTAATTATGTGTGTTGGTGTCAATTTATCAAGTATTTATAACTAATTCTACGCATTTTAATAAATTTTTAGGATGTATTGTTTCTCCTCTCTCTTTAATTTATTATGCATATTTTTTGAAGATGGCTAGTGCTTCCGAATAGTTTAATACAAGCTGATCCTGTCGGTTGCCCCTTCTTCTAAGCCGTTCAGATAAAATTCTGGCAGCTTCAGGAGTAGGTTGCATGATTTGTTTCACTCTTTATAATTTTTTTTTTGTATGTTCACGTGCTTCTGCAAACTCTTTCTTTGGGCGACCATGTTTTCTCCAGCGACATTCGCAACATTAGGCTGTAGAGTGGCAGAAAAAATTAATTCTACGTCCAACCAAGACGAGTTACTTGTTCAAATCTGGGTTTTGTACGATTAGACTTTTTCCATCTTTCAACATATTTCGTATAAAAAAATCGTATAAAACGTTTTTTAATTCGTCTTGTTTCGTTAAGCATTTAGCACCCGGTTATAAAAGACTTCAAATGTTTTTGAAGCAGCCATCACAGGCTGCATTCCTTTACCCTCAAAATCAAAATCGGTTGCAATTCATTTATTGAAAAAGCGAAATTGCATTTGTCTAATCAAACTTTAACTTCGAATAGGAATGAATGTATGTTTGTAATTTCTTCAAAGCATCTCTTCTCCTTATAGAAGGTTTTTATAGGAGACTTCCCTACCACCAACCTAAGTTAAACACTAGCCCTCCTATGAATATTTCTAATTCTGCCACTAAGAGCCACCGAAAGTAACTGATAAGGCGTTGCACTAGAAATGCGGTGAAAAAAAATTGAAATAGTTTTAACTCACCAAAACGAAATTTGTTCTCAAATTCTTTGCACTTTCTATAACTGAACATTAGCCCTACAGCAGATATTAAGGAGATAGATCTCAATTGCGGAAGATCACGCCATAGAAGTAAACTCAGATGTACGAGAGAAGAATACTGTCAGAGTGGAAACCATAAAAGCTGTTATGTTTGATCAATTACAGTGGTAACACCGTGGCATTAAAATTATAAAACAACTTGTATACATTTATACCACATCCTATAGAACAACTTAAGAAAGGTTTGAATTAAAAAAAAAAGTTCGATTTTGTGATTTTTTGCACCACGATTACTGAATCCAGCTCACTCTGAGCCTCACCATTACATATTTTGTATATCTTATGTTTTTCAATGGGATCTCCGTTATCTCAAAAAGTACAGCCAATTTACAAAAGCCGATGCCATATTCATAATCAGCGCCACAAAGTCAGTCTACAACCACTGAAATATTGTCGGCAAGATAGTTGAATAAGTTGACCAGTATAATAAATAGCTAATGTTAAGCAAACTGCGCAATATCAGATAAAGTTCTGTGTCATTAAATTACCGAATTTGTACGTGAAATTGATTTAAAATACAAATTTGTTTGGGATAAATTTTATTATATATTAGTTCTTTAACTGTAAGTGTAGTGCAATCATTAAAACGTAGATAAATTTCAAAAATAAATGGCAGAAGTATTCGAGTCTTAATTTTAGAATTAATGAATGATAGAAGATTCTTCTTAAGGAAATAATTAAGTGATCCAAAAATTCAAAGTATGCCAAAAACATTTATACTTTAAGAAAAAAAAATGTATAAATATAAAATAGATATAAAAATATTCTTTAAAGGATATATCAAATACTAAATACTAAAAATATTCTTCGAAGCGAGCAATTCTTGTAAACTTTATCTTGAAAACTGCCTAAGCATTTTGATTAAATATTGTGATCTACCGTTTTCGCTAGGTCTCGAATCGGGAAAATTAATTTCGGGGGTAAAGGATTGATCTTCGACTCGGGTGACAGATTATTATATTACTTTAGTTTCGTTTTATTTTGCTCTTAATAATATCGTGTCCTGGTGTTTTTGCGTGTACTAAAATAATAATTTTACTTAATAATAAGTTTTAAAACTTTTTCTTTTCAACGTCCCGTGTCTTCACTGCAGAGCTGTCCATTTCCTCGAAAGGGGTTAAACAACCAGGTGATTGTTTACAGTGTTCTTAGTTTTATTTTCGTTTTATTTCTCCGAGCAAAGCTGGTTCTCCCAGGTACTTAACTGTAAAAAGTGAACTCATCTTCTAAAAGATTAATTAATTTATTTATTTAATTTCCTCAAATTTCTTTTCTTTTTTATGAGAATTCTGTCAATCATTTGATTTAACCTGAGTTCCTCTGGTATGTTTTCAGTTTCTGGGAATTCAAAATAAAGCTGAGATTTTAATAACAGCTCATTTCAAAGTTTATTTTATCTTTTTAAAGCTATATAGAACAGAATACGCTTATTAGTGAAATTGTTATGAGATCTTTTTTACAGGAGAATCTCTTGTAATAATTTAATCCTTGTCTTTACAAAACTTTCATAAAGGATTGTATCATGTATCAGTTGTATCATGAAGAGTAAACTTTGAAATTCGTGAATTGAATAGATCCCTCAATATAATAAATTGTAAGAAAAAAAATCAATTACTAACAAAAAAAAATATTTATCACTACAAAAGAAAGCATTCTTCTTAATGAAGTTCTTTTTAGAAATATTACGTTAACAACAACTTAAATTCTGCTACTAAAAATTTTTATACTTTATGAATTTCTAATAAGCAGTTTTAATAGATAAGAAAATATAGTCATTATATCAATAACTATACCTCCATATTTTCTATTTATTAAATCTGCTTATTAAAAAATTCATAAATTTTTAAAAAAATTTGTACAAATTTTTACAGAAAATTATTTTATAATTCAACTCACAGTCCCTTTTTTTTAATGAGAAGAAAATCTTTTATAATCTTTATAGAAAAATTAATTATAGAAAAAATCTTTTTATAATCTTTTTACATTAAGAAAATTTCCCTTTTTTTTACAACTAAATTTTTTTTGTTTTCTTTATTTTGCAGGTTTGTGCATTTTCTATATTCTTTTCAAGTATCTGTAGCATGGCAGTACAGCTTTTAGGTAAGACATTACATTTCATAAGATTCTTTTTAAACGATAATAACAATTACAAAAGGTGATAATTGTGAAGTCAGAAAGAAAATAGGATTAATGGTAGAGATACATATTCATGTAAGATTTTCTGAAAATACAAAAAGATATAAAATTTGTCTTTTACTTTTTAACCAAAAAAACACCAACAACCCTAAAGAAGTTTTTGACAATCTAAATAACTGAGAATAAGTAAATGTGGTCCCTCGGTTGATTTTTAAATAAGATTGTAGCTTAATGTTTTAACGATTACAGATAAACATGTTTTTCATGAAAACCTTTAATTTTGGAAACATTGTTAAGATTTGGATAATTTCTATGAAATTGCAATAATTTCTAACTTGATGATGAACATTCGTCAAAAGGGATGAAATAATGTAAATCTATACCTCATGTTACAACAATGGATGTAAAGAAGAAATAAAGCATTACAACGAATTAGATAGTTTTTGTTTTGCTTAAAAAAGAATAACCTATTAATAGTGAAAAACACATGCTTACAAAAATCAACTATAAGAAAATATCTATATTTACTGTTAACTGTTACTCGAAATATTAATGATATTAATTCTCAACAATTCTCAACAATTTATTCTCAACAATTGATGTTTTAATGGGTTACTTATAAATTTAAAACATAAAGTATTTTTATGATAACCTTTTGTGAAGTAATTGATTAAAAGAATCACAACAAATATACAAATTGTGATAAAAGAATGACCTGTATTAACATTAGCACCAGAAAAATGTATTTCTTCGATTATTCAGAGAAATTCAAAAATATTCTTTAAGAAAAAAATAAGGAGCTTCAGAATGTTCTGAAAAATATTGAAGTTTCAGAAGATTTCACATAGTTATCTACAGGAGATAATTATTTTACATTGTATTTTACATATCTCAAAAACCTTGAAAGAAAACCAAAAAACAAATGAAGGATGTTGGATAAGAGTGTCAAATTACATTTAGTGATTTATGAAACTTGAAAATAAGTGATGAAAAACTTTGTATAAAATGCATGTAAAGTGAAAACAAAAACTTACATATAATATTTTCTGGTATATCTCGTTGATAACTCGATTTGTACAAGCTCATATATTATTCAATTATTCAATACTCTTTCAATTTACTTATTTTTAAATTTCTTTTTATTACTTGTGAGTATTAATTAATGTTAATCTGTTTTTGTTTTCTGATCGATATGTAAGAAATTTATCTTTCTGTTTCATTGATTTGTCTTGTATCATTGGGTTACTTGATTCTATCTCAAATTTCTACTATTAAATTAGGTTTGGGTTTTTTTCTTTTTAGTTTTCCCTTAGTTTTCTTATACTGTAATTAATATATTGTAATTTTTTCCGAATCTGTATCTATATTTTGAGAAATAGGAATTCGGGAACTTTTTGTTCTATACTTACTGTAGATTTGATAAATATAATGTTGTTGTGAAATAAATTAATTATAATATAATTAGGATTGTGAAAGCAATGGTTTTTCCCGTGATGATGTACGGTTGTGAGAGTTGGACAATGCGAAAGAGGGAAAGAAAGAAAATCGACTCCTTTGAACTCTGGTGCTGGAGAAGACTTCTGAGAGTACCATGGACTGCAAGGAAGACTAACAAATGGTTTTAGATAAGATTCAACCAATCTATTCGTTGGAAGCATTGATTTTAAGGCAAAAACTATCTTATGAGAGCGGATAATTCCATTGAAAAGATAATCATGCTTGGGAAGGTAGAAGGGAAGAGAAGAAGAGGAAGACAACGAAGAAGATGGTTGGAAGATATAAAGGAAGCTACCGGGAATTCTTTGCAACAACTACGATATGCAGCAAATGATAGATCTGTTTGGAGAGCCTTAGTGCATGAGGTCACCAGAAGTCGTAGACGACTTGATGGAACCTAACAACAACAAAATGTTGTTGTTGCTTCTATTAGGACAAAGGCAATGAGAAATTACAAACAACAATTATAACAAAGAGACAGTACAGATTATAAAGTACAGTCTTATAAAGTCAAGTGAAATTAGGTTGTTTTATTAAAACGTCATGAAATACCAAAATGAAACTTAAAAATTTTCGTATTTCTGCCTTAAGGTAGTTTATAAATCCTTCCTTATAATAATTGTTGATACTTTGCTTTAGAAGTTTAAAATCTATCTTGATGTTTGAATTATACGTTTAATTTACCCTTTATGGTAGATGTAGTGATTGTACATAGGAATTGGATTTTAAAATCAATCATGATACACATTGACAAATCTTCTTAACATCCCTTCTTTATTCCAGACTATGGCGTTTTCATATACAGTGAAACTTCTCTGAGCGGCCACCCCACAGTACCGAGAATATTTGGCCGCTCAGAGAGGGTGGCCGTTCTGAAGGGTTTTATTTACTATTACAAGATAATTGCTATAATGCGTAATATAAACAAGTCTGACATATATTCCTTATTTAAAATGAAATTTAAAACTTATCTAAAGAGAAAATAGTACAGTACTTTATTTCATGCTTTCTTACATTTTTTTAAAAAAGGCTACAATTTGTGTCTGTTTTAAGTTTTTACTTTTCTCTATAACAACCATTTTTTCAAGTTTCTTATTTTACTTTAAGAAGCAGATCTCTAACCGATTCGTTTGCAACCGCTTCGGAATTTTTTTGAGTTTTTCCGCTCAAAATTAAAGCATGGAGTGAGTAGAATTTCCCGAAAAATGAAATGGGCGATCCCACTCGGTGGCCGTTTAGAGGGGGTCGGATGGCCGCTGATACAGGTTAATTTAACATTAGGTCTATGAGTCGAAAAATCCGTGCCATGAAAAATTGGCCGTTTAGAAGGGTTGCCGCTATACAGGGGTGGCCGCTCGGAGAAGTTTCACTGTAATTGAAAACTTTTTCAGGTTATTTGAGGATAAGAAAAACTTTCTTCATCCTCTGGAATTCGCTATTATACATTAGAGAATCCTTCTTAGACAATAATTTCTATTTTCTATCTGTGCAATTCAACACTTTCGAACAATATGCTGACATAATAATATGTTGACTTTCTTTCTGTGTTTACTATACAGCACGTTTTAACAATTCATAATTAATTTACATTAAATTCTAAAATAATAATACTTCTCACACAATAATATGTTGACTTTCTTTCTGTGTTTACAATACATAAATCAATTGATAATTAAACGTGAATTAAATCAAATACAAATGATTTAAGTAACAACAACAAGTGATCATCCACGAATAAAACATACTTAACAAATCAAAGAACTAATTTACATTAAAAATTCTGTTAAATTGGATTTTACTTATTATTAATTATTAAAAAAATGAATGGATTTTACTCTTCAGAGAGGTTTTACTTTTATTTCCGCTTATTTGTAATTGTGTAGTAAATCTATTTACCATAATTTCTCATTTTCAATAACTTCCACATCTTAGTGTCAAATTTTGTCGAAACGAACGGGGGTCAAATGTTTCTTTCAAATACAGAAGTCAAAGAATTAGCAATATCTTTATAAATTAATGTTACGCCAATATTTTAGTATCCAAAGTTCTGTAAATACTTTGAAGTTTTTTTTAAAGAAAAGTCATTAAGAAGTGGGATTTACAGAAATAAAATATGTGAATTCAGCTACTAATGTCCTAGAAATGTTTTTCACAACGACGATTTTTATTTTTCAGTGTCTGCCAATGCAAACATTGATTTGAAGTTCATTAGGCAGAGCAAGCACGTCTTGCTCTCGTCGCTGTTGCCTTTTCAGCTTATTGTCCCTTGAGACGGGCTGCTGAAGGCTTGTGCTAAGGAAAAAAGGGAAGATTTTCGAATGACAGCAAATTTATAATCTGCATGATTGCCATTAGGAGAATTCAATTTCGACGAAACATATTTGTCACACGTTGCAAGGTTTGCTCATCCGATTTGCGAATAAATTGAAAACGATAAAAGACCAATAAAGATAAAACATTTCAATCATTAAATTACCATCGTCAGAAAAGAAAGAAAGAGATGAAACGGTCAATTAGAATGGGAAGGAATCGATTCTGAAGGCAGAAACGAAATGAAATACAAATGTTGTCTGCAAAACTTGGATTCATTGTGGAAATTCTAAATTTCATGAATTAAACATAAGCTACTTTAACTTTTGTGTTTACAGTTGTCTTTAAATAATGCGGAATATAATAGGGATAAAAAAAATGTAATTTACAAGTTGTAATATTTTTGCTGTTCATTGCTTTAATCGCTTTTAATGATTGATGTTGGTTTTAGAGAAATGATATAAAAATTTCCTACTTTTTCTTAAAAATGATTAAAGTTAACGAGAATAAATACAGAACTGCTCTAATGATTTGCAGACCAGAAATTATATTTCGATTATTTTAACTCCCGTAGCTGATCTTGTAAAAGGGGTTTTTTTTTTATGTCATCATACGCAGCACGTGTTACAACAATTTCTTTACAAACCATGAGTAGACTGAAATACTAAAAAAATGAGATTTTAAACTAAACATGCTCCAAAGAAACTGAAAATATAAAAAAATTACTCAAGCAAAAAACATTACCACATATATTTGGAAATATCCTCCAGCCTCATTTAGATTCCTAATCATCTTATTGCAATGAAAATAATTAATCATTTGTAATAATTCATCATATCATCACAAAAACCTAACAAATTTTATTCCGCGTTTATTGCAGCTATTATCATAATAAAAAAAATATTTGATAAAAAGTTACTTCCCGGTTTATCAGAAAACTGTTTATAATATATTACCATTCGTAAGGTAGTTGTAAATTGATAAGTAAACAATCATTTGCATGTCTATTGTTTATTTACATCTGTTAATATTATCTGTAATTCTTATAGAAGAGCTAAAGATTTTACTGTAGATTGATAAGATATTTTCATATCAAAAGGATAACCACTCACCGATATTTGTATAATGAAAAACTCTTACATTTATTCCTCATATAACTAACATCTCCAAAAAGCGATATTTTGCAGACGTCCAATCGTTATGCTTCTTCAAGCTTCATAAAGTAAGCAAGATTTTCAATAAACAATCGATTACTTATTATTTATTATTTATATTCGCAATTATTTATATTCGCCAGTATTTATATAACTAAGAACTCACATTATCAGAAAGATCATAGGAAATTACATTGAATTTCGTGCAGATGTTTCTTTTTTCCCTCTCATATTATTATATATTTATTCCTTCTAGAATTTTTTAAGATATGAGAGCAAAAGATGGAAAATTTGTATGGAATACAATGTCAATGTATAACGATAAAATGGAATACAATATACAATTATATGATCTTTGTTACGCTATGAATTCTTCGTTATATAATATACCGGCGAAACATTTGTTGTAGGTTATTAATGAATAGTCAGTGTTTATTCAAAGCTGAAGTGTTTATTCAAAACTGAAGTGTTTCTTCAAAATCGTGTTCAATTTATGAAGTTGTAATTTAGCCTGAAGAAGTAGAACGACAGAATGTCTGCGAAATATCGGATTTGGAAGTTATGAATAAGCGGAATAAACATAATTTTTTTTCATTATGTATATGTAGATATCGTTATTTTTTAAAATTACAATTTAATTGAAATGTATTTTTTTATTATAAACTTTTTATTTCTAAAGTTTATAAGTAAGATATAGAAATTTTAATCATTATAGATTCAATTTCAACTTCAGTGATTTTATCTCTTGGTGGTGATTTAATAAATTTTCCTTCCTAATATTCAGCTCGGAACAGAACTTATGATTTACTGACCATTAATTTTCACTTCGGAATCCACTGACAAACCGAATCGAATGTAAATATTATTTTCTCGTAGATCTTGGGTAACATCTGGTACTGCTCCACAACAAGATTTTTATCCGTGACTTCAGCCAGAATTTGAAATAGATTTACTTCATTTAAAGAATATTTCTGCCCAAAAAAAAAGAAAAAAAAAAAGATCTAAATTTAAAATAAAGTTGCATCCAACTGTCAGAACTTCAACAGTTTGGGAAAGTTGATTACTTTGCAGCCAACAAGTCATGCACAACAAACTAAAAACTACAATTTATACTAAAATTACAACATTAGCGATTTCGGCAATATTGCCTTTTTCAAGTGTACAGAATAAAACAAAAAGCTCCAAATATATATAGGGAAATTCCAATTATACACAAATTACCGTATTGTCCTGCGTATAAAACGACTTTTTAACCCAGGAAAATCTTCTCAAAAGTCGGGGGTCGTCTGATACACCGGGTGCTGAAACTTCCGAGCCGGACTGGAGAATCTGCGGTCGCCGCATATGGTGGGAGCTCAAAAACGGCCGCGGCCGCATCCCCGCCGTATGCGGCAACCGTATGAAAGCAGCAAGGACGGCGCTGTACAAGTACGGTAGAAGAAAATCCACTCACCAGAATTCGTGGAAAGAAGTGACTTAACGCGGTCCCGATGACGAGGTGAGGGGGCACCTCACCGGGAAGGTGTAAGTGAAGGGCGGAGCAAGGTGCAGGCGTCCGGGACCCCGGGATATAGAGAAAAGAGACAGAGCGGGGACAGAATAAATAAGGCTACAGTTAAGAAATACTATGATTTTAGTGAAATTCTAAAAAAATGTAGCATTAAAATAATGCATCAGAATAAACAAAGCTACAGTTACTTGGAGACAGGGAGAGCTGACCAATCCAAGCAGGTGTTGTATACAACAACCAGCCAATCGCCGATAAGGTACATCGCTTTTAAAGGAAAAACATTTGCACTGTTTTATGTTTACATGTTTGATGACAAACAGTGTTATGTTTGTAAGTGACAGTTTTCCTGCTAAGTATATGCATGTCGTAAGCGTTTGAATTAAAATTACCATATTGAAAACAAATCTGATGTTTTTTTAATTTTTATTTGTTGTGCGTTGGAAGAGGGGTAGTCTTATAAGGCGAGTATATCCAAACTCTATATTTTAATTGGAAAAATTGGGGGTCGTCTTATACGCCGGACATTATGGTATATGCAAATTAAAAAAGACGTAATGAGACTTCGAATAAGGCCAATCGATTTCAGGACTGTTGAGATATCATGGATAATCTAGTAAATGTTGACCTTTTTGTGAGGTCAACATTACTATTACTAGATTACAATGTTCATCATAATGGAGAGTATCATTGGACATCTTATTGCATAGCAGTGATCGTTCAAACTGCGAACATCTCCTGAAAAGAAAAAAGGTTTTTTTTCTTTAAAACTTATTGTTCGAATAACTGAATTAAAAGTTTGAGTTGGCCAAGATGGAATACGAAAATTTAAAATAACATGACTATATTACTGAGATTAACATTGTGCGTTAGAAAACAGTCCTCGACTAGAATCAAAAATATTAGCAATATTGAATTAATAAATAACACTTTTTCTTCGTGAATTAGATACAAAAGAATATTTTTAACATTATCTTGCTTTTGAGTTAATATTAGATAATGATTTAGCAAGAAATGCTTCTTGCAAGTCGTTTCTTAAAATCCTCTAAACCATTATCTGATCGTAATTGAATGTAAACTGATGTTGTGGTAAACTTCAAACAATGATGGGCTTGCATTGAAGAGCATATTTTCTTGCGAAATCCATTTATAACGAGATGATTCGCTCCGTGTGTTTTTCCTTTTCATGGATCGTAAGACATTAAACTCGCAAATAATCAACAGATAACTTTAACACGAGGCCGATGTTATTCCGGAGTTTCCGTGATAATTAATTCAGAAGTTGGTGTCTTGGCCTTGGACACTGGAGCGTGGGAAGTGAAGCGGACAAATTGCCAATTAACAAGCGGCCTCTTGCGAGCGCCAAAGATCTCTACGAAAACTGTTAGTTAGAATCTTCATACTGTGATCGAAGCGACCATGGAAATTTATCGAACTAATTAGGTCGGTGAAATGAGTTAGGATCCGTCTCGAAGGTTTCCACTATTGAAGAAATGGCTTGGCTGGATTAAGGTAGAGGCACAACGCCCCCATGTGATCTTCTTACTTGGACCCATTCATCTTTCAATTCTCGAATGACAGCGAATTGGAAACAGACGCCTTTTACCAATCTTAGTGTAGCAGTGCACTGGGAAATGTAGTTCATTAAACGAACTATAAAAGAAAAGACTTCCAGCCACGTTAACATTAAGAACAATGAGTCGCCACCCTCTGTTCAGTTAAGCTCTTCATTTTTTATGTCCTGTTATTCAGTGATTTAAAGCTTACAGTTACTAAACTAAAATCGATATTTTTTAAAAAAAAAGCTTTGGTTTACGTTGTTGAATTATATAATTCAAAATAACTGCACACAAGAAAGGAGACAACAGTTTCCTCTACTTCCTTTTCGCTCATTCTTTGTCATTATTACGTTTGCTTGTAGCAATTTACCTACATTCATTGACTGGTCGGAGTCCATTTTTTTTTTATAAAATTAGAAAAAAACTTGCTTAGCAATAAACTATCATTTTATTAGCGGAATTTTCTTAATATAAAGCTTCTTTATTGCCTTAATCAGTAAATTACTGAAAAATGTATTACGGAAAAGAATCTCTGTAGAATAAAAACATCTACGAAATCTTACATACTTCAAAAATGCTTATTATTATTTAAACCATTTCATATCAAATGCATCTTCAAATAAATCTTCTCGATCTAACATCACAATATTTCGCTCCACTGATCGTGGAGCTTCTTCAGGTTTTAGTACTTAATTCTTTTTAGTTATGAGGAAGGAGAAGAATTCTCTTCATTATTAATAAAACCTGAAGAAGCTCTACGATGAGTGAAGCGAAATGTTGTGATATTAGTTTAAGATGATTTATTTAAAGATGCATTTGCTATTTATTTATTATTAGAATGTAAGAAGATGGTACGTTACTATTTCGTATCCCTGACAATCTGCTGTTGCAACTATTGCTTTTATTCTAAATCTGTTCTTTTATCCTTTCCGATGAATCATCAACAATTCCTTTCCCTTACTTGTGTGAATTATGTTGGAAATCAAACACAAAGGATATAAAGGAAACATAAAAGGAAATTTTGATGTAAATATAGTGGAAAGCAAACCTAAATAAACTTTCCTTGGCTTTAAATTGATCTGAATTTTCTTATTTAAAGTAAATTAACGGATGGGTAATCTCGTTTTTGAAGTCTTAATTTAGTAGAAAATTAAGATGGAACTTTCACATGAGCATTATAAACTCTTTTCTTTTCTTTAGAAATGATCCGATTTATTAGCTTTTATGTTCTACGTTCTTTTCCAACTGCTTTGATTGATTGATCAAATTGAGTTATCCAAAGTGTCGTTTTACCTTTTTTTTTTCCATGTTGAAAATTCTTTGCTGAGGAAAATTTAGAGACAGTCTTGATTTTTCAACAATAAAAGCTACAAATATGAGGATCGATCAGAAAAACATCCGTTCAATAGCTTAATTTACTCATCACATCAGTTCGTCGTGTAGAATTCAGTTACATGATGTAAATAACATGCACAGCAAAACTTCATGGTCGTATAGTTCTATTTCGAATAGTCGTATCACTTCATAATCAAACTTCTTAGAAAGCGGAGAACTAGCACGAAATTTCGGATGGCAAATTTGCCACCTAATATTGATCAGGGATTTGTCCCTATTTTTTTTTTTTTAATTTGCTACCTTTTACTTTCACTTTGAAGGAGCTAAAATAACAATAACGCTTCAGCTGTGTTGAAGAAATCAAACGAGCGGACAAAAATGGACATTCCTTTTGTTGACCTGGGATGGACATACTGAACAGACTCGTAACAAATACCACAGACAATATGTAAACTGTTTTTAAAAAATAGTGTAAATTCTTCTTTTTGCAAAGTAAACTTTTTCTTATACAGTCTTTTTTTATAGATACTGTTTGTTTGGGATAATTTGCTGTTATCATTTAATTGTTCAGTCGTGATTCCTTCATCAGGTTGTTGCAGATGAAACGTCGGAAAATGAATAGAAATTTCAAACACCAGCATCTCGTGCAAAATGTTTATTAATCAAAATAACCAATGCCAACAGGAAAACGAGATAAGAGTTTCTAGATGCCATCGTAGAAAAGAAATCGAGCTGTGGGACGCAACGAACATTTGAAATGCGATTTCAGCTGATGTTTGATTTGCTTAACGTACTACCAATAAAAAGCTGTAAAGGTGCTTTGAAAAAGTGATATTCCATGGGCGATAGATGTGATGAATAAGGCAGATGAGGTAAAATTTCGTAACTCAACTGGTGGAACTTGTGGATCGTCTGTGGTGCAACGTGGGGTCCGCGTAATCGTGGAGAAGTATAGGATGCTAGACAATTGACTGCAAAATTTCAAATTCGTGACAATACCTGTCCGCCATTATTGTTTGATCCAGGGAAAGAAGAAATGAATCGCACCAGCCGCGAACCATCAAAGACTGATCATCGTCTTTGGGGCCTTTCAAGTAGTAAGTAAGCATTCAAGCTTTAGTTATTTTTAAAGACTAGGGCGAGGAACAGAGCAATGCTTAGTAAGACGGACAAACTTGCACGCGAGAGAGTGAGCTGCGCAAGATTGACTTTTTCTTAGTATTTTATGTGTACTTTTGCATTTAATTTGTTACAATTTAATTTAGGAGTAAATATCATGTAATTTTGACTGTTTTAATTTATTGTTCAGTGTTATTTACTGTTAATGATTTGGTAAATTTTACCTAAGCACAGGGGGGAGGAGCGGGAGGCTGGCGTTTGCGTATTTTTGTTTCAAGGGGGGTCTAAATTGACTAAAACTGTGTTTACATATTACTTGAACGGTCCATTTCTGGGATGGAGTAAGAGCTTCGGGCCTTACTGTGGCGCCGATTGTCATACAGTACCATTTCTCATCCCATCTGATGTTGTGCCTTAACATCTCGTTCGGTTGGGGGGAGAAACAGAGAAGAGCAGACATCTCATCTATTTTGTACTGTTCTATCAAATCATATGGGACCCATTTACCCATCTTGTTTACTTTGTCTAAATGTCAGTGAACAATTATACTCTACGATTCGGATAACATATTAACAATGTCGGATTCAATCCAGTGCTTCATCTGCATTGTCACTCTTTTGAATGCAACGGCAATTTCTCCATATTGTGGCCTTCAGTGCTTCAACATAGTTGGTGTTCTCCTGTGCCGAGGACAACGACTTCTGATACGATCCTTAACACTTTCCGTTGTTGTAAGGTCAAGGATGTGGTACAATAAACCAAATTTCTTATTACCTGTGTTCTTTCCTTTGCCGAAATATATCTGGGTTGGGTCTGGGTTATTTGGTAATTATTCAGGAAAAATTTCAGAGAATTAACTGAAGCCAAACAACTGCAATTGTTAAATATTAACAACAACATTTTATTAGTAGAGAATTTTAAATCGGATTATATTGAATATGTTGAATATATTGGCATTATCAAAATAATGATTATATTGCATATGACAATTATTGATTTATTTATTAGTGATTATTATTGTATATGATGAAGATTATATTGAATACGATATTGGCTAATGATTATGTTGAATATTGAATTATTTAATTTCGAACAACAAATATATTAGGAATTATAGAAAAAAATATCAGTCCCTTTTTAAAATCATTCCTATCTTTAGAAATTTTACGATAGATAGAATTGTGTTGTATAGTTTTTCGATTTATATTCGTCGCTTAGTGGAAGAAAGTATTTTATTAGAAACGGATATTTTAAAATTTTGATTCAAGTCTTCAAATGAATAAATATCGTATTGAATATCGTAAAGATAAATGTTTCAAGGCCAGAATTATAAAGATAAACAGTGCGTTATTCTGTCTTCTGGGATATAATGGGATTCTGAGATTTTCCTAAAGCTACTTACAATCTTTAAGTGTTTTTTTTTATTAAAAAAAAATAAATATTTTAACTATTACTAGTGAATATATGCCCCGTCAACGGGATAACAATGTGACGGCTTTTAGTTGAGATAGAGTATTTACGCTCATTTGTAATTTCTTCATTCATGTCGAGATATGTCTCTAACGACTCTTCAGGTGATCGCTGGAAAACAATGAACACTGAAATTTAAATTTTAATCTAGTAAGCAAAAATTAATGAGTTATTTTTTTTTCCCTGGCTCTTCTCTCATTGCGCCACACACACACACACACACACACAAGGGGAATGATAAGAAATATTTAACAGCAATAATTTGAATGTAGTTTCCGTGGCCTAATGGATAAGACGTCTGACTTCGGAGCAAAAGATTGCAGGTTCGATTAACGTTGCGAATGTTTCATTGTAGTAATTTTCTCAGAGGAAATTAACAATTGATCTGGACAGACAGACAGAGAAATAAAAGATTTTAGTAATATAGATGAATAGATAAGATGATTTATATCCATGTTCAGTTTTTCATCTTAGTTTTATAATTCAGATAACTTCAAATAATCTATTTTAAAAGAAATTATAGCATAAGACTTATTTAAACGTGAAAATAAGCCTGAAAAAAGCGATTTAGTATACTTTCTTTTAAAATTTTTTTAGATGTGAAAATAAAAGTTCTTTTAAAAGAGAGTGAGCTATTTGAGTAATCTCAATTATCAATTACTTCAGTATTTTCTAACTTCAAACCTCTTTCAAAATAAAAATATTTATTACCATTTCAGATATTTTGTAGTAGGCTATTTAAATACTTCACAATATGTATTAACTTTGAAACGAGACATTCCTATAGACTATCCTCATAATAAGATAGAAAAACATGTTAATTAAAATAATACAAGCAACATCCAAACACTATTTTAAAAAGAACATTTTCGTTTTGTGGTTTTTAGAGCAAATAAAAAAAAATGTTAAAGAATAAAATTAAACAAGGTAGGGATAGTGATTAGTAAACCATTCATAGTGCTTCGCAACGACTTCTGAGTCACCTTTACTTTAGAATAGACTGCGCCGTGGTGGTCTAGAAAATGCTCGCTATGCGTGGTATGGAATAATCGTCATTCTTAACTCAACCCTTGTTAATACATTATATTCCTATTAATGATTTAAAAAAAAAAAAACAACTTAAGTTGATGAGGGGATCGAACCCACGACCTTCGCGTTATTAGTATGACGCTCTAACCAACTGAGCTAACAGGCCACCTACAACATTCAACATTCAGGCCATCTACAACTAAGCTAACAGAAGGCATTGCGAAGCATTGTGGGATACGTGTCCAAAGACAGACAAACCGGGGATACAAGGCGTCTTTTAGAAGCCTAAAACTGAAAAATACGAAGTCGTCTGGAAGCCACTAATAGAGAAGAAAGAAAACGTAAGTACTTCTGGGATATAAATAGTTGTAGATAGATAAAAAATTAAGGATTTTATGGCATTAAATTGAATGCAAATGTATATTCGGGATTTTTGCGTTCTTATCTATTGGACCCAATTCAATGCAGAACTTTCTTATAAAAACTATCTGAACAAATCTTTAGCTTTATAGGAGAAATAGTGTTTTGAATGCTCTTGATCCCACATGTATTGACAGAAATAGGAATAGGTTTTAAATTGCAATTTCAAATGTCCTAACCCTTTTCTCTCTTGCAAGTATTTCGTGGCATTACAAGTAAATTTTTAATGTTTACAAACAACATATCAAGAGAACTTAAAAATACATTGGTACATTTACTTTGAATTAGTCCAACCCTAATTCAGCCTTTGAATTAATTCGTTCTTCGTTGCATGGTATTGATAAGTAACTTAAAAATGCAATGTTAAAAACAAAAACAAAAAATGAGCTGAAAGTGGAAATGAAATAAAAAAAATTACAGTTGATTCACTCAATTTGACAGCGATATTCTTGAACTTTGCAAAATTGTTCTGGATCACATAATTAATTAAATCAAAATGTCCGCAATATTCAATTATCAATTTCTAGGAAATTGCTTGTTAAAGAAAATATCTACTAAAAATATCTATAATCATCTACAATAAATTTTGATAATATTCAAAGTGTAATTTCTCAGGATGAAAAATGAATGATTTTTCAGGAATATGGTAAGAAAGAAAAAAGGACAAAGAAAAGAAGAGAATAAAAAAAGAAAGTCATTCAAAATATAACTGACATAATTAATGTCGAAAGTTCCCTTGATGTGGGCGATTTCTTTTTTCTTCTTCTTTTTTTTTTCAACAAAAAGAATAAAAAAAAGTCTTCTCTTGGTTTAGCTTCGACCATAATCACATTACGCAGAAGGAATTGTGGACTCAATTGGGTCAAAGGAACAGGGATTCTGAGAAGTCTTATTCAGCACATAAAAGCCTTGTGCTGACTTCTCTCTCTCCTTGTCATCCCGGTGCCATTGCGTTGGCCTGGCGCTCACGATTAAATTTGGTCCAATCAAAAGTGACAGTCTGGCTTCAGAGAAAGGGGGGAGGGAGGGGGAGGATTATTCACCCTTCCAGTTCCATAACTTAAGAAATGTCATAATATCTCCATCTGATAGATTCAGTATTAAAGCAGTCGTCTATATTTAACCTTGTGAAAGTGCAGCGATTCAAATAAGAAAACGAAGATGTCCCTCCAATAACTTGAGTTCACTTTTTCTTTTTCTGTGACTTTATTTTCCTTTTTCTTTCTTTTTGTAAATCCGTGGAAACAACACAAACGTTTATTTTCAAACTATATATATTGGCCTGCTTCGCTCAGGTTGTTGCATATTGGAAAGCAAAGAATTATTATTTTCGCTTATATAGCTACTTCGATATTGACAGTTCTACTTAGATGAATTGTTCTGTTTTTAACTTTTATGTTTTAAACGATTCCCCCCCCTCCAAAAAAAAAACAAAAATTCACCTTTTATGTGCACCTTTATTAGAATCTATTAACTCACAATTATTTATTTAGAATATATGATATTTAATAAAGCAAGAAATAATAACCTTTGATATTGTAAAAATGTTGTAAATTTTGTAAAAAAGATGTTGTAAAAATGACTACAAAAGGCGAGAACTGCCCGCGGGACCATCCTGTCTTTACCATTTAAGCCCCCCTTCCCCTCGAATACAGTCACACCGCGCTGTCTAGGAATGTGACAATGGAAAGCACTGTCTATTTCCCAAGACTATTTCCCAGAAAAATGTCTTATTATCCCTCTTGTAATGGGAATATAAAGATAATTTACGCCTTTCAAGAAGCACAATTTAAAGCCCTCCTTAAGACTCAGAAAAACTCATCAAAATTAATTGAATGATTCAAAAATTATAAGTGAGAATTTGTGTTAATTGTAAAGTGCAATCATTAAAAGTTGCAGTGAAATTATATTTCGTTTCGATTTTCAAAAGCTCTTTAATTCATGGAGTTCCGAAGAGGTGTTGTAGTTTTTATCTGCACAGATAGTAAAAATGATAAAGCATCCCTGGTGTACTTCCTACCCAATGGTGAAAACTGCATTCAAATTGGCTTAGTATTTTTTGTAAGTTTGTATTTTGAAAACATATATCTGTTGAGCAAACACTAAACATTTTGAAAAAAGTCAAACCGATTAATAAGTTTCTTGAAAATTATTGGGATTAGCTGAAGATTAACACCCATCGATAGAAACCTATTACATAGTTTCCAAAGCTTTTCTATGGAATCTTTCCTAGTTTTCTCGCGTTAATTTCTCAAGAAGGGACTCACTTAGAGAAGTTTTCAAATCAGGAAATTAGATCATTTCCTATTTACATACTAAGTTTGAAGAAGATCCATCTCATGGATTTTGGGTCGTACAAACACACACTTCTTAGAAAAAAAATAAGTTAAAAAAATTAGGCTCGAAATCCAAGTCTATTCCATCCTGGAAAAGTATTTATTAAGAAAAAGAAAACACTTACACACAGAATTATTTATTTATTTGTTTCTTTATTTATTGAATGAAGTATTAATGAGATTATTCGGGAAATTATCAACAAAAATTAATCATTAAAATCCAGCAATTGTTTGAATAAAATCATAAAAAAGGACTCACTTTTAGAAAAACTTAAAACTAAGAAACCAGAGAAAATCATTTTTATATTTGATAATTTTAAATAAAAAAACTTTCTCTTTTACCTATATTGTTCTGTTTGGTAGCTTTCTAGCGGCAAATGAGATACACAAATAAAATGTGAGTATATCTGATTATAAAGAAATTTAATACGAGATGAATTCTTGTGGATAAGTATTTGAACAACGTGACCTAACTTTATTGGATATAGAGATTTTGAAAACTGAGTGCTTGGTGGATTTTTAATTAAGACACAGATGTAGATTTTATACTATTGAGATTTTTTTTCCAAATTTACTTCGCGGAATTTCAATAATAAGTTATTTTAGGAAAAGGTTGAATTCAAATAAAATTAAAAAAAAGTATATTGGAGTTAAAACTAGTTGTTTAATGATTAAAAAACTTTACTAATGATTGTGTTAATGATCTATAGTGTGAGAAGGAAATCTCCAATTCCTATTGAAAATCTGTTTCTCTCATTAAGTGGATACCAATTTCACATTTCAAATTATGTCAATTAGTGAATCGCATTTGAAATATTTACTCATTTGAACGAAATTCATCGTAATTTTACTGAATCTCCTGCATTCAGAATAAATGATCCGATAAACTTATGAAGATTGAAGTTAGGAGTTACTATTTTAAAGCAGTTTTTAAAAAACGTTTAATTGTACAATCTAATTTAATTAAAAGGAGACTACAGGATGTTTCATTAGCAGTGGAACCCAATTCGATCTCACTGTTTTTCGAAAAAGAAATTCAGAATTGAAAAACAAATAAGTTATTTATAAAACTCTTTTCAATATTTTTCTTTTGTATTTAAACTCTCAAGAAAAATTTATATAGTTTGATTATTAATCTGAAATATATTCATGTAGTGGAAAGAAAAAAGATTAGAAAAATGTCTTAAGATGCAATTTAAAAAGTCACATTGTATCCACCTTTCCATCATCATAATTAAAAATTATGGATAAATGCAGGTTTTTTATTGTTAAAAGAAACGTCACTTAATTTTGAAACGAATTGCATTAGGATACAATAATACTAAACTTGTTGTCTTTCAGTAGTCAAAATAGAACTTTTAATAATAGATGATTGAACGCAATTTCTATTGTTTTTTTTAGAAACAGGAAAGGATCATAGAATAAAAATCATCAATTCTCAATATTGTTGTCACTACAGATTATTTAAGAAAATTAAATTATAATGCATTTATAAAAAACTTTGCTGTTCACAAAAGCATTCAATAATTTTTGAATAATTATACATTTTTTAAGTTTATATGATGTATATCAAAAGTTGGTATGCCAACTATCATTTCTATTTCTTAGCAATCTTTCTTTTTTTTTGTGTAATGATGAAATGTCTGGTGCTTTAAGTTGTTATAAGTTATTTTCATTATTTATCAATTGCTGTTGTTAAACTGACTAAAATTGTGAATTATTCTCTGCTGTGAAAGCATTGTCTTGATACCAATTAACACACTGTTACCGGTCACTTCGGTTGCCTGAGAAAAAGGAAAAGCCATACTTTTGAAGGAAAAACTCTACAAGCTTATCTGAAAGAAAGAGGAAACGGATCATGAAAATACCAAACACTTCGTGCGGAAAGGTCAAAGAATTCCACGTAGTTTGGCCTCATCCGTCGAGTGGTGGATGCATGTGTATATATAGATTTTTCTTTCATTTTTATTGTTTAGACGCTCGATATGAAAGATTCCTTGCACACGAGTCCCCCTCATCGATTCCAATGCAGCCGCTGCCGTAGCCAACAAATAAAGCCATCCATCTTTGCACTCCCTCCCTGACAGACTTAAAAATGGCCCTGCTAACACTACATGGGGAACAGGGATATCAACTTTCGACCGGAGACAACTTAAAACTTCCCTTCGCAGCTGAAATAGATTGCTGCATTGATTTCTTTGCATTGAGGTAATGGGGTGTTAATAGCTTTTCGTGTATTTTTTTTCTTTGAACCGAAACTCCACAAAGATGCTAAAGAGGATGGAATTCTGATGCTTCCAGAATGTATGCCGTTATTAAAAGTTGCTGTATTCGATCTAGTTTCTTCGAGAAGAAAAGAGTTTTCTGGAACATTTGCGTATGATTGATTGCTGGAGTTATTCATTCCCACCAGAGTTTAATCAGTTCCACTTAGGTTGTGCATTCCTTGACGACACGAGACAAAATTTTAATAATGACGATCATGGCTGGGATTAGGGCAAGTCTGGTGCATCGAGCAACACATTATGAATTGATAGCTTCTTCTCGTAAATTGTCTAGGAATTTTAGTTCAAGCATAAATCACATTTACTGATCAAACCTTTCAGGATTTCTTCTTTTTGAGTTGAAATAACACGTAACAGCTTTAGGAAATGTTGGGATCCTACGACCTTATTAGTGAATTTACTAAAATAACCTTCAGAAAACCTAAAACGTTTCCGGTAAACAAATATTTCGAAGAACAGAATAGAAACACATGTTCGGAGATTCTGAAGTTCCTTTAAATTTTTATATTAAAGCTAAAAAAAAGTTTAATTGCTTCTTTTTTCTTTGTTGAACTTCATTCAGACTGAAAAAAATATTTAATAATAAAAATTCTGGGCGTACAAGAAGGAATATTCAGAAAAAAATATAAAAAATTAAGATATATTTATAAGACAAACAATACTTTAGTGGGAAAGAGTGTGGAACCTCCATGAATATAAACTAAAACATAAAAACACATCAAAAATAAAGAAAAAGAAAATTCCTGTGCTGGGCTCTGCCAGCCTCAAAGAATTTCTTATGCGCATCAAAATAAAGAATATTGGTCTCAACTTTCAATTTTATTATATTAATCATGCTGCTCTCCTAAAAAAGATACTCTGTTTTTATCTATTTCGTTTTTGTAACAAAAATGCTGCGATTATCAGCAAGCGTTTTCGTACAGAAATATAATACATATCACTATTTCTATTATCAAGAAATCTTGGAAAAAAATTAGGTTAAATCAAGAAATATTTTTAATTACCGAAAATTAGAAGGGATTTGAAATCTTACAAAGTTTCATTTTCGAAGGAAAACATTTTGGGGATAATAGATCTTTATAAGTTTATTACAGAAAATTTGCATTAAAAGTATTGAATGAAAATTCTTTCATTTTGGTACAACTTCTGTAAGGTAAAGCACACATAACAGTTTGTTTTGCCAATGTTTCAAGTCCTCAATATTTTAAACTACTCACTAAAGAAAGAAAAACGACTTTTTTTTTGGTCATTCAATATTTAAATTATAGCAGACTGATAAAAATGCTGTAGGCTTAGTTTAACATTTGGGTTTTTTACTATGTAAGTAGGACTACGTCTGTTTTGCCAAATCTCTTTCTTCATTGTAATTTATTGCTTCATTATTATTTTTTTTACAGTTTACCATTATTTTGTTACAAACACATCTTAGCAGCTGTAGATAAATTCCGACTGCAATGTCAATTTTTAATTGAAACAGATCAGTTTCATAGTAAATACAAAACTGAATATAATTTTGTGCTAAAGCATAAATTTAACGGCGATCTTAAATAATAAATAATAAAAAAAAATTAAAAATAATAATAAAAAAAAGGGAAGCACATTAAGGACAAATGATGAAAAAGTGGTAAAACTTAGTCATGAAACTTTAACATGATAGAACTTTGATTTAACTTAACCAAAATCCCATATTTAAAAAATTTTCACTTTTCATTTCTTTCCTATGAAATTATTTCATGTTCATCATTCAGATAATTTTTGCTAAAGATTATAATTGGGTATAAGATAAAGATATTATCATTATATAAAGATTACTATCTGGAATATCGAGCTTTCCTAATTTCGATAAAACGAAAAACAAAGTAAGAGCACTATAAACAATCACTTGGTTATTTAGCCCCTTTTCGGGGAAGTGGACAACTCTGTAGTGAATACACGCGACGTTGAAAGAAAAAAGTTTTAAGTAAAACTTATTATTTTTACTTAAATTATTAAGTAAAATTATTATTTTATTACACTTAAAAGCGCACAGAACGCGAATTTATAACGAAATAAAATAAAACGAAAATAAAGTAAGAACACTAGACAATAACGTGGTATCCAGGTCGCAGTTCAATCATTTGAAGTCGAGACCTAGCTAAATCCGAAAACGGTAAATTCACCCCATTTTATCAAAATTCTTAGGCCCGTTTTTAAGATAAAAATATACAAGAATTTCTCGCTTTATAGCATTTAATTCAGTACCTATGAACTCAGCTAACATCACATAGTCGAACTGAATAGGCCTCAATTTTAAGGAGATCAAAATAACCGGGCTGATATTTTAAGTTGTACTACAAATAAGTATTTTACCAACTTTTAAAGAATGTCCTAACTAGCCGTTATAGAGAAATATTTTGCAGTTAATTTATGATGGATAGGAGGGGGTGGAGGCGAAAATAAATGGCCAATGTTTTAAAAGTATCAAGAAGCTGCGTCGCAAGCTTTATGGAACATTCGTCCAGCCGTTTCAGCATGATGCCCAAACAATTCTTAAATTTCTACAATGAAGCTATTGCTTTTTTTTCCTTCAAACCAATCATGTAAAAGAAATCTACCCAAGAACGCTCCGTGCTAACAGAATAAAAGAATGATTCATGACAGGAGTTATTATCAAAATGAATTCTTTTAAGAAAAAGATTATTTTCCAGAGTTTCATTAGCCTTTTCTTTTTGCTGTTTGGCGTATTCAGTAATCTGACCATTATTTAGTTCTTATAATAAATTCACTTCTATTTTGAGTTCAGTTATTTCTTCAATTTCCTTATATCTTTTTTCCCCCACAATTTCTTCAATCATAAAACACTCCTTATGTCTTATCAATTCTGTTGAATTTCTTTGGAAATCGGAAAACGTTTTACAAGGATTACGTTCGGTCTTTAGTTTTTAATATAACTTTGACCACATTTTTACTTCATCCACTTCTGAAATAGTGTTGTTTGCAGAATCACTTTCCACCATAACCCTAAGCTTTTAAGATTCTGATCTACAATAAAAACCTCACCCACCTTAAATATTTTAACTCCGCTATGAAGAACCGCTCCATATTTTCAAAGCAAGCACAGCAACATGATGTATTGAACGGTGTTTGCGATGTTGTCGAGTAGTTCGACCGTGAGAATTTGATGACTTCGTAAATCAATGGGACAACAGAGGTTTTTCCTTGTCGAGGGTCTGTTTATCTAAGAAACAGTGATCGCATAAACTCTGTTGATTCATAACGACTTGGCTTACAACATTCGATGGAACTATATATCATTAAAAACTTAAGGGCATTCACAAGCAAAAAGAAAATCTCGTTCCAAATCTATTAATTTGTTTTTGGTAGTTAACTTTTTGAAGCAACACTTTAGTGCTTCAAAGTCTATAATAAGTAACTAATATTTTCATCATAATTTGTGATAAAGAAAACGTGATACCGGTACTTTCTTTGCTGTCAGTCAATTGAAAATGTACTTGAGCGAGGAGTTATATATAAAAAGTGTCAAAGGGCAGCATTCAAAGCTGAAATGAAAATATTGAAAATAATTAAAAAATCCAAAGTCATCTTATGACTTATTAACGAGAAAGGTCCTATTAAATTTCATATTTTGAACTAGACACAGACCACGAATATTTTCAAGTCATGAGTTATCTAATTCGAGCTAAAGAATCACCTGAATCTTCTTTATGTTCAAAAAGTAAAGAAATCTGTGTTCTCCTAAACTTTATGTATTGTATTTCTACGTTACATTACTTACAAGACATGTCTAGTTGATTTCAAAACCCTATCTGATTAGATTGAAGGAAATAAGATTCTTGTTTTTTAACTTAGAACAAAAATTCTGTGAGTTTTCTTTGCTTAAATCAGTATTCATCGAAGGATGAATGTCATCATTATTATTTTCAAGTTAAAAATCCTCTTATTAACTGGTACAAGAAAGCTTTTACTTTCTAAATTGTAAATTTGTTTGCAGACGACTTATTTGTTTGAAAATGTGTAAACTTCAAGATTTAAAAAATGTCTTTTGTACTTTTTGAACACCAGTTTATTTTATTTTACTAAACTGCAGTAATTTGCTGTACTCCTTAAATGAGACCAAAACTTTTTTTATAAAGAAAAATAGGTTTTTTGTTGCCAAACGCAATGGTCATTAAATTTTTCAAGGAACTTATTATGTTTGTAGGGATTGCCAGTCTTTTCAGCTTCTGGGCACATGAGCTCATTAGGGAACATAAAAAATGCAAAGTTACCCACAAACCGTATTTATTAAACTTCCTGAAAAATTTAATGACCACCACATTTGCCTCAGGAGGTTGATTATATTCAAGGAAAGTTCTAGGCCAGTGCTCTGCATTTAATTTCAAAATGCGTTGTGTGTACACAATCTTCAGGTGCTAGGAAATTAATGTGTAATGTTGACATATAAATTATTAAACTTCTTTTCACAAATGAAGGAAAGAAACGTAGATTAAAACAACACAACATAATTTTTTCTAACTTACTACGATATGGTCTATTGGCATTTCTTTAGAATAATAAGTTTTTTACAATAATTTTAGTCAAAGTTTTTTTTTTTTAGTCAAAAAAAAATTATCAGGCTAAAATAATTTTCAGATCTTTATAATATTTCTAACACTAAATTAGTAAGTAAATATTCGTTAATACATCAACATAATAATGATTTCATAATGATATATTAAAGAGTATTATGATACATATGAGTAATGATATAAATTCAGTTGACTTATTCTTTGCTTCTTCTAGTATTGTGATGGCTTATAGTATTATGTTGACTATCGCTGTAGTATGGATTAACATTAATCCATTTGTTTTTCAATCAAAGAACATCCAAAATGAAAATATCTAATAACACAAACTTACATTAATTTCTTTGTTTTTTATTTAATTTATTTTTAAGTAACCAATATTTTAAGTAACCGAATTGTAATGTTTCATTCTATGGGTCGTTCTTTTAAATAATTGAATTTGTTATTACTTATTTAAATTTTCATTTTTAAGAATTCTTTTTTTATTTTCATAAATAGCTCTTGGTTAACTTAGAAATGCTTATTCTTTCTTTTAGCAAATATGTTGAATATTCTCTAGTTAATATTTTAGTTCAACATTTCTGAAGGCCCTTAGGCATTTTACAATCTACACAGGAAGCGAACCAAGTAAAACAAACCTTGGTTTCATAGTTGAAGAAACAGATGCGTTATTCAAAATGCAAGAACTACTGGAAATGTAGATAAGTTTATTCTGTTTGATAGCAGCAAGATTGTTCTGAATGCTGGATCAATTTGAAAACATTCATATCCTCAAAAGCACTACAGTGAACTGCAAAGGCATGGCAATATCCTAAATCGACAAAATATGACCAAGAAATATTCTGAAATATCCTCCCTGACTTGATAGATTTCGATTCTCTTTGGTTAACCTAAACATAATTTAAATTTACTTTAACTGAGAGGAAAATTACATTTATTCAAATATTTTATGTCATGAAAATAAAAATTTCATTACATTTATTTCACTTACGTTATACCATAACAAATATTACATCATTACGCTGTATTTTTTTCTAAGATAATTTCAGTGCTTAAATCCAACAAAAGGAAGATGGAAGGTAATTTTTAAGCTTGAGCCTTATTCCTCGGATCGACATTCAAGCCTCCGCTCCTTCTTATCTCTCCGTCTTCGATCAACAATGTAAACTCCGGATTTGGAAGAAAATTGCCTTTTTATCTTCCAGTTTGTAGAGAAGAGTTCATTAACTTTTTAATTTGGCAACGCGAAAGGAGGAGTAAGAACTGTAAAAAAATGAAGAAAAAAAATCCATCATGATAGTAAGCAGAAGAGAAAAAAATTTAGGCTTGCTTGGAAATCAGCAAATGTGATACTCACAATGGACTTTAGTGACGATACACAAATATTGTGCTACACCTCATTGGGGTGAAAACAATTGGTGAAAACAAAGTCTTTCGTGTTCTAATTAGCTGGGAATACAATTCACTTGATGATATGTCTAAAAGAGAACAGAAAAACAACAACAACTTAAGTTCTTCCGACATTTTATCCATTTGTTTACTAGATAGAACTTAGGAAAATATAGAAGACTGATTTCAGATTTATGTTGCACTTCAGAAAGAAAGAAGAACTCTTTAGTCTCCATTCTTGTTTTCAATAATGCAAAAGATGCAAAGAAAAATACAAAAGCATTGTTCAAGAATGCATGAAACTTTTCGAAACACCAATCTTCTGAATGACAATTTTTAAAACTATTTCTATAGCATAAGATGATTTTATTCCATGAGTAACTGGAATCTGCAAACTGGCATCTGTTCAGTGACGTCAATTGTGAAACGATGAGTATTTTCATTAACAGAATATTAACTGAATGTAAACAACACAAGTTATTTACATAAACAGTGAATTTTGGTAATATCCTTTTACAGAGTAAATAATAAACGAATAAATGAACAAATCAATTATTAGCTGTGAATTTCTCATTTGGTTTTTAAGAGGATACTTTAGCAGAAGTAAAAACCGTTCAAGTCAAGCTTCGCCGCTTAACTGCAATTGTAAAGAATTACGGGCTTTTGAAATTGTTCTTTGTGTAAATAAATGTATGCATGTATGTATGTATGTTTTGTTTTTTTGTTTTTTAAGGACGGGGGAAATGCATTTACGCATACCAAGGAATTGGTAATGTGAGACTCAGTCATAAAAGACTACTACTCACTAAAACCCTACGTCCGACTTCCAAAACACCCTACACGGAACCACCGTCAGGTACTACATCGCATAGGGCAGAATGACTAAAAGTCCGACTCACATATCATTTCGCAACTGATCAAGTCTGATTTTCTCAGCCATACGAAGTTTCCGTATAATAGTGGCAGCATAGTCAGCCACTGCCGTCCAATTAGCCTGGGAGATAGTCATCAAGCCAACGATGTTCTCTGGAGTCACACGCTGTCGAAGGAATTTCTTCAGCTCATTTCTATCTTCATGGAAGCGTGGGCAGACAAAGAAGACATGCTCCACATCCTCGTCCAAGAACTGGCAAGTCGGACATGACGCACTGTCGACAATTCCGAAGCGCCTCTGGTACGCTAGAAAACAACCATGGCCACTTAATAGCTGAGTCAGGTAGTGATCCACCTCACCATGCTTTCTTTCCATCCACGTTGCAATATTAGGTATAAGATTATGAGTCCATCTTCCACTGGTCGATGAATCCCATCGTCTCTGCCATCTTTCCGTTGTCTTGCTTTTCACGGCCTTCCTGATCTTGGGTCGGTGAGCGTCACGACGTTCCCGAATACCACTGCATATCGCGCTTCTCTCACTTGCTAAGAGATCGATAGGCGGCATCCCTGCTATGACGCACACTGCATCATATGAAACTGTTCGAAATGCACAAGCGACCCGTAGAGCGCATTTCCGGTGAACCGAAGTCATTTGACATACATATGATTTAGTCTTCGTGGCATGTAACCAGATCGGAGCCGCGTAGAGCATGGTAGAGATAGCCACACTGGACAGGAGTCTTCGTCGGCTCTGCCGAGGTCCCCCGATGTTCGGCATGATCCTAGCCAAGGCGTTGACCACTCGTGCAGACTTTTCACTCACGATTCGAAGATGTTCATCGAACCGAAGCCTTGCATCAATCTGAACACCCAGATACCTGAGAGAAGGCTGCGACAGAATGTCATGATCACCCACAGTGAGGGTAACGATCTCCCTCGCTTTCCTGCTGGTCACAAGAACCGCCTCTGTCTTGTGATCTGCTAGTTGTAATCCAACCGTTCAGAGCCACTGACGGATCCTGGCAACAGCCACATTCGATGTTAGGGTGACAACTTCCAGGTGTTTCTCGATTACAACCAATGCAACATCGTCAGCGAACCCCACTACAGTCACTCCCTCGGGCATTGGTAGCTTGAGTACTGCATCATACATGATATTCCAAAGCAAAGTACCAAGTACCGATCCCTGTGGAACACCGCCAGTGATGTTGTAGGTCTTCAGTCCGACTTCGGTATTATACATTAGGATACGATCAGTGAAGTAACTCGCAATTATTTTCCTGATGTACGCTGGAGCCTTCATTGAACTCAAAGTGTTCAAGATGCAGTTCCAGTTTGCCGAATTGAACGCATTCTTCACATCCAACGTTATTATGGCACAGTACTGTTTTACTCCTCCCTTCCAGCGTTTGCCCTCAATGGCCTCTCGAGCCAAATCAACAACAACCCTTACAGCGTCTATTGTAGATCTTGATTTCCTGAAACCGTACTGGTTTTCAGAGAGACCATGCGCTCCTTCACTGAATGCCTCCAGTCGATTGTAAATGATTCTCTCCAATACCTTACCTGCCGTATCCAACAGGCAAATTGGCCGATAGGACGATGGATCATTAGGTGGCTTGTTACCTTTAGGCAAAAGTACGAGCAACTGCTGCTTCCACAGATTTGGAAACACACCCTCTCGTAAACAAGCATTGTAGAAGTCTAGAAATATCTCAGGTCTATACCGGATGGCGGTTTTAAGAGCAATATTTGGAACGCTGTCTGGGCCAGGGGCTTTTGAGTCACCAATCTTTCCGCAGGCCTTTATCAACTCATCTTTTGAGATGGATGACACATCTTCACATTCTTGAGGTGGAACTTCCAAAACTATCCCCGGTTGTTGTGGAAAAAGAGTAGAAACAATCCTGCGCAGCAAATCAGGGCACGTCGGAGGTGATAAGGAGCTACATTTTATTTTAGCCATAACCGTCTTATATGGTCTACCCCATGGGTCACTATTAACCTCACTACAAAGTTCCTTCCAAGCACTCTGTTTACTGACTTTAATGGCCTTCTTGAGAGCACGGCCGGTTTCTATGTGCTGTTGTTTCAACTCGTCATAGTTTTCTCGTCCATGGGCTCGTTGTGCTAGTCTTCTTGTGCGGTGACATTTCTTCCGAAGCTCCGCTATTTCAGCATTCCACCAATACACTGGATGGTGACGATTTCCTCTGCCACGTCTTGTCATCGATGCCTCACAAGCATCAGCGACAAGTCGCATAAGCCGTGACGCCTTGCTATCAGCAGATCCCGAAAGCACCAAGTCCTCCTCCATCATTGCAATGAAGGATTCACGATCAAAGGACCTAACGTTCCATCCTCTTGGAAGTGTGGATCCCAACCTTGACACACCAGAAGTGGAGATCTCGAAAATTATGGCTTGATGGTAAACATCGTACTGGCAGCTATGTTTGTCCGGCTTACAAACAGGCCATACAAGCTGTAGAAAAATCGAGGAGATGAAGTTTATTCAGCTTAATCTCAATCATTGTACGGTTGCCCAAGATATACTGCAACAGACTGTACGTGAGGAGAGGGTTGATGTTGCGATTCTCTGTGAGCAATGTATGTATGTATGTATGTATGTGTGTGTGTGTGTGTGTGTGTAAAAATGTAGTTTTTCTCCCCAACTGCACCATCTTTTAAGGAATAATTTCATTGTATTTCAATTCATAGTATTTAATAGGGCTAACGAATAATAAGTCATTCGTTGGAATGATTGATTGATTACATAACCAACATTTTTCTTCAGTGATTAGATTTTTTTTCAAAATCTTTATACATACAAGTTAGTTGTAATTAAACAGGTAGTATTTAGAGCTCTGGGTAGAAAGAACTATTGAACAAAATTCAACCAAATTTGATGTTTCTACTTTTCTGATGACGGGATTTCGTTTCTCAAAAAAAAATGTTTCTGAAATTTCCAGCTGCGGTGAAATTTAGCGCTAATACAACTTTAATTTGCATATTAGATAGGTTCTGAAACAACTTTCAGCTATATAAATGGACGAAACTCCTGTTGCATCAATTTGGATTAGAGGCATGGTGCTTACATTACCTGATCGCGCATTCTCGTTAAACTTTACTATCAAAGAAGCAGCAATGTACTCAAGGAATTTCGACGCTTACAGTCCTTGTGAAAGGGTGCTCTCACTATTAGTAATCTCTGATTATGACTTTCGTTCTATGTAAAACCAGGAAGGGAGAAAGTTGTAACTGTCTTCGTGGAGTAGCAAATGCAGAATTCTTACTCCGGTATAGTGCGCATGAGATATCAGGGCGAATGGACATGCCCTACCGTACAGTGCGGAACATTTTGCGGCGAAAATTACAATTTTCCCTCTATAGGATATCTCGTTGTCACAAATTGCTTCCTGGTGATTGTGAGAAGCATTTGCCTTGTTATTCACAGCTCGGATGATGATCGACGATTCATGACCATGGCAAATTTTATGAACTGGAGAGGCCCATTTTCACTTCATTCAAAACTGCCATATTTGGTCTTAAGAAATCAAGAAATTCCCTTGCATCAATCAAAAATCACAACGTGGTGTGGTTTCACGGTATCCTTTATCATTGGATCTTATTTTTTTTTGTAGAAAACAATAGAGATGGGCCGGTTCTGTATCTGTTCTGTAGATATAGAAATATGCTTCAAAACTTTGTCATCCTTACACTTCAGCAAAGAAATTGTCTGGATATCACAACCTTTATGCAAGATGACATCCCTTCATATCGCTTAAATGTGGAAAGGTTATTGCACTGTCACTTATGAAGTCAGAGTAATTAGCTTGATTATTTCCAACCACCACGATCACCAGACTTGGCCGTTTGTGATTTCTGGTTATGGGGATACTTGAAGGGGCTTGTTAATCAGGGCGAAGTTTAAAAAGAATTTCGCTAAATATGAGACAATTGCATCCAAACCAGTTGCTTTCCGCCGTCCAGTGGTTTGTTCATCGAACATGGAGATGGAGAGCATGTAAACCGTAATTCTGATTTATCGGTTACTTGCACATTTCAATGTGTGCGATTTGAAAACATTTGTAAAATCACAATCTACGACATTGTAACTTATGGACAGTTAAAAAAAACAACATCTGTAATCGTCACACTAAATTGCAATAAAATCATTGCACTATCTTTTTGAACTTCTCTGTACTGCCGTATTTTATTTGACAACCTATCTAATATGCAAATTAAAGCGCCAAATTTCATCCTAAGGAAAACTTCTGAACCATATTTTTTTTATTTGACAAATCGAAATCCCATAGTCGGGAAATACACACCGAATTTGGTTGAATTTTCCAATAGTACTTTCTACAGAGCTATAAACATCTCCTGTTTAATTATAACCACCCTGTACATAAACACTTTTTGTTGCTTATCTTACATAAAAATACTTAGAAAAGTCATATTGATAAAGCAGTATTAAGAGAAATTTAGCTTCGAAAAATCTAAAAGTGTATTCAGTCTTTATATTCTTTTAGATCTTTCTAAAGCTAAATTCTTTAACTATAGAAATCATTTTGATGAACAAATTTCAGTATTTATTACAAAACATTGTTACTGAAACTTTTTAAATAATTCTTCGTATGCTCTTCAAAAGATCAAATAGCGTTTAGTTCATACTGAAGGAAAAATTTTTATTAGCATTATTTTCCATATTTTAAATAATACTATTGTTTAGGGAAAATCTTTGACTTTTCAAAATGTTTTTAACTTATTTATGTTGATGCCAAGGTGCAATTTTTATCTTTTTTCTTTTCTATTTCTTCATTTCCATTATTTTATTCCAGGGAGAGTTGTTGTTTAATGAATTCCCTCGATGAGCAGCTCTGGGGAAAGTTTTATCAGGGAAGCAATAATCTCGCTTAAGACAAAGTACTGAGTGACACAGCAGATTAGCCTCGTTCCTTTTTATTATGAATTGCTACCGTGTGTTCTTACGGCGGTATAAATCACAGATTTCTACCCGTTCTTCATTAAACTTAAGGAAAAAAAAAAAAACTTTTTCTTTTGTAGAGAGCACCAAGGTCTTTCTTTTAGTGGTTGGCTGGTGCAGTCTTTCTTCCTCTTACCTTTTGGCGATTTGCCTCCATTTTAGTCGATTTCTGCCGCCATTTCCATCGTCAAGGCCTCGAAACTGGAGCGAATCATTGCCTAAGTCGTAATTTCAGCCGTTGTTGTTTGCTTGGCGTTGCCTTAACCGAAAAGCAGACCGTATTTTCAAGAGAACGTCTGGGCAACACAGGGAAACAGAATTCGTTTACCTGAATGACTACACTCCCACCTCTGATCTAATTAGAGCATTTGTTGTCTGGCAACGGCACTTCTCTGCACCATTATTTATGAGGAATTATGGAACTTTCATGAAAATCGGATTAAGGCATTGCTTGGATAAATTGACAAAATTCTGGTAATTCCAGAATGTCCAACATTCATTATTTCATATATTCAGTATTTTAGAGAAAAAATAAGAAGATTCTGTTTTATTTAGTTTTACTATTTGGTATATGTGACTTATATTAACTTGTTTTCTTGAAAGAACATGTAAGATGAAGATTTTTCTTTGTGATAAAGGGCACACAACAGTAATAGATGTTCCATTACCCTTGGAAAAGAAAAACAGTATGACCTTACATTTGTCTATTCAATAATCATTTACATTAAACAATTTTTAAGTTAATTGGTAATTGCACGACATCTGAGTTTTATTTATTAAAATGAAAAACAAATTCTTTAATTTAATTGGCATGTTACTTTTGTAACCAGATATTTTTTGTCATCAACCTATACAGTATTTCAGTAGATGTATTGGCTAAACACAGTATACAAACTTAATATAAAAATTACTGATTTGACAGTAATCAGGGATTTTTTTCAAGTTATTAAGAAAGATTTGATTAAAAGAAAGTATTTTTATTCAATAAAAAAAAGAAAGTTTCAATTCCATTCCATTAAATTAGGAAACTTTTGGACTTCATTTAACATTATTTCAGAAAAAAAATGAAATGAATTATTTATTTTTACTTTCTTGTGATTGTTTTGTAATTTAAAAAAGAATTAACTATACGATAATAGAAGGTCTAATTATAAAAAAAAGTGTGCAAAGCGAATTGATCATTAATTTAGGACGCAGAAGACAAGCAGAAAAATTGCAATGTGGAAAATGTTTCATGAAACGGCGGCCAACTTCCCAAAAAAACAAATACAAACAAACAGTTTTGGAACCTTTCTGCACATTCCAGATTGTAAATCAATACAATATCTACAAAAAGTAATTAGTTAAATTGCTTTAATGTTATTTATGTTGTAAATCCTTTTTAAAAAGAGATTTTTTCCGTTTTTCTTGACATGAGAATTTTTTTGTGTAAATAATCATTCAATAAATGTGCTGCTGGGAAATAAATTCAGTAACTTAAAAATAAGTCAAAGCTTCTGAACAGTAATTATTATAATTACATCAAATCTGCAATTATAATGTGGTCTTCTAAAATTCATTCTTGCTTAAAAATTATATAATTAAATTTGTAGAAAAATGTTGTATGACACAAAGTGACTCATCATGAAAACTATTCCATACTTCTGCCGGAATGACCAAAGGTAATTGATTTCCCCCAGCAAACATGTGGTGGCGCCGTCTCTCAGCACTTTTCGGGTCGTAATCATTCATGGCAGAACACGTGTTGTGCAGTTCTTTGATGCTTTCTATCATAAGCGAATGGCTCATGGAACCCATATGGATGATGTATTGCGGGTAGAATCATAGCGGAATATGGGCTGTTATATAGTCTACTCAAACCAAATTGCCACTGAGGAACTGCATTTCACACAATCTCATTTTTCGAGTCTGGCAAAGCTTCCATTAGATAAAAATGTCAGATGACGATTCAGCACAGAACGTTGAAGGATTACAACGGCACAACAAGACCGTTGTTTGTCGCTAACTACCAGACGCATACATTGGGGAACCTTGAGAGGATCCATTCAGTAACAGAGAAGACCATTTCCAGCCTTGCAGACGATTGGCTTAGCACGGATTGTAAGGTCTCAGTCCTGCAAGATGCATGTCGTTGACTTTAGTCCAAAGAAAAAGCTTGGTACAGAGAATATCGTGTTTGAACAAAGAACCAGTGGGGCAGTGTTTTGCTTATGACTTCAGAATCAGTTTATAGAGTGATTGCCGCCGTGTCTTCATCTGGAGAGAACATTGGAATCGGTTCAACCGCTGCAACATCTTTGAACGGGATCATTTCGGTGGAGAGACAAAACAGGACGGCAGCAAGTTGTCATAATGTGGGATAGCAACAAGTTGAGGTTCATGTACTTTCCTCTAAGTAAGTAAGTGTTATGGAAAGAATGGAACTCAATGGCCGGATATATCGCGTTAAATTCTTACTCCTATGTAGAATGATGTCGCACGCTATCATAAAGCTACCTTAGTGGATGACTTCCCAATCACGTTTTTAGTGACGACAGACTTAAACTGTATTTAATTGCTTTTACATTCTTAAAAAATATTAAAAGAAAATTCGTTTTTGCACGTTCAGTGAATGCACTTTTTCTCGTCGAGTTGATTTTCTTTTTGAATCTAAAGTAATGTAGTAATATTTAGTTTAAAATAGGATAGCTAGCGAAAATAATAAAAAAAAAACCTCAACCATACTAAAAAGTATTCACTGATCAATTAAGATTCTGGTTACAGAATTCCAATGGTAAGCCTTAAATAAATAAATGAATAATATATTCAAAGTCACTGACCGGAAAGCTACAATTGGAAATGCTCAGCAGAAAAGAATAAAAACAAGCAGTGCTTATCAACATAAATTCCCATACTCATTTTTTTTTATTAAGAAAAAAATAAAAAGCTTCCATATCGGTTATAGCATACTGTACAGTGACGAAAAAATATGACTGAAACTCCGTTTGTACCATCCCATTAGATTTCCAAATGTCTGAAGTTCAGTTGCAAATAAACATCACAATCACCCCATGACTCACATGAAAGTGCACATCCTGTGAACAAAATAAGGGCGCTCAGAATTTTACAAGACGGATTCTTCTTCGTAGTACCGTTACATTCACATTAATATACTATCGACGCTCTCGAGGACCGTAAGAGCACAGAAAGACTTCGAGACTGGCTAGACCATGAGATTGCGAGAAGCCTGCTGGTCATGCAGAGGACCGGTCGCCCTCTGTGTAAAGGGCTGGAATCGATGATTACATGAGGGACTCATTTATATCTCCACAGTCTAATCGGCCCAACAGTACAAATAGAGACAATCAGTTTGTTGTGAACCATCTGTGACAGCTTCACTGCTCCCTCTCGACAACCCCAGCGAGATGTGGCATCCTGTAACAACTAGTATCTATCCAAACCATTGCTAGATGAATTACAGACGCTGGGCTTCATTCTTTCGACAACTCAGCACTGTAGGCTTCGTCTACAGTGGTGCCTTGCCCGGGAGACGTAGTTTGCTCTGGAATGGTCTCGTAGTGTCCTGCTTCTGCCTTGCAGCAGATGATCATTGCACCCACATATAGAGGAGGATTAGACAGAGGTCAAATCTTAGCAATATTGTCTTGAGTTGCGAGAAGGTATTTCTTAAAACAGCTGATCCCCTGTCACAGGCGTTCGAGGAACTTTAAATGTACAGCGATACGGAGACGAGAATTCACTGCTTTACCCTTCGTGGCTGCCCTTCCAGGAGCAGTTTTTCCAACATATTGCACATACTGCATACGTATTCCACATGTGCCTTGAAGCAATTCGAACCCTTCCTTTTCGAAAAAAAAATCATTACAATGTCGTTCACGAATGTTAAAATACTGAAATTTTAATAAAAAATAAAATTATAAGGGTTTAGTTTCCTTATTGGACTTTTCTGGATTATTTAAAAAAAAAAACTCTTAATTTCATGTTTAACCAAAAAATTGTATGAGTCCTTCCGTGCAATTTCAATTATTATTCAAATTGTTGGATATTCAAATATATTCGATTTGGCAGGTTATTGAACTTAGTTTTCGAGATATTGAAGATGAAAAGACAATATTAAGAAACGATTCTTTAAAGGTAGGATATAAGATTTTTAAGTTCAAAGACGGTACCAAAGACTGTCAGAAAAAAAGACAGGAATTTTTTGATAGGAAAAAATAAATTGTCTATCAAATAAAGATTTGGAATCAGACCACCTGGTGATTGATCTAAGAAATTACGAAGTTTAAGTATCCAAATTTACCATGTTGAGATGCTTTTTCAGTTTTATTTTGTTTAGTTTCTGTTTTTGTTAAGCGTTTATTTTGATGATCGTTATTCGATCATTTGTATAACTAACATTTGGACCCTAAATGCAAGAGATCTTGAAGCAAATAGAATTCAAGTGAAATTTTGGATAATGTAACAAACAAAAAAAAAATGTTCTTTATTACGAATTATCTTTATTACGAAATCTCAATTATTGATTTGCAATTAACTGTAGGTAGGTTGGTACGTGTTTTCCTTTTGAGCATCTTTTGGATAATGGGTGAGACGAAAATATAGGCTCCGACGTTTCTGTGACCATTTGGGGATAGTTGAGAATAAGTGGTTCATCCAAAGCTCGCCGCCTGCCATTAATCCCAGGTAGAAATAATATAACCTTTATTAACATAGGGTTGTCTGAAATACAAATAACCGGGGAAAAAATCGTTGTCTTGGCCGGGGAATGATCTCGGCTTTTCCAGTCCTGTGCCTGTAGGGTCACCGGACACACCATTTGACTGTGGTGAAGAAAACTAATTTGGATAATAATGGAGTGATTTTATGAAGTAATTGTGAATGATCACGCAAAATTCTGTTTTGCGAAACATTTTCTGCGGTTCTTTCCCTGTAACTGACCAGCACACAGTCGTATTTAAATATCATGATAGAATTTTAAAAATCTTCGGAAATATCTGTCATTTCAGCATTTAACCATTAGGACCATTAGGAAGAGTTGGTTAATGTGATTTAATACGTAAATGTTATTACTATTGATGTGGAATTTTTAACGTGTGTAAAATTTGATGATGAAGTTTTTAAAAAAGGCGAGACACACAATAATTAAAAAAATCACGAACGGGTTTCAATCAGACAAGTCTTCAAAAAGATCGACAGGTCCAATTGAAACCCGGTCGTGATTTTTAATGTGTTTTCATGTTTTTTTAATTATTGTGTGTGTGGCCTTTTTTAAAACTTCATCATGTTATTACTATTGTTATTTAATAATTATGAAGCAAATGTTAGATCTATTGAGATCCTTGGAGAAATAAGCGAGTAGAAAATGTATTGCTTATAATTGTTATAAATTTATAATGAAACTGAACTAACAAGTAACTGAACTACAAGTAAACTTGTAAGTAATATTATTAACAAAGTTCCAAATGTATGGCTTTTCTTAGAGATTAGATATTTATTTATTTATCGTATGACATTCATTAGCCACGAGATCGAAAGATTGTGTAGCTGCCAGAATTGTTACTTCTTTAGCGTAACCCAGAGTGCATTACAGTGGGGGGAGGGTGCGAACTAGCTTTTACACCCGCAGAAATGGACGAAACACTGAAGAAGAAACAATGAAACACTCAGATTCCGACATAGCTGCTTCATGGCAGACCTCCATCTAGACCACATTAAAATCTAATCGTACAGATTAGATTAGATTAGGATTAGATTTTCTTTAACCAGTAATTAGATAGAATAGTCATCATGGAATATCAGTAATAATTTTTCAAATTTACAAAATTTAACTTTTTTTTAAAAAAAAAAAAGTTATACCGAACTTATTTAATCAATTCGCTAAGGTTTTTAGTTTGACTTTATCCATGGAGTAGTATTTTGAAAAAGTCTAATAATTGTGCGATAGACATGTAAATACAAGTATGTTTGCTTTGCTTTTCTCATAAGTTTTAGTTGTAGCTTACAAAATTCGTTTTATTTTTTATTTTTTTTATTTACATATAAAACATAATGTTAGTCACATTACATGGCTAAATATCCATGTTCCCGCTTTTAAAGGAATTTCCGATTACTTGCTCTTAGGAACAAATTTAGACTCTATTTTGTCTGATGAGAATTTTGTTGGCGCGATAATTTGAAAAATAAATCTTTCCTAACATTCATATGAAAAAGTTTAGTATAATCATCTACATCTTGATAGATGGAATATATCGACTCATTGTAAGGGCCATTGTGGCCCTTACAAAGGGCAAAAATACTGAAAACGTAAATAATCTTCAAATTTCAGATCTAAATAATCTTATATTATAAAAACGTTATTCTGTCTGTCATAAGACTTTAAGTTTTTCCAATTTTGTGACCAAACTGTAAAAGATAGATTGGTCATGCAAATGAATAAAATGTAGATCTTTTTAAGACAAACAAAATGCTACAAAAATCTTTCGAAAAACTTTTTTTGTTTCCAAGATGGCTTTTAAAGGGTCAAATTTTGACTTTTTCTCAATTTAAACGAAAAGTTTAAATGTTGGAAGAGAACGTTATATTGAGAAACTGTTGGTATTTGAAAGTTCTATCGAACGATACATCAGTCATTCACAAACGTTACTGTGTTTGTAAGATACATTCAAAAATGCGATTTTTCGCTTTAAATTTTTGGATTGTGGCGCTAACCCCACAATACATCTGAGGTATCCGGAGAAGCCTCCGGATAACTCAGATATATTGCGGGGTTGGGGCTGGGAAGTCGTATATTCTCCAACGATCTCAATATTAATTTGCTAAATAAAGTTTTTTGTTTTAATGCTATATATGCAAGGGTTCCGGAGCGAAGCGACGGTACCCGGCTCTTATTATTATGCATTGTAAAAACGAATATTATAAAAACGTTATTCTGTCTGTCTTTTTGTAAGCAAAATGTTAAATTATAAACTACTAAAATGTCGGAGCAAGGAAATCTTTTGGAAAATCATTCAAGAATTTTCACAAAAAACGTTATTTATCATGAAGTTTTGTAATAAAACCTAATATGTTTCATTATCAAAAATGTGTTGTGTTATCAAATACAAAATATTAACATTTTAGCCATGTATAAACCAACAAAACACAAAGAAAGGTAAATTTACTGAAGAATTAGAGAATCTATTCATAAAAAAATGAAAATATATTAAACAACTGTCCAACTATACTAATTGGCGACGTAAATATAGATCTTTTCAAATGAATAAAAACAATGCAGTACAGAAATACCTAAAACTTATGTGCAATGATAGTTTCAAAAATTGTCTTTAGGGAACAACGAGAAACAACTGTACAATTCATGGAAATACGAAAACAAATATAGATCATATTTTCATAAATAAGCATGATATCGAAACACCAGAAATAATATGTAAAGAACGAATCTCGGATAATTAGAGTTGCAAATCAGAAAATAACAGATCCAAATATAATCTATAAAGAAATAATCAATGAGGTTAACAATACAAAATTCATGTAAATCTACATATATAAAAAGAAAAGTCCTGACTCACTCACTGACTGGCTCATCAACGCCCACCCCAAACCCTTGGGCCTAGAAAGCTAAAACATAGCACAGAGGTTCCATTTATGATGTAGACAAGGAAGAAGGCCAGATTTTTCAAAATTCCCACGGGATACGAAATAATCTGGCAAACTAACCATCAAGTGTATGGCGGCAACCCCAGGTGTGTGGCGTCAACTCGCAATGCACCTGAGTTAAGCAAAGGTTTCGGAGCGAAGCGACGGTGCCTGGCTAGTAGCATTATAAATGTTGATGAGCTGAACATGTTGATTATTTTGAAAACAAAGCTTAGAAACACAAACAAAACGAAGAACAGGATTTCCTTATTTTGTAACCTTTTAAAAAAAAAGTGGGAAAAAACAGAATTTAAAAGGGAATTTCATTATACCGATCTCACAATAATTCAATGTAGAAGTTTATTGATAAGCCCCGTTGGCAGTAAAATACCTAACATGGTTCGAGAAAATCCTGTAGGTATTTGATATTGTTAATATTGTTTTTCAAAAGCATCCTAATTATGCTGTATTGGATTCACATCAGGGGAACTGATTGGCCATTCCATCTGAGTCATTTTCTTACTTTCAAGCAATTCGATCAGGTCAGCTATATGTGGAGAGGCATTGGCATCCAGAAAAACAAATTCTGGACGATAATTGCCACGCTGATATAACTGAGATGTCGCTTGTACTGGAAGTTATCGCTAGGGAACTGCCGTTTCGTATTGTCGTAGCGCTTAGACGAGCTGGGCCAGGTCATAAACTTTTTGTCATTTGGAATGACTTCCTTGAAACATCGTTTCGTTTGTCCATAATCTTGCCTGGCTCCATCTTTCCAATGTCTCTCCACTTCATAGAAAGGTTTAAATGTGATCTCTGAGCCGTAATAAAGCAAACGGTACAAAAGTATTGATTCTCTGCTGCGTCCACACACCACCATAAACTGTAGGAAGCTGTAGTCGTCAAATTACATTAACATTCTGTATTTACAGATGACGCGTTGGAATTTTCTTCATCTCTTGTTTAATTGCTAATGCAAATATTAGTTTACGTTTCAAGTTGCACTTTTAAATTCGCTGTATTTTGTTAAAAAAAAGCCCTCAATAATGCATTTTTTCCGCAACATGAGTACATAAAACCAGCTTAGTGGCCCTTTAAATAAAGGTTGCACTAAGAATACAATCTCTAAGTAATTAAAAATATTACCTTCTTTATCTTCTGTAGTAAAATTAATAAATATATTGATGTTTTTGAAAAAAAAATATGATTAGGAAGTAAACTATAAATTAATTTTGAAAGAAATAAAACAACATGTAAAACATTTTCACTTCATTAATACCTCCGGGAAATTTCAACTCTATCTAGAATCTTCGTTTCAAAAACAAATCTACCGCAATTTTGGATAATTTCTTTCCTTTATCCAAGTTTTTATACTAGTCTCTCCATTTTGTTTCAGTTAAATTGTTAGTTGCTTCTATTTTCTGGTTATTCTGCATCTTTCTGTTATTTTCAGATCAATTCTATTGGATGCTTTTTCATATTCCCCAGATTTCGAGATCTTTTGTTATCTATTTTTTACCCCAAGTTTTTTCTTGTATGAGTATCTCTTGATCCTGTCTTTTCATAGATATCTCCTTAAGCTACCTTAATACCTTTCTAGGATCTCTAGTTGTTGTTTATTTTTTCTTCCTGATTGACCAAGTTTCTTTGCACCCTGCTGGTAGAAGAATTACCGATCGATTTGTAACTTTTTCTTAGCTTTGAAAGCAGTAAGCTTATGATGGAACATTAGCCACAATTAACATCTCTTCATTTACTTGACTAATTATCTTTTATTTTTCTTCGTTTTTCTTTATTTAATGGTTCCTATAATATAAATAATGGCATTTACTGTGCTTTGGGGAAATATAAAAAATCTTTGGTGAAATATATAAATGAAAATAAATTTGATTTTTCAATTGCCGTGAATTACTGGTAACTTACAACAGTTGTTTCAGTCTTGTTAGGAATTATCATCTTGATTTATCCAATGAAAGAGCTTGGTTTACCTAAGATCTCCCTCGCATTCCAAGCAATAACAATTCAAAAAATATAATTTTAAGGGTAAGAAAATTTGAATTTGACGTAATAAGAATGAAACGGCATCTCAATTTCCATGTCGGAGAACTCAAGATATGATTATTAAAATATGCATTTTCTACAAAGTTTTTAAAGTTTTATTGTTTTCTGAATTATAGTTTGAGAATATCCATTTATTATTAGTAATTAGTAGTTTCTTTAATCCGTTTTTGTTGTTTGGTGTCTGATGATAATTTTTATTTGTATTAGTTTTCAGCTTCCTCTACAAAAAAACAGGTGTTGTTTAATATTTATTCTACTGTATTAAATTCTACTGTTTTCTACTATTTCTTTCGCTGTAGTAAGTTTTTAGTATTTTCTTTTTTTTGATAATATGGAAAGTTAAGATCTTGTATTGCTGTTTTTACATTTAGTTGATTTTTAAATTCAGAAATATCTTTATCTTTGCTCATTTTGATAAATAAAGGAAAGATACTGGGGTGGTTTCCCATTGCCTTCTCCAGGACGCCATTACGGAATGACGTCAAACCGAAGAGAAAGTGAAGAAGAGGCTGACAACACAGGAAAGGAAATTGAAACATCCATTCTCTCTACCGGGATTTGAACCAGGGTACCGGCACACTGGCCTCATGGCAGACCGACGCCAAGAACCATGCGACCACGCCGACACGGCAAATAAAGATACGGCTTATTAAAAAATGATCTTACGAAAAGGTTTATTTTACGAGAAGTAAACGGATCATCCTTTGTTTTTGCAATAAAAGCATCTTCAATTATAAATCATAGATTGAATTAAGAATATGGAGACAATATTTCTTCATTTCATAAGTAATTTTTATATCCTGTCTTACTAATAAGAAACCTTTCGAATTTGCAGTAAAACTACTGCACGATTCCACGAATGTTAACCATGTTTTCGGTCTTGCATTGTACATTTAAGTTAACCATCGACAATTGCCATATATTATGAGAAAGCCACCAAGAATATTACTGTGTAGGGATAATAACAGCCAACTTATCCACTTTGATTCAGAATCATTAAGAAAATTATCTTGACTGGGTGTGTTCGTAAAATGAAAATGACTTCTTTCCAAGAACAATAATTCAGTTTTATCACTGGAATAACTCTTTTATTATTAAAATTGTCCATTAATGATGAAGCAGAATGTTATAACAAGCATTTATACAGAAACTTAATAAATCTTTAACGCTGATAATCGGAAATCCTAATTGACTGCAAAGGAAAAGTGTTCTTAGAATAAAGGGAATTAGTAATGAAACATTAAGTTAGTGGAAAAATTACGTATTTCCCTACTTGAGGTATGTACTTGGTAATTCTCGAACAACAGTTCATATAATTAAAGATTCCTCTAAATGTGATTATTCTGAAGACTAAATTTAATTATCGCAAAATAAATTCGGTTCCATTTTAAAAACTGATTTTAAAAACTAATAACAGAATTGTAGGCTTAGCTGATTTAGTAGGATATTGTACCTACTGGAACGAAACGTTTTGGACTTTGTTCGATTCGACTTTTGATTCCTTCTTTCTCTCTTTTGATCGTTTCTTTCTGTCAATAGAGTCTAGAACAAGGATATATTTGCTACGGCCCGGTAGTGTCAAACTTAAAATTAACTTTGAGTCTTTCCATTGCTGCCAATAGATTCATTGAAAAAATGTCATAACTTGCAACAACAACTGTCTCAGACTTTACTATTGGAATATTGGTATGTTCCACAAGTAGCGCATTATTTGATAATTGAAAGTTTATGTAAATTACATTTATTAATAATTATTATTAGAAATGGCATTATCAAATCATTAATTAGTAAGATATAGTAAGGGTTGGGATTGGAGGATGGGACCCTGCGGCCCTCAATCAGAACTTTTATAAAAATTTTCGCACTCAGAGTTAACTTGTTTTCCAGCAAAAAATCAAAAATAGTTTGGCAGGAATTTATCCACTCAACTAACTTTTAACGTTATTTTGGAAACTTATTTTATGAAAATAAGAAAAACATTCTACAACACCCACAGGCATATGTACATAACCGGATAGTGATTTTTCTATAGTAATGTACGTAAAATCATATTAGGATATAGTTCTTAATTACGCCTTCTCGGCAAAGAATTTAATCTGGTTATTGGATAAATCATTTGATTTTTCTTTCTAAAGAACCATTTTAACGTTTGTATAGGTTGACGAATAGAATTTTTGGGAATATCTAGATTCTTAATATTAAATCACAAGAACTCAATGTAATGTAGAACTCAATGTAATGTCTAATCTCCACTGTTATCGTTGGGGTGATGTGCAAGTAATTCTTCATTCAAAGGAAAACGATGGACTTAACTAATACTAAGTTTTGATGAATTCTGTAAAATTTGACAAAATTGAATGAAATCTCACAACAGAGAAAACGAGTTAGATTATCTCTACTGCTTTTTCCTGAGATTACTGATTACCATTTAATAATGTGATATTTATTGATTTGAAATGCAATTATATTGAAATCACTACATCTTTCAGAAGTATTACTCGAACTATCTATTTCGATACTATAAACATGCTGTGAAGAGTGCTTCCAATGATTATATCCATGGGACAGCAGCAATGTTATGATAATAACAGAAGTAAGTTCTTGATGGTAATAACTGTTCCCTTGTTTATAGCTTTCCATTCATGTTCACTCTTGATTTCATGCAACCCCCACAGATAGAAATTTAATTGGAATATGTTGTAGTCATTTTACAGTATGACGTAATCGGTTATACCGACTAATCCACACCTGTCGGCAAATAACAGAAATAAAATAATGACAAATCTCGCATTGGGTCAAACTAGATACTTCAAGTGTTCGTATAATAATTACAATGAAACGGCATTTTAGTCGCTATCTTGGGAACGAATCCAAATCGATCCAATGGATTACATTTTTTTGCTTAGAATAAATACCATAACATGCTAGCGCAGTTTGTTGGTTCGTGATGAAGCCCTACATATTTAAGGTGTTTTTTAAAGACACTGATAAATTTAGGTCACTGACAGGTTCTACGAAGACAAATCAGAAAGAAAATGTCCAATAAACATAAGATCGGAAATGCATCACTTACGAATTAGTATCCATTCTTACATTAAATATTGTCTACAATTCTTGCATATAATTTTCCAAACTTACAAAAAAAAAATTCTAATATTTATTGCAAACGGGAATGAACGTAATAGTCCAAACACAGTTAACAACTAATACGGAAATGATTGTTCAACGAAACCTCAACAACAGAAATTAAATGTTGGAAGTTGTCGAAAGTGATAGATAAGGAAAGCACGGACTGCATGATGAAAGAGATGGGACTCGTAAAATAAAAACATTACTTAACGTAGGAGTAGGGACAACTATTCGATCACCCAAAATACCAGCCCATACATTTCAAGAAAAGCGCTATTATTGTTTTCTTAGACGATTTCATGTGAGTTTTCCAATGCCCATAAATGCGTTTGTAGAAATTCACAATACATTTTTGGAAAATTAAGCTTCGAAATTGAATAAAATTAGAGTTGCAAAGTTAATAGTATCTATAGGATGAGCAACAAAACTGCAACCGTAAAGCAAAATCTACTGCAAATAGCACTTGGATTGTTGAAGATGATATTTCTATGCTAAATCCTTTATGTTCTTGTTATACTTATTTATGGATCATCCGCTACCGCGTTACGAATTCGATTTTCTTTTTTTGGTGTTACAATACTATTGGGCCTTCCACTATAGGGCCTGTGGCTCAAATTTGCGACTTTATTTGAGGCCTCGATGTATGGCAACAAATGTTGTCTGTGAGAGATGAGCCTCTCTGGGAAATGTTCTTAGTATAGCCCACATGCTTCCTGTCTATTTCCATGAGCCAGTCCATACATCAAATGCATTTCAGAAAAACGAATTCACACTCATACTGCTCGCAGTTTTGGAACTATTCAAGATACGAAAACACTGAAGGAGAACTAGTTTTTTTTTTTCTTTGGATTTTTAATAACACATTTCAAGCACATTCACTTGTATTTCGTTGAAGCTTGTAACGATGTCTACTGTCGTGCCATTCACCGCTACCCTGGATGCTGGCTGTATGTTGAAACAATTACATAACAGACTGTCCACTTTCGGCGTCATCAAATAGTCCGTATGTTCTTCCGAAAACGATATTTAGGAAACGATACATTTCGGATCCAATGTTTATTGAACGTTTTTTTACTGACTTGTCTTTCTAGAACCTGTCACTAACTTTTATCACTAATTTAAAAATAAACAATGAAATTATATATAGACAATAAATATATAGATAACTCACGTTCAAGAATATATAATTCACATATAAACGTGTTGGGGTTTTTTTTTGTGCACATTTTTGACTTAAGACCCGGATGTGAAAGATGCCGGATCGTAAATCGGTGGATTGCCTTACTAATATTAGATAGTGTTATTGTGCGAATTGTACAAGTTTCCTTTCAAAATTATAGTAAAAATTCATTTCCTATATCTGCTTTTAACATTCAAATACATTTGACTCAGTATATAGATTTTTCAATTTTTTTTTAGGTTAATGGCTATGAATTATTTCATTCGATTTCTGTCAAATTTTTGTATCTAAAATAATTTTAACAAGTTAAAGGATAATAGAGAAATTTGTCTTCTATATTTTTCGTGTTCTCTGTCATTTTGATGAGATTCCTTCGTCTCCCAAAAGAATAAAAAAAAAAAGAAAGATGAAATGGAAATAACGCTTTTATCATTACTGTCCGGACGAATGGTTCTTGCATTATTCCTTGGCTGGTTTTTTTCATTTCAACTCCTTTTCAGCTTATTACGAAGACTTAAGGGTCCGCTTCTACTGAATTACTTTGTGGAAAACCCATCTGGTAGATGTCTTGTCGTTTCGCTAACATTTTTCTTTTCTTTGCGTAAAACATCGCAGTAGGTCATAAATCTTTGCGGATATTTTTTTCGCGCCTCTTCCTTCAACTGCAGAAGGATTACCTTGACAACTACAGATAAGTCAATATAAATTCAGATCAGACATTCAAAGTGAGCCGGTTTCCCCATGAATATCGCTTGTCTTTTCTATCCATTACTCTTCCTTCTGTCGTATTAAAAGTGAATCTAATGCTTTGGTAGATGACGGCAGATAGATTGCGGACTTAAAAGTTAGCGGCCATCTTAACTTTAAAAAGGAAAAAAATCAAATCCCTTCAGCAACGGATTCACAAGTAGAGATAAAAATGTAAGTAGTTAAAAATAGTTGAATTATTCTTTCTGTAATAGTTGAATTACAAGTAGTTTCAAAACCTTTTCTTTTGAATTCTCTGTAAGAAGTATAAAAGTTTAATGTAATATGAAAAAAGAGATGTAGAGAATATACATTTTTTTTCCTTGACTCCTTGAGCTATCATCAACAGGAATTTGGGACAGTTGTTTTGTCCTTGTAAGGACTCATCAGTCAGATTTACCCTAAGCTTAGAAAGTGCGAAAAGCTGTGGATTGTTCTCCGTCTCTCGGGAGTGGGAAATCCACAGAAGCAAACAACAATAAGAAAACCAGGACAGCATCAACTTTTTTCCAGTCGAATTTTCATAGTAATTTGTAATTTAAACTTTGGTAAGGATTCGAAAACTTAGCGATGACTGGAATTATGAGTTATGTCAAAGTTTGGCCTTAGAAAGAAAATAATTTTTATTGGGAACCAATAGGCTGAGGTCTTATTAACTTACAGAGCTCTTGTTATATTTTGTCATTGAAGTATCCAACCGCCAAAGTTCATTATAATTATTATGTCTTGATTAAAAAAATTCAGTTTCCTTTTTAGAGTTTGCTGAAATAAATTTTATGTAGTATAATCAAGGATTTATATACGAAAGGAGGCGAAAAGATTTTTTGGATTTTTATAACTAATAAAATCAGCAAAAAAGAATGGAAAATTGTCGGAAGCTGTATGGTGTCGAAAATTGGTGTGTTGTTTTACATCAATCATTTGATAATGATAACTTAATGTTATACAGTGAAACCTCCGAATAGCGGACAGTCATGGGACCGGAAGTTTCGTCCTTTATTGGGAGGTGTCCGCTATTGGGGAGGACTATCTTTTTTTTCATTTTTTTAGCTTATAGTATGTCATTTAATGAAAAATTACGTACAATCTTAAATTTCTACAATTAACATTGCCCTATGAGAAAATATGAACAATTGCAAACTGTTTACTATTTTCCTTTTTAAATGAATGCTAATCAATTAGTCTTACTTCAAATAAAGACAAAATTAATTGCAGTATTAATTTTGTCATTATTTTAAGTAAGACAAACAAATTAGAAAATTAATTTTATTAACTAAAGTAATCAGTTAACAGAGTTTGACATTTCTTTTTGGCATTGAAAACATGTTTCTCAATATGAATATTTAAATCGTTTAACTTTGCAAGGCCTCAGAGTCCACTTTGCTTCCAACGCCTTTTCTTGCTGTAATGGCCCATTTGCTCATGCAGCGCAAAACCAATCGAAGACAATAGAGTCGATCGCACTTGTCTCCGTTTCCGAACTTTGATGTGTTTGGAGTTCGTGATCCATAATTTCAAAATTTCCCCTGGACGCTATGTATTACTGTAGCCTGATTCTATTGCTTTTGAAAAACAATCCAATATCGTTCATTTTCTGTAGAATGTTGTCCGTTATTGGGAGGTCAATACATGAAGACGTCTATATTAAGGGACTGGGGATTGCAAAATTGTCCGCTATTGGGGGTGTCCGCTTTTCGGGAGTGTCTGTTAGTGGAGGTTTCACTGTATTTAGGAACGATACTGTATAGTCCATTTAGCTCCCTTGTTTGTTTTAGTGTTATCAGTTGTATTTATATTTCATTCTTCTCCTGTTGACTACTTTATTATTTAAAAACAACAAAAGAAGCTTCCATGACTGTGTTTGTCTCTTAATATCAATTCTGGAAAGTTTTTTACTTGTTTCAATTGAATTTTAGAATTATTTAAGTTGAACTATCTCACTTTAGACTTTTGTTATCCTCCGTAAGGACTGTTGGTTAATCCAATTCCCATCCATCATTTATCTTCGGGAAAGAGTTCCGGTACTCATTTAGCAGAGGGCTGAGTGATCCCTTAGACCCGTCTGGAGAAAAAAGTTCCAAATCTCTGATGAGGATTCAACCCGGCTTTACCTCGACATGACGACTTGCCTGAGTTGGACACTTTAATTATTTGGTGTGGTTTAATTTTCGTCTGTTGGATATTCTTTTAAGAAAAATTTACTATTCGAATGCCTTAAATGCATGAAGACAAACCATGACTGATTTAATGTTTAAAAATTAAAATATTGAGAATGCTATTGCATCAGAGTTCCCTCTTTTATGAAAATTCGTTTCAAGTGGGATTTACTGGAATAGCATCCTTATTTAATTAGAATGAAGTACCCTCTAGTGACCCCCATCAGTCCTAGCTTAAAGGATAAAGATGATTAGAATGTAATAGAAGTGTTCATTTGAATAGAAGAAGGGATAAAGCGGGATCAGATTTCAGTGTTTTTATCTTTCATTGCCAATAGCAATAGTAGAAAGCATTGAATATTAAACAATGAAAATCTCTTCTTGCTTTCTTCTTTCTTTTTACTGGAAGAAATGACTTTTCTGATCTACTCCAAGACCATTCTGTTCTTCGTAGGGAATAATTCATTGATGCTTCTCTACTCAACATTGTAATGGATTCATTACAGCCAAAGGGAAATCCTCAGTTATCAAACCCCGTAGCTCATAATAGCTATTCATTGCATTCTGTCTCGCAAGAATGCTCTGCTGATTCGATTAACTTGTGATCCTTGTATCGATCTGCAACCTCACAGTGGCTCTAACTGTTGACACTGTTGGACCAATCGAATCTGACCAATCACGAATTGACGACGATTGCCACCGCAAAGAGAGTTGATCTCAACAAATTTTGTAATTTGCTTTCTTGAAGTAACGAGGCAAAATCACAACGATAAGTAGACATTGTAGTAAATGGTAAAAAGAGATAGTATAGGGTAACCAAAATTATGAAGTTGTTACTTTTACCAAAGTCTAATATCATTGTTTGAAAAGGAAATGTGTAGTCTTATGTTACCCAAATATTCGTGATGAACCTGCAGTGCTTTGAAACACTTTTCAATTGTAAATTTAAATAGTTTATCAAAAACAAAATATTTATTCATTAAGTTGTATTAATAAATTTAAACGAAATCTTATGATGTAACTTTGGCTGAATCAGTACGAAAAAACTATATCGTAATTCAAAATGATGGACTTATTTATTATCTCGATGAATGGCATTGAGAAAAATAAGTTTTTATTTTAAAAGTAGCTAATTCTTATTTTAATCTTATTTTAAAATCCATAGTTCATAATTATAAAACTTGTTTATTACAAAACAACTCCATATTTCTAACTATTTCGCAGGATATACCTTTTCCTGCTTCTTCAGGCTAATTTTGAAATTAAAAACGAAGCAATCGTAACAAAGAAATAATTCCTATACAACAAAAAGAATAAGAGATCATAGTGCATATTGTACTAAATTATTACAAGAAAGAATACATCTAATACAACAAGATTTATACATCTTCATGTAATAAATTGTTTCAATACTATTGTAAAACTATATTATAACAAAAAGTTTAAAATTAATAATGAAAACAATTAAATAAATGAAATAAAATATTTTAATTTTGCAATATTTTTTGAAAACTTCAAGAACGAACTTATTAACTTCAAAACCCTTTTGTTTGTTAATACAATCATAGTTGTATAGGAATTATTTCTTTAAGAATGCTTCGTTTTTAATTTCAAAATGTAGCCTAAAGAAGCAGGAAAAGTAATATCCTGAGAAATATTGCAGTTAGAATATGGAGTTGTTTTGTAATAAACAAGTGTAATCTTATCTTGTAATGTTGTATTGAAGTTATTATTTTTTCTGTATCTAATGCTTTTTGTTGAATTTGCATCTGCATGGATTTAGTGCATTGAAATTAGTGATATCTCGGTAACTTAAAATATCCGTGAGTTGGTTTTCATTTTGATTTTGTAATATAATGTAATGCCGTTTACTTAAGACAAATTGGAATCTACTAAATTTGTAATAATTACTTAATTTCATCTGAGAGGTAATTTTTCTATGTTTTGATTTTAGCAAGTTATTTTGGAAAAAATGATTTTTAATTACGTTTAATTACGTAAAACATTCTAACAATTACGATTTCTTTAACTTCACTTGATCTTAAGCAATTGTGAAGATTTTGTTTTTTGTTTCATTCTTTTTATTTTCAACTTAGGTACTTACTGAATTTTATAACTTTTTAATTACAAAGATGTCAATGGTTAAACGTCGTAAAACAGTAGGTTGGATTTCAAGAAGTTGTTTCTCATAAATTCTTACATTCAGACTTATACCCATAGACTGACATGTTGATTTCATTTACTTAACTTCCTTAGAAAATGGCTAAAAAAAGTAAATTATAAATAACACGATGAGAATTGCGAGAAAATTTAAGTATAATTGAGAATGAACTGATATATTTCTCATAAAATTACTTTGCGATTAATGAGACCTTTGTCTTTTTAAATTTTTTGGTAAGAAAGATGCAAAGAAGGGAATCATATCTAGAACCAACCCATCAAAAAACAGCTGTTGAAAATTAGTTGTACAGCTGGAATCTTCTGTGTAAACATTTCATAATCTGTTGACGCAGCTTATCAAGGTAAACGATTGATGTTTGCTTACAAGGTCACCGTTGGATGTTTTATCTTTTATCAACTTGTACATAATTTGCTGAATTTCCATGTCCTTTCTTTTTTCAGTTACTAAACTTTTGATTAATTACTTTCAAATAATAGTTACAGTGTTTATGTACAAATATATGTTTCTACACTTCTCAGCAAAAAAGTATTAAATCAAGTTTAATCAGAACTTTCTTTCTAAATTGCTTTAAGTTAATTTTCAGTCCTTATTTTACTCTGCAAAAGGCAAAAAAAAAGTCAATAATTACATTTTACTTTTATGGAATTATAACAAATGTTAGATAAGAAAAATTTAATTGAAGTGAATTTAAAATGTTAAAAAATTGGCCTTTCTTTTATTTTTTTGCAAAGTCTACTTATTTGTTGATACTAGAACTCATATTTGTGAAATAATTTTACGTGTACAGAATATAACTAGAATAAATTAAACGGACACACAAAGCTAAAATTTAAAAAGCAATATATTTAAAATATTAAAACTTTAAAAATAGGACCGGTTTCGCTATAATTACAATATCTTCGTCAACTAATCCTTTGTGAAATAATTCTACGTGTGCAGAATATAACTGGAATAAATTTTAGCTTTGTGTGTCCGTTTAATTTATTCATAATGTATCTACTGTAAGGTAAGAATATATACAAATATTCCATTGCTACTATAATATATTCTAGGGCAATTAAGTAGGTATTGAAACTCCATTTATAACATCCTTTTATAATATCACTCAAACATAAGTAGGGTTTGTAGTCTGATTTGTAAGGCTGAAAATAAAGATCGAATTTACATCCGATCCTAAGACTTTCAAGTGAAGTCTTAACAAAATGTAATTGAAAAACTAGTAAAAATCTTGAAAAATCATAATTTTGCTTTGATGTTTAATATTTTTTGTTCTGGTTTATCAAGTTTTAGAATTTACTTCGAGGTTCCAAATTCAAAAAAATTACGTCTTAAAAGTTTTGAAAGAAAAATAAGAAAAACGTTCTTTTAAAAAAGTTGTTCGTTATATTCTCTCTTTTTCTGCTAGTATTGTGTTTGTCAATAGCTTTTCGAAATATAACTAAATGAAATGCATTACTATCTGACAGTTGATATTAAAGTTTAAACAAACTAAAAAGTAGCAGCATTTGGTGGATAGTAATCAGCTTCGTTATATTTTGTGAATCTTTTCGGAATGTCACCCTTTGTAGGATTACTGAATATATTTTTTTTGTGCGTGAAATTAGTTTCGTTTTAATCAAAGTTTCTTTACGCCTTGAGATGGAATCTTATTTGTTGTCAGTTTGTGAAGTTTTCTGCAAAAGAAAAAAATTCTTCATTTCCAATGTATATTCACAATAGGCAAAATTAATTTCATTTCTCAATGATATTTTATTGTTTTTCTTTAATTGAACGGCTGTCATTAAATTACTCGGTAAAACTGAATTTCGGGAAACACAGCGAAGCCAACAACAAAGCCAAAGGCGATGACAGAAACTCAATGACAAAGAGTAATTTCCACTTCATACCGACGAGAACAAACCCAAATGAAATAAAAAAATAAAAAACCTGGCTTTTCTAAAACAAAAAAAGAAAGAAGAAACGCAAGCCCAGAAATGAATAATTGTTTTCCCAACATTAATTAATTTGCAATCTTCGCTTTCAGCTCAAGTGGATGATTACATAGCGAGAGTTCTTTGTATTAATGAATCCTTTTGTAAGAGAGAAGCATAGAGAAATCAGATTCCAGGCATACATTGGTGAATGTCTTACATAACCCCCTCCCCTCCCTCGTTTTTGAAATGAATCCTGCTGCAGAAGAAAGAAGATTCATCGTTCTCGATCAACTACAAAATCCTTTATTGGTTTGAATAATTTTAGACTCACAAACAGTGATTTGCGACGAAATTTTTTAAATTCTTTGACATCAAAAGTATTCAGATTGTATACTTTTGTAAAACTATTGTGCTTCACACGAAGCATTTCTTCAAGGGAATAGTTTCCTGTGAATTAAAAGATATTTGCAGTTGTTACAGTAAATGTGATTAATCCGGTGATTTTGCGTAATTGCCGATTATTATATATAATCACCACTAAATTTGGTAAATGTGATAAATTATTGAAAATTAATCAAATTAAGTTTATATAATTCCCAACTCGTAAAGGCGAATTTGATAAATATCTTGACTGATTGAGCCAGTAGAATACAGCGCAGCTTTTTCAGTAGTTATTACTGAGAAGGATAGTTTTTCTTTGGACACTACGGCGCAATAAAGCCCTAACCTACAGCTAACTGCAATTGACATATCCTGCACCTGACGATGCCTTTACTGTGCTAGCTTACAGCTAACTGCAATTGACATATCCTGCACCTGACGATGCCTTACTGCGCTAA
>JAFIDM010002131.1:6872142-6942085 GCA_023159025.1 Thereuonema tuberculata
GACGATGCCTTACTGCGCTAACCTATAGCTAACTGCAATTGACATATTATTATGGATCACCCTGTATCTCAGAGAGAATATACAAAACAGAGTATATTATTAACGCAATCGGAAGCCTACACCCATAAAGATAGGTGATGAAAATAAAACTTAGCTTATGGAACCGCTGGGCCCAATTTAATTCCACAGCCAAAATCAGTTAAATATAACTCCAAAGGAGAAGTAAAGAAAAGATAAACAACTCAGGTATATCAAACAACAAAATGTATTTGAAATGAGCTTAATATAATACAATTACACACAACAAATCAAGACTAATGCAATAGAAATTACATATCAATAAAAAAAATATATATATATAATAATAACACACACTGCTTTGTTCATAAATTCGGCAATTCCAACAGATTACAAATTAAATCGAAATTATTCAAGTTGGTAATTATCAAATAGTAATTCACAATAATCTTATCAATGCAATTTAACAAAAGTATAAACTTAAGACATATTCTCACAAATAGTTTGAGTCACTTTATAAGCAGAGTCTGATCGAAAATTGTTTATGAAACAGACTTTCTGACCATAGAGTATGTCTGAAGAGTTCACTCCCGGTCTTAATTTCGCCAAAGAAAATATACTCACAGTTCGACGCTCTGTCCTGTTTACATTGGCACAGAATGTTGGATAACTCTGACAAAATTCGCTGTTCATGTCAAAGTATCCGCGTAAACACAAATAGCGCACAACACATTCTTTTGCACTATACGAACGTTCTTTAATAACAATGGCTAATCACTGTAACTGAGCCATCCTAAGGGTATATTGCTTTTCTTAATATCCGACAGATATCCAAAAAGCTACATCAAGAAGCACAAATATCAAAAGTATCCAGAGATATTCGCACCACAGGAAGAGATACAAGTCTTGCCATTAATAGTGTATAGGTAGAAAAGAAAAACAAAGCTGTTTTTCTCCTAACAGCTCCTCCCCCCCCGCCTTTCCAAGACGGAAGATAAATACGTGTGTCTCGTTCGAGTTACATCGTGAGAGTGACTCTGAAGTTTCAAGAATGCATCTCATAGGGATGGTGACGTAAACAACGTTTTACCAATGGCCCTTCAAGAAACAAGAAGTGACTTGAAACCTCAAATGACATCACTATAATCCCCGTATAAAAACAAAATGGCTGCACCTTTTCACAGCACAAAATTTCGTTCCAAATAAAAGCAAAATTACATATAATAATCTATATCATCATTAATAGATAACAATTATAAAGGTTACATAAGGTGGTAGGGTTCAAGAATATATAAAAAAAATACTAAATAAAAAGTTTTAATGTGGAAAACCTGCCATTTCACGATTAATTAGAAAACAAGGAGAAGAGATAAAAAAACATGGCGGATCGTGCGAAAAAAGTAAACAAGGCAAAGGTCACTTTGCATTAACTAAGTGACATAATCACACAGAATTGCGACATAGAAAGTAGGAGAAGAAAAATAAAATAAGAAAAATTAAAAAGACCGTAACAATATCCTGCACCTGACGATGCCTTACTGCGCTAATCTATAGCTAACTGCAATTGACATATCCTGCACCTGACGATGCCTTACTGCGCTAACCTATAGCTAACTGCAATTGACATATCCTGCACCTGACGATGGCTTACTGCGCTAATCTATAGCTAACTGCAATTGACAGAAAATAAATACAATAGAAATACAAGTTTATTTGATTATTTAATTTATAATATTGAAGTTTTGAAGATTTGTTTTGCAATATTAAGGATCCTATAGTAGATGCAAATAATAGCAGCAAACCAGAAGAAAAAAATATTTGATATCCATTGTAGCAAATTTGCCATTCTTTAATAAACTGGAAAAAAAATCTATTAACATATTAAATATAGACAGTGTTTAAAGCAAAATTTAGTTGCACAATTAACATTATATTCTTCAAAAAAGTTTTGGAAAATTCCGCACTAAGTTTCTTGTGATTCTTCCTTCGTTATTTTTCAAAAATAATGATGTGAGCCTTCCTGAAAATTCCCTGTAAGATAAATTAAAAATTTGAATTGTGTCGTAAATTATTTTGTCAAATAATTTGTAGTTTCATAAAGAACTTATAGAACTATTAAAACCTGGTTGTATTCATATTATTAAAGTACAATGTAAACATTAATGTTGAAATAAGATTTCTATTTTACGCTATTTTGTTTAATTCTTGTAATTTAACATTACTGAGTATTTTTTCCTCTTTGAAACAGCCACCTGGCAACGCAGTTTTGAGATGTCATTTAGCCTTTGTTGTCTCTTGATGTCGTTGATTCCGTGTCATTAGGAAGAACAATGCATATTCATGACATAGCTTCAACACAAAATGAATAAAGATGTAGTAAAGGATTTATTATGGAAGAAGGAATGCTACTTTTTCTCATATTTTAGTGAATAGAAATTAAAATAAATATTTTTTATTCCCGAAGAGGTACTTCTTTCTTTTCAAGTAGTTTAAAGTTGTTAATACTTTGGAAGCTGTTACAAGATAAGTTTCCAGAATTTTCCATTAATCGTTATGAGATTTGTATAAACAATTATACAAAATTACATTTAAACAAAATTTCAAGATTTTTCTTAAACAATATATAAGTTATTAAAAAAACACCCTTCTAAAGCTCAAGAACCTAAATTAATACAATAAAATGCGAAGTTATTTTTATGTTACTTCATCTTACACATCGTCTTAATTAAAAAATAGGTTCCTAAAAATGTATTATTTTTAATAACAATGTTGTAAAAGGAAGACAATTTATTATATCAGATTTATATTACTTTAACTAATCTTTTTCACTTAGTCTTTTTCACGCCACTCTTTCGTAGACTTTCAAATTGTTAAATTGTTTTTGAAAGTTTTCTACTGTATAGGATCTATCAACACAAATTTTAATGGGAGATAGGAAAATCAAGACTTATCTTTTTCGTCTATGAATGTACGTCCGCTGACGGCAATCTTGGATGCTAGCGGCGCTGCAATTAGCTAGAGAGAAGACATGGAACACCAAGACAACCCTAAGTGAATGCAAACAAAATGTGATCAACATGTTTATTCAAAGAAGCTGCTCCCGGGACAAAAACACAAATGTTTGGTGGTTCGGCAAACAACTGTATGGACAGTATGGGTACAACATCACAGCATCTCTTCCATTTCCATGGGCAGCCTCATATGCCAGATGCATGTCAGGCATCACAGCAGTTGTCTCAGTTACATGATGATAGTAACAATTTCATTTTGAACAAGACGGAACTCCTCCACACTTTCATTTGGACGTTCGCCGTCACCTCAATAACACTTTACCTTATCGTTGGATTGGACGTACGTCTAATGAAGACTCCGCACTTATTCCATGGCCTCCCAGGTCACCCGACCTCACTCCATGTGACTTTTTCCTCTGGGGCTGTGTTAAAGCTAAAATTTACATGCCCCCTTTACCACGTGATTTACCAGAGCTTCGGCTGCAGTTGCTACCATCGATGCTGACATGCTGCTCATATGTTGCCACACAAGAGCTAGATTACAGAATTGATATCTGTCGAGCTATCAGAGGAGGACAAATCGAACATCTTTAAGATATGTTAAAAACTTGATTATGTGCTCTTTTTACTGCCACGCTCTCGTCCCTCTGGGTGAATTGCCTGTGAGCTACATGCCTCCGAAATTCCAAGGGGATTCTGAAACACCCTGTAGTAAAAAAAAATAAACATTCAATCATTTAGAATCATTTAAAATGACATATTAAAAATTATATATTACTGTTATGGAAAAACAAAATTCCGAAATGTATTCGCATAATTAGAAGTGATTGAAATATTTATTTGAAATATCAGCATTATTTACTTGGCTACATTTACAATTCATTCATATTGAAGCAGCCAGTGAAAGTATGTGTCATTTTACTAATGGTAAAAGCAAGTAAACAACTCAAGTTTATGTTGGACCATTCGGAGATGATGTCGTGGCCGTCGTTCCGAGGAGGTCAACGGTGAAGAATTTTAGACGCCTTCTGCGTTGGAAACAATCATTAAACGTGATTCAAGTTTTAATAGTGTTTCGTAAGCCACTGACCTTAATGGTTTATTTGCCATTCTTAATAGGAAATATTTAAATTCCGTCCATTAAAAATTAACATTCTTAATATGCTCCCCATAAATGGGCTTATTTCACAAAAGATAGAGATCGCATAGATGGAAATTGTGATTGTGGTTTAAGATAATTGGAATCGTATGATAATTCAGTGCAAATGTGGTAATTACACTCACACATACACAATCAGTTTCAGGAATAATTAACATTAACTTTGCAATATTGGTTACAAAGGTTTTAAAAGATTAATAGCTTTCGTTTTAGTTTTTTCCAAATATTAAAATTGAATTTTCATTTTAAAATTAATTAAACTTATCCTTTTTGAGTGAGAAACGAATCAAACTAATGTAAGCGTAATTTGTGTCCAGATATGTTTGTTTAAAATGTAAAAGCTAAAAAAAAATGAGAATTAAAAATCTGTGTCAAAGGTATTCTTTTATAGGATAAAAGAACTGCAGCAGAATGGTCTTAAAATTTCCAAGAAAATGCCTAAAAATTTCTGAAAAGCAACCCTATTCTTAGTTAGCAATTTTTATAATCATTCAACATAATTTTTTATATCAATCATGATAATGAACAAAATAAAGTGTTGCTGAGTAATTTTGTTCCGTAAACGGTGATTAATAAAGTACTGGAAGCTCCGCCTCTAGTTTAGTTACTCTGCTGTGCAATATGTCGGTTTCCTATTATCTGTGGCTCTATCTGCAAGTTTTTTGTTTAGATTCCTTGTAAGTTTGGTATTACATTTCTCGATAATCTCAAAGAATAACAGATTCAAAGAAGAAATGAAAATTTTTTAAATATTCAAAAGATATTAGAACTTCTAATCCAGTACTTTGAAAAATAGGTCTATAAACAAGGAACATCGAAATATTTTTCTAAGTCAAATTCTGTGTGAAAAAAAAGTAAAATAGGGCATGGAATGTTTAAAAAACTGTCACTCAAAATCAACATTATTAAAATCAACATTAGCATTAAAAAAATAAACGATGGCGTTTTTAATGAAACAATTGTGAATTTATTTTTTATGAGTTATTTATTTATCTTTGTATTGGAACGGTTGGGTAAGAAACCTGTTAACATCAAAATAAGGAGGAATAATTCTAATATCTTTTGAATATTTAAAACAATATTCATTTCTTTTTTGAATCTGTTATTCTTTGGGATTATCGAGAAATGTAATACAAACTTACGCTGAATCTATACAAAAACCTTGCAGATAAAAGCCCCAGATAATAGGAAAGCGATATATTGCATAGCAGTGAAGCTAAACTGGAGGCGGAGCTTCCAGTACTTTATGAATCACCCTGTATGTTATTTAACCAACATACTCTTGTATCTTGATTTCTGTTGAATTCCTATTTTGGCCTTATTTCTGGAGCTTTTTGGAACTTATTCTTTTTGGAGTTATTCCTTTGATAGAAAAAATAGTATGATATAATCTTTCTGAATTTAATTTTATCTCAGAAATACTTTTTTCTTTCTATTTTTCCTTACATACGATTGTTCTCAATATATTTAATGAGATTTTACAGTGACTATTTTTTTCTGTTGTATTTGCGTTTCTAATCAAGATTAACCAAGATTTTGATGTTCAAAAATGTTCCATATAATGATTGAAATTCATTGAATCCACTTTACCGCCAATAGAATATTGGTGAGCTTCTATTCTTTATTTTTATATAAAAAATTTTAAAAAATAGATATTTTCATGGCTTTAATTCATTTAAATTTTTCCTTGTTAATTGAAAACGGATTCTTAAAATACCTGCACAGTTACTTCTCTCAATATAACTCATATAAATGCGTTGTTGTCAAAACAATGCGATACCATTTGTAACAAAGTAAAGAAATCTTAAGCTTCATTTATATCCACATTCACATTTTTCTTTGGGAATTTTTTTATGATCTCAAATTTTCCTTCAAGTTACAAATCCTTCATATACCTTTGTTTACATTTTCGTTCTTTTATTAACTCCTCAGTAGTCGTTGAACGAAAAGTAAAAAAGAAAATGATCAGAATAGAGGAGCTAACAAAAATTTGATCAGGAACTTAAGTTCGGATAATTTACTTCACGTGAATTTTTTTGAAGATAATTCCTATTCTTCCTATTTTTTCGTCTTCGATTACTGGACTGTTTTTCAGTACATCCAGTTACAATACATTTCAAAATCTGAAATGTAATGAAATATATTTCAAAATTGTTTTACTCTTTCTAAACATCAAGAATCAACACCTCTGTCTATACTTCCATCATCTCCAATTTTTTACAAACATGATCTGTTGATATGTTATTGAATGGTCAAGATTAATGAAATGTAACAGATTAATTTTAATGAGTTCATCCTTCAAGATAATCAGTAAAACTTGCGAATCTACAGAATCTCTCTGAACTTGATTCTTTACATCTATATTTCCGTTCCATATTTGATTTTCTTTATATTATGGTTTTGATTAGAGACATTCTTATCAGTCAGGTTCTCGGATGTTATCAGTGACATTTTCAACCGAGGTCCTTGTACCTTACAAGGAAAAGCTTCAAACCTCGCTAAGGTATTTTTTTATTAAAGTACAATTGCTGGAATTTCAGCACTTTTATCTCAATGTCGATTGGACTATCGGCTAATTATTCTAAAAACCTGTAAGAAAGATTGATTATCCATAAAATCTTTATACACATAAGACTGGTATTGATTCACTGTATAGGTATTCACGTTTTATTCTAGTCATACATCTGTCGTATGTTGAGGAATTAGGGAAAACTTGTTAACTCGATTTAATTAAGAAGTGAAGCGAAGCAAAACGTTGGATTAAGACCTCATGTAAACTTGCTGTCGCTGTAATTCAATCGGCCGTTATGTCAATCCTTCAATGTCTCCAATCAGTTGAGAACCTGTGAACCACCGCTGTACAGATAAGACCACAGACTGGGATTGGGGCCTTCGCTGCCTGGAAACAATTAATTCCGGCGCGCGATCGTCTGTCGATGCCTTACGCGTGGAATAGAAGCGTTTGTGGATCGATGCTGTCAAAGAAGATTATCGGTAAAGAACGCTGGTGACCACTGGGGTCTAGTTCTTATTAAAAAAATAGCAAGAAAGAACAATGAGGGGAAAAAAGTGAAACTGAGAGGAGGAAAGAATGGGGAATGGGTCTTTAGAGGCAAGGATTACGGTTGTCTCCAAACGTTCGACGGATAAATGAGACACGAGGCCTGCCATCAGTCTTCCCAACGGACACAGTTGATGAATTTTGTGGTCGTCTTACGAGCCCAAATTGACTTCCACACCAGATGAGATACGTGTCACTGCTTTGGAAAAAACGAAACTTTGGGTAAATGTATTCAGAGCAGGAAATAGACAAGAAAAGGAATTGTGAAGTTGTTCGTTGTAGTAATGGTTAAACTTCATTTGAAGAATGAGGAAGATGAGACGGTAAGGTAAAGTTAAATTTAAATTCAAATTTAGCAAGTTAAAGAGTTTAAATTCGATTAGCAAACTAATACAAAGTTATACTCAATACAAAGTTCACAGATGATTACGAAAACATTAAAAACATATGAAGCTTCTTAACAATATTTATTTCTCCAAAATAATAAGGAGTGGATCATCATATTCTGATATTAATTAAAAAGTATAAAAATTAGACACTCAATTAAAACATTTTTTGGAGAATAATTTTCTCTTTTTGGGGGGATGACTCAGCATTGTATTAATTTAATCTGAATTTTGATCTTTCTAAGAAATTGACAAAAAAAAAGTTAATAAAAAGGTTACAATAAATCTTACTTTATTGTATAAATGTTGACGGAATATTTTGCGAACAAAAATGAAACAAGAAAAATTGAAGACTTATGTAGGTGGTAAAGACGTATTCAGAATCATGAGGTAAAGTTGTTGAATAATGTTTAACGATTTAAAAGAAAACCAGGGTTTTTTTGGACATATTTTTTTTTATCTGCATTGAAGGACAACAAGTCAATAGTCAATTTACCGTTCTTATTTATTTTAGAACCAATAAATGATCTATTTGAATTAATATTTATAGGAAGCTATCTTTTGTATTAGATAATTTCTCTGTGGTGAGATTTGTCTGCGAAACAGTAAAAACTCCCTGATGGAATCCAGGTTGTATCATTTTGCGGATTGTGAAATTTTGCGGATACTACTTTATTGAAATTATTAGATTTAGGCGACTTCAGTTTAGTATTAAATTAAGTGATTTAATCATTTTCAATAAATTACAAATTTAAATGTAAATTTTATAATTCTGTAGATTTTATAATCTATAAATAGAGACTTATTATTATTTTTAAAAATAATAAACAATACAAATGAATTTTTAAAAAGAAATAAAAACCAAAAATACCATTTACCGAGAACTTGAGGTTCTTTCTTTGAGTATTTTCGTGAGAACTTATCAGAGTTTTCATGTCGCCATTTTTACGCCATGCCTTATTAATTTAACGCTAACTTGTAATATTGATATTTCCTTGAAAATCATAATGTGAATCCGTCTGTTAGGAAGATTGTTCGGAATTATTCTAAGAATTCCATGATTCAGTTACTATTCTGATTAATATTCCAAGCCAGTAATTACGATTGAGATTTAAGCCTCAAATTAGGAACCTGAAACTTCGATATTTCTAATATTAACTCTTATTTTTGAATTATTGCAAGCCAAAAAAATAAACTAGTGAAAGAAAGAAAAAAAAATAAAGATGTTAGAAAATGATCAATTAAGTGGATAGCATCAAACTGTCGACACATCTAAGACACCGAGTTAAAATTCGGAATTAAAGTAAACTTTATAGATTTCTTCTTCTGTTATAGTTCTGGTGTTTTCTGAAAGTAAAGATATGCTCTCTTTGCTGTTTTTCGATGTCTATCTATAGGGAAACGTTGGATTACGTTATATCGTTCTACAAGAGAACTACAGATAAATGCTAGATGAAGAATAGTTATCTTAAAATTGTTATTCTTTCTCGATTAGATCACAATGACGTAATAACTAGCACTTACTTTAAGAATGATTTAAGTAATGTAAAAAAAAATGAGTTTCTGTGACTGTTTTAACCTATCCATAAATTCTTATTAAATTCCTGTTTTTATTAAATCCTCCTGAGAAAGGAGGCCAAGGCCCTACATGAGCTGTAGTGCCATCCAGTTAGTTTATATAGTAAGAAAAATTCCTATTTTTACTTATCTTACAACATTACTGTAGTAGGGGGGAAAATCCATAGTAATTTACGTCAATGAATATACTTTATTATTTATACTAAAAACTGAGCTAGAAGTTAAAAACTTAAGTTTTCTTAGAAGAAATGAACTATTAGCAAACCATCAAAAACTTCTTTACACTATTTTGTGTATAAAATTTAATTTTATCCTTGGACTTTTATTATCTGAAAACAGAAGAAGTCTATACTTAGAAGAAGTGCATTCTCATTACAATTTTTTTAGAAGTTATTTGCTGGTAAGAAGAAACGCTATATTGACTTTATTTTCAGAAAAAGTCAATACAAAAATTTAAGATTTTTCAGAATCTAATAAACTGAAAACTATTCAGTTTATTTTTTACTTTTAATTTATAATTTTTCCCAATCATTAATTTCTATCAATTTAAGTTTCAAACAAAATCGGAGATAAGATGACGATATCCAATAGAAGATGTTTAATGCATTATTTGCTTTATCTGAGATTTACGACTTTGAAAGACGTAAAAGAACCTTATGCCTCAGCCATAACAATGCTGCTACAGATAAAGACTTTTTTTCACTGCGATTTTTATATAGAATCGTATCCCATTAATTTTCTTCGAAATCAAACGATTCGGTCGAAAAGAGAAAGGAGACATCAAAAAAGCTCAGTCATTGCATGATTGACATTTGTTGTTGAGAAATCTTTGTGCTGTCTTGAGCCTCATTCGTGTAAACATTTGTTTGGATTGATTCCAAGTTCTGTTAGGAAACAACGACTACATTGAGTTTCCAATCTAACAGGAAGCTGGGGAAATGTAGAAGGATTCATGGGATTGAACCACTGGACCTTGGGGAATAGTGAGATGCCTACGTCCAAGGGCAGCTAACGCAGGACTTACAAGGCCACTGATCCTGATTTATGCAGAAAGACTCCGACATAAAACGTAGTCAGGAGTACGTGAGAAAATTGCAGTTGCAAACGCACTTCGTAAAATACAGAGTTCTTCAGTTGATCAAGGCTGAAGATGTAATACCACTCCGAAACTGTAAAGAAGTTTATGATGGTTTGCTTTTCATTAATTTCTTCTAATTATTATTTTATTGTAAAATTAAAATAATATCAAACCTTATTTTTTGGAAATCTTTTAATGTGTGCTATTTAAGCTTCTACAGAATAGCTTGTGTAAATGTGTTACACATTAATATATAATTAAAGAAATGCACGAAGATTCAGTAAAAGTAAACAGTAGCAGTTAAAAAAATTAAAGGTATTACAGAAAAGAAAAAGCACTAAATTTATACAAAGAAAAGATTTTTTTAAGTTCTTATTGAAAAAGCCAGCTCTCACTAGCGAAACAGTAGTGATTTTGTTAATAATTTTTGGATTAAATTACTTTTGGTATTATACAGGTGTACGGCTCTATCTATGTCATCAAGTTACCACAGTACACGTAAAGCTTTTCCAATTTTACGTTCTTATTGTATATAATTTTAATTATTGGATAAATCAATTCTTGTAATTAAAAAAATCAAATATTTGTAATACAATTAAAATAATTATTAAAAACAAAATAAATTCTTTTATTTGTAATGTTATTGCCTGAAACAAAAATTTATAAGAAGTGTTCTTCAATTTTCATTGCAATTCAGAATAATATTTAGAATAAGCTCGATTTCTGGTTTTAAAATAATATAGATGATTTTAAGATGAGATGTAACGATGATGATAGGAATCTCATGTGATAGATTCTATAAGAGATATTTAAACGTGATAAATGGGAAGCATTGTTTGTTTTGTTTTTTATTTTGGAGGGAAGGGACCTATTAATTATTTTTGTATTACCAAATAGTAAAACTGTTCCAACTTTTATTTTATTCACTCTTTCTAAAAATCAATAATATGAAAAGAATGATTGTCCGAACCATCACGACGTAGTCACTCCATTCTTGTTTTGTTGAATTGATCAGAATCGATATTTTGAGGTGTGTTTTTTTTTTCTAAAGTTTTCTTTTCACTGACTTCATTATTAGGTCTTTGTATCACTTCAGGATTATTCGAGATTTTACAAAACTAAGCTGTTTAATTTTAATGTCGATAAGTTGTGGGAGACTTTAATAGAATTTACAAATATGCAAAGTAAAAAAATTGTAATCTAAAATCAAAAGATGACTCCAAATCGTCATTAGACGTTATCCCAATCTCGTTTGATCCGACTGATTCGCAACGAAAACCTGTGCTGATGTGTTTACTGGGGTGTTTATTTGCATGTTTATGAGGCGAAGTGTGTCCCAGGTGGGTTAACCGCAGTCGACCTCTTCTAACAAGCCAAGGCTCTAATGAACTGCAGATGAAATTACGAAGGTTTCATCAAAGATGCGCATTCGCCGATCAATGCAAGGAAACATCAGTCTCCGACAGAAGCAATCCAATCACTGATACGACGCTCGCATGGAAATCAAGCCCAGATCAGAATCAGGCTTCAAAGAGTTTCATCATTGGCAGAAGTTTCTCCAACTTTGTCAATTGAGCTCTGAATCTTTTTTTTTTCTCTTTCGACATCCAATTTCGACACGAAGAAATAAAAAAGGTTTTTCCTTATTAAACATTCGAATTGGACTCCTTGATTTGCTTCGCTTGAGGGACTTGAATTCTAATCAAAATTTATCTTTGAGCGGGAAGTTTTAAATACATATATTCATGAAACTAATACTCGAACACCTAAATGAAATATAAAAAAGAAGAACCCCTTCCAAGGGTAAGTAAGTGGCCTTCTCAAGTTTTTTAACTATTAGCTAAGTATTTGACTTTCATTGAAAACTTCTATGAAATTATAAAACTTCCCTTTAATTATAAAAATTATTCCACATCCTTCGATAGTAAGAAAAAGGGAAATTATATTTTAATTTTTAAAATCTTTTGAGATCGACATAATATTTTTTAATATGACTTACCATATCTTTCAATAGTAAGAAAAAGGAAAATTATATTTTAATTTTTAAAATGTTTTCGGATCGACATTATATTTTTTAATACGATTTTTTCCATCAAATTTTCCTTTTTTTCTTTTAGTATTTCTTTTCTGAATCAATGAGAGAGGGGGGGGTCTACCAAAGGGTCCATAAGGATCTACCAAAGTCAGATCTTCATTTATGCCTACTGGTCAAACAATTGCGAATTTATATTAATATTTGCCTTCTCTTAAAGATTCGTAATTTTTTGACCATTGTATGAAAATCACCTAAATGCTAATTTACTGGACTTAAATGGAGAAGTCTACTCAATATAAATGTTCTATACACTGCTTCGGTTATTCATATTTTTTTATATCTTAATTATAAATATTAATTAATATTTATTAATATTTAATAATTAGTTTCCTTGTTTGTTTTTTTCATTTTTTAATTATTTTGTACTTAAGATCAATCCATCATTTCGCAGTGTTCAATATCCAGTAATTTGTAACAGATCAATCATTGTAATTTTAGTATAAATACTTTGTGTTTGTAAGATGACAGAAAAATAATTAATTACGTCACACTAGTAGGATTTGCCAAACTTTGCATTTAATTGATGACTAATGAATTTCGTAGATCAACAACATCTTGGACATTAATCTTGAAAAACAACTTTAATTAAAATGACAGATAAACAAATATGATAGATCGGTGTTCAATTTGAAGCATTTTTCCATAGATTTCGGTGACCAAAAGCTGTTGTTTATCACAAAGCCTGGATACAATCGATCAGGAAACATATAGTACATAATTTAAAATGGTTATTTCAAAATAAATAAAAAGCATTTTAACAGTACTCATTCAAATGAGATATTGTACAATGAAAGATTAACAAATCTAGTTCTATCATTCCATGTCAAACTAAAATTGTTTTTCTAATTACCTAAAATCTTTACGTTCAAGGATTACATTTTGAAAACTTACAAAAGATGGATTCTCAGAAGACTGAAAAAGGGACAAATTGAAATGACCTGATTGTAATTCTGATAAAAAAAAAAACCTGGAGACCTGTTTAGATTTATCTGTTCAGGTCATTTAAAAAAAAAGACCTTATTTGACTTATTAATCCTCTTGTATTCAGATCGCAATATAGATATAATAGGATATTATGTGTGCTCAACTTAGAAAACGATAACTCAAGATTTTAAGTCGCTTTGGCCTCATATATTCTTTCATAGAAAGTGGAACAGAGATTCCTTTAATATTATATAAAAGCAGTAAAAGCTGCGAATAAATTTGCAAATTATTAGTAAGTCTGATGGTCGCAATTTACGATTTTGGAAGAATTTAGAGAATAAAAGATTTCATCTGCAGAGAAATAGTTTATAGTGGTTGTATTTTGACAAGTCTCTTTGAGAAGACCTGCACGTGTGTTAGCTGTAATTGCTCCAAGAAATCGGGAAGAGATATTGTTCATTTGAATCTAGTCTATTTGGAGGCGATGTCCGCACACCCTGTGCGACTGGCCAATCAATATATTGAAGAACAAGATATGGAATCTCTCTCGATCCCATAGAAGTTATGGGAATCATAGACATATGCACAGTGTTTCGAACACTAGTAGTCACTTAGATCTGAAAAAGAACGTTTATTATTAAAGAGAATGGCGAATTCTCCAATCCAGTTTGTATTATTCAGTACTTCGGCTCAGAATCTTGAACTTTCTTCATGAGAAATTGGAAACTTTTATAACGGACTTACTTATGTAGAAGGAAAATAAGAAAAGAAAATGAGAAACAGCACCTGAACAAAGAGGAAATTACCTTTCTGATTTCTTATTTTCCTTAAACAAATTTCACAGCACGTTAAATTTTTCTTTACTTATGTAGATTTTCATTTCTTTCAAAGAAGACTGAGGTTACCAAGCCGAAATATTGAGCAATATTACCTGCAAGATGAAATTTCCTCATTCAATCTTTTAAGTTGTTAATTTTTAATTAAAGCATAATTTTTAAGTTGTTAATAAAACATAGCTGAACGGTATGAACTGTTTATCAGATAAATAATAGAACAAACGTTTGAAATACATGAATTAACATTCGTTTATTTATTGCTAATTTTATCTTTTCAGGTTTTTAAAAGAATGTTCTAAATCCAAATGATAAACCAGATCCCCCCAACAGAGCTGTTGATTACAGCTAACATATACTTTAACGAGAATAGTTATATAAGTTAGTGAATAATTTACTGTTTTTTATTTGTTTGTTAGCTTTTGGTAGCACTTGAAGTTAATAAACTAATATTTATTACATCTCTTAACTATCTAAATATTATATATTTATATTATTTTATAAGCTTATTAAATCTTGTTAGAATCAAAATATAAATTTGTTTGATTACAATACAGTTGAGTAGTAAATATTATCTATTCCGAATCTATAATATTAATTATTAAACGGATAAAGAAATGAAAAAGTCAAAAATACTCCTGTATCACTAGATATAAGCTTAGACTAAAGAATGGAAAAGTGTTTAATTGTAAAACTAATTTGAGTCATTTTTCACTTACTTTCTCTATGAAATAGAGGCAGTAAGATAAATTTATTCAACATTCTTAGAACAGAAACATCTACGAAACTGACAAAATATCAGAGAAGTAAAAAAAAAATGCTTCATCCTTACAGTTCCACTCTTTTTTGTGGAATGAGGCAATGGACTGATTTGTGCTGCCGTTAGTTGGTTAAATATAGTTTGTGCATATTTTTTACGAGTTGAAAAGTAGTAAAAGGAAATATAAAATATTAATGTTCTTTTAAGTTTCATAAAAGAATTACTAACTTTTTAATAAATTCTGAATTTTTAAAAATTATTTGTTCCATAAACATACAAAATTGGATTTTATGAAAGTGGAGATTGGCTGCATAAGACTATTCTTCCAATATTAACGGTTAGTTTTAGAATTATGAACTTTACATTTAAGATTTCCGATTTTACTTTTTTTTTTAAATTACAACCATTACAAATTAGATGTCTAAAATTTAAATAATCTTTCTTTAAAATTTTCATCGATATTTAAAAATAACTAAGTTCACACTAATAATCTGATTTTAGTTCTGTACATTTTAATAAAAAAATTAAGGAGGAATTATCAAAGCGGTTCTCAAAATAATCATTAACTCCTTGTACTTTGCACAAACAAGTGTTTTGAATATTGTTAAATAAGGATGTTCTTTATACTACAGCCACTGCTTATGGAAAATTCAAGAGGTTGAAAAAAGTGATCATTGCCTGTAGTTAAATATAAATAGCATTCATTAATCGTAAACTTAAGCTTCATAGTCTAAGTCACTACACTTTTGAACTACATTTATTTCTCTAAATTTTCTTGTATTCCCTTACAGAATAGATTGTTGTTTTTTTTAAAAAAAATCATTTCCCATTGAAATTTCCGTTGAGTGTAATAGTGTATGTTGTATCAGTATACTTGCACTGTGAAAATCTCCATAAGGTTCATATTTCAGATATGGGACTCACGCCAATTTTTGCATTTCAAATATACATAAGATTAACAAATAATTTTAATTTAAATGTGGAATGATTTATTTTTTACAGTAATCGATTCTTTGAGGGAATTACAGGAGTAATTGAGTAATTAATTGACGAAAAATTAAAGATATAAATATATTTCAGTAATAATTACTTTGAATTTATATAAAATAAAGAAACTAACAGCGTATAATAAAAAACTGGAATCTGCTAAAGATTCCGAAAGCTCCGAACCTACTTTTAATTATACTTTTAAATTTTAAAAGTGTGTTTATCGTTATTTTAAAAGTGTGTTTATCGTTATTTAATTAATAAAAAAAATATATTAAAATTACAATTCATAACTATTTATCTGGAGTTATTTCATACAGACCTGTATCAGCTAATTGACATCTAATAATAGGTTCTGTATATATAAAAATTTATTACGCAATTTAAATGATTTTATAAAATTATAATACCTTATTGTACCTTAAACATTCTTTCTTGTAATTTATAGTTGCCTTGGAGGTCTATTTTTGTTTCGGATTATTTATCAGGTAACTGGTTTGTCGTAATGATTAATTATTGTTTAACAAATTTTGTAAGCAGTGACTTTATTTTTGGGAACATCACGTTGAAAACGAACAAGTCGAGATCTTGTGGGATTTTAGAATTGAAACGGATCGATACCTTGAGCATAACATACCAGATATAGCGGTGATAGAAAACAGAAATGTTTCAATCATTGATATATAACTATTCCTGGTGAGGCCATAGTTGAAGAAAAAAAACTAGAAAAGGTCACAAAATACAGGGACCTAGCCATTGAAGTTGCTCCAATGTTTGAAGACCAAACATACCACAGTAATCCCCAATGTAATCGGAAACATGACACCTTTTCAAAAAATTTTACGAACTATTTTAAAAAACTGCAGCTTTCTGATATAATGCCTACAGAACTGTAATTAGCTCCTGGGAAAAACTTATATATTGCGCAAAAATCTGGTTGATATCTTAGTCTATGGTGTAAATTCGCATCAATTACACAAAAACAGTCAGTACTGACTGCTTCATGTTATTTTGAATAACACTATTGTTTGTCGTAATGATTAACTTATTGTTTAACAACTTTTGTAAGCAATAATATTAATAATAATAATAATAATAATTATTATTATTATTATTAAAGAAGCAATAGCTTATTTTCTAATTGGATTATTTTCTATTCCAGTTTTTAAGCAGATTTATTTAATGTTAATTTATATTATGAAAGAAATAATATAACTTACGATCCGACAACATTAATGCCTACATAAAGTTTTAATAAATTTTTATTATACGTTCCACACTGTCATAAAATAAACCGAAGCACCATGAAGGAAGCGTCCAATTTGAAAGAAATTCTGTATTAGATAAGGAAATGATTATGGTTTAGTTTTCAAGAAACGACACCATTATTCCTACAACTGCTTGGTATAGGGACCATCAGAATCTTACTGTACACGTTCTGTCTCGTGGAACATTCACAGCAGTTTACCATCAGCAAAGCCTCGACGATGCGCTCAGTCTACCAGCAATTGCAGGACTCTGAAAGAGGACTGCGAGAAAACGACAGATCATGGAAAGAAATCGCTCGCCTTCTGGATCGTAGTGATGCATCTGTGGAAAGGGTTGGAATCGATGGTTCCGTAAGGACATTCATTCACGTCGTCAAGTGTCTGGTGGGCCCAAGACTATCACTGAGACAATCGGTTTGTTGAGAGGCAAGCACTAACAGCTCCGACAACTCCAATCTCCAGAGATATGGCAACCTTTATACAGAACCAATAACTATTCACGCCATAGCTGCACGAATTGCGGATTCTGGGCTTCATTCTGGTCGTCATTTACGAAGTCTGCTTTTACAACTCAGCACCAGATGCTCCATCTAGAATGGTGCCGTGTCCGAAAGACATGGTCTGCTCTCGAATCGTCTCGTTTGTATTTAGTGATGAGTACCGCTTCTGCCTTACAGAAAATGATCATAACATCCGCATATAGAGGAGGGTTGGGCAGAGCTCAAATCGTGATATTACTTTGGGGAGGCACACATCTATTGCAACTAATTATATATAATGGTGTAGGGTGCCATTTCTTATTTACAGAAGATCCTTTCCCATAGTGATTAAAAGAACTTTAAATGCACAAGGATTCCCCAGACTTGTCCCTCATGGGAATGTCTCGGGAATGGAATTGCAATCGCATTCATCATAGAACATACGGCATTTGGAGAAATAGTTGCAGCAAGCTTGTCGTAATCTGCCACAGATAACATAATGACTTACTTTCATGAAACGTCATATATCAGTTTGTACCGTGCCAGAAGGCGTGCTGGCGTGGCCGTGCGGTCTCGGCGGCGATCTGTCGTGGCGGCCAGTGCGCCAGTACCTGGGTTCGAATCCCGGCAGTGGCATGGTTGTTTCAATTTCCTTTCCTGTGTTGTCCAGCCTCTTCTTCACTTTCTCTTCGGTCTGACGTCATTCCATAATGGCGTCCTGGGGAAGGCCACGGGAAACCACCCCAGTATCTTTCCCTTGAAATTCTAGGGAGTCTGCTAGGGCTTCGCCATCTTGGGAACACTAGCGCTCCCTGGAACACGGAGGCTTCGGATACGAAGCGTGCACTTCGGTGCGTACAGGCCATACATACATACCGTGCCAGAGGCTGCTCAACACAGTATTAATAATGTAACAACGATGTTCTTATTGTTCAATTAAAATCTGCCTTTTCACTGTGAAAGTAGAATAAATTCTAATTTTCCTAATTACAATGACATAAATAAAGTTTCACTCACGTTGGATGCTTCCTTCGTAGTGCTTCGAATTTTATCTTACAGATTGTTCATGGGTATCCTTCCTCCTTGTTTTAAGGAAATTTCCTATCGTGAATTAAATACGGAGAGAAGATTAATTACTACTAGAGTTGCTTCTTGAGATTTTCTCTAATCAGTTTCACTATTATCTGTTTTCTAATTATCAAACTCATCAAGACTCGGAATTTTAATCAGAAGTAAGGTTGCTGAAGTAGACAACGATCTTCTAAAAGCATTCACTCTTTGTCGATGAATCTACGATAAAAAGATTCTATTGTCAGTTTCAAGAAAATTGTTTTATTTTCTTTTTTTAAGAGGAGGGAGTTTCTTTGTGCTCAAGGAGTTAATAGCTCTTGGAACGTGGAGTAAAGAAAGGATCCGATTTGTTATATAAGAAGAAGCGGCTTTGATGCTATTTGACCAGAAGTCGAAGCGTCAAAGTCGTTGGAAGAGATCTTTCTAAACGAGGTTTCCCTTCAACAAAGCCAGCACCCTTCGGTCTTTCTCAATATGCACCCTTCCCATCAAATACCCTTTCTCCTTCCTGCTGTAACTGCACAGATTATCTCAGTCACCGATCTTTCATTCTTCTCAGTCTCACCTCCACGTCTTGTTGGAGCAGAAATTGTAGAGTATTTCTCTTCCCTTTTGCCCACTGCATTCATCGGGAGGGGCTTATTTTTTTCTTCTTCACAATAGGGTTTATCAATTACAGTAGGTTTCACGAGAAGGGACAATTTTTAGGAAATTGTTGCAATTAGTCGTCATGCTTCAATTGAACTAGAATTTGTATTGACATAATAGGCTTATTATTTTCACTAAAAAATATTCAATTAAAACTTCATATTTTCGTGACTCATTATAATTATTATTTCGACATTGGACAAGATCTATTATCAAATGAGGCGGGGATTCCTGTTCCGAAATTGAGGAAATTTGGATTTAAAAATAATCACTTTTTTCTATAATAATCTATAATTGCCCAACATGCTTAAGTCAAGCTTAAGTTCTGTTTGATATCGAAAAAATATCTTTTTTCACTTTTGTAAAGTCATTCATTCCTACATCTTCATACAAGAAGATTTAGTATTTCAATTAAATTAGATAAAATATTTAATTTACTGATAAAAGTAAATTCATCTGTACTATTCGGGAAGTTTCTCTTCCTTCTTGATAAACTTGGTTTCTTGCAACCTATAAATTCATTCATTCACTCATTTCCACATTGCAACTATGTGATCAGATGAGTATATGAATTTTCAGATAACATTTATATCAAATTTCGTGTTTCCAACCAAAGTGGTTTCATTGTTATGTGTGCTCTTCAAGAAAGTTTGCTCCCCCCCCCCCTTTTACACCTCTTAGCCCGGATGCAGGTTTTCGTTGTTCATGCATTATTCTAGAATGCAAGTAAAACTCCGTGCCAAATTTGGTAAAGATACATTGAAGAATGGCGACGTTGTTTCAAGACAAGCACACAACCAGACAAACAAACTTTCGCACTTATTATATAGTTTTATTTATTAAAACTGATTATATAGAATGACCTTCAGAATTTTATTTTGTTGTTGCTTTATTGACTTTAAAACAGATATTAAAATCTGAATTATAGCTTCACAATAGAACTACACGTAGTGTACTCAAACGAATTTTCCTAGAAAACCATTGATTTGCCCCTATAAAAACTTCTTTTTATTGTTTGATGATATTGAAAGAATAATTGCCACATATAAGCAAAAGTTACGTTTTAATTAGGTTAATTTTTGAGTAATGAAAAAAAAAAATATGAATCCCATCGTCTTTGTGAAAATAACACAATAAAGATAGGAAAAAATTGTGACATATTCTCATGTTTAAGCTCTTGTGTTAAATTTTGAATGAACTTTTTTTTTCTGAGAAGATCTTTCTCTTTTCTTAAAATGCTACAAAACAAATAAAGGAAGAAGGAATGTATATATTTCCCTTATGGTTGAAGCAGAAACATTGTTACTTCTCGCAGAGGGGTCATATAGTGAAGTTGCGAAGCTGTATGATAACTTACCCTCCTACGCGTTCTATTTTACGAGGCCGGGATGTGGAATGCAATCAGGCATCTCCACCTACAGAGAACGATAAGAGAGCTGACGATAAGGACAGCCAAGGCGTTATGGAGGTGTTTACAGTTCTTGCAGGGTGTGGTAAACAAGCGGGTGGGCCGTTCCCCACTCCAATATCATCTGCCAACCCAAGTTCTACAACCCGAATCCTTCACAGAACATCCTTCACGTGCGTCACGCAGTAGAAAGCTTCTTTCTTTCGAAATGAACATTTTGAAAACAAAGTTACAGAAAGTACTCTCGAAAAGTGCATTAACGAATTCTGTTATTCCTTACTGATATTAGAGCACACAAATGATGAAGTTTAATAGGAGTAGAAATAAAATTTTCATTTTATAAAGGAAAGGGAATAATAACAAGAATATACAGGCACATTCAGTCCCAGGTAAAAGCTCAAAACAAAGAGAGAGAAACCATTTCCATTATTAAACATTACTAGTTGCTCGAGAAGGTAAATGGGCTGAAAAATAAATAGCTTCAAAAACTTGAGTCCAGTTGAAATCAAGCAATAGACCCTTACTGTCCTTAAGTGCGTATTTTAAGGTTTTAATATTTCCTTAATTTCTTTCATTATAAGTTTCTTTTCTATTTTGTTCCTAGTTATTGAATTCTTTACTCTCTACAATGTAGAATTTACAATTTATGCCTGGCTAATACAGCGCAATCAGTTAATAATAATTCACTAATAACTATTTTCATAGATAAAAAGCTTTCAAAACTTTTTATTCCACAAAAAATATTTTAAAAAAAATTGAGAGCATACCCATCTTATTTTTAATTTTAAATAAATGATTTTCTTTTAATAAAAACTAAAACTTATTAAGGTAGCATAAAACAATTAGTATAACAAATGTCAGAATTTCTGTACATAAGAATTAAGAATATAGTAAATGAAAAGAAAAATAATTGTAATAATTGCAGCAGGATTTTTTTAAAATATATAATCGTACAAAGATCTACATAATCTGTGATATAAAACAACCTATAGTTAGGATGGATTATCTTTGTCAATAGCATTTTAACAGAAAATCGCTATAATTAGCCTAATAAGGAAATATATAGAATACCTGTTCTGACAGCAGAATTATTCTGTTTATTTTGTGCTTAGAACAATAATTATATGAATGACAATTATGATAATAATTATAATTTCATATGGCAATTATGATAATAATTATAATTTCGTATGGCAATTATGATAATAATTATAATCTCGTATTGCAATTTGAAATAAATGCTATTGTGAAAGAGTTAAATTTCTACTAAGATAATAATCAGTAACTTAAAAAGGTAATTATTTCTTCTACTGGTTTTATTATTTTTTACATTGCTTTCTATTATACTTTGTACTTTTCTAATACAGGGTAGTGCATATGAAACTGGCCCTAAAAGGTTTCAAGGTATATTTTGGTAGTTCGTCGCCAATTTTTAACTAATTTCTGAATCGTTGATTTAGAGGAACTTTATCACCAGGATATTTTGCTTGATAACGTTCACGAACCAAAACAAATGAATTTATGCGAACATACTCCTCCACAATAAACATGAGTTGTGGAATTGAATTCGACATTGCTCACACGCAGGCCGACGAACACTAAGCAACACTCATCAGCGCATGCTTGACTGTAGTGAACAATATCTGGAGCGGATATCATCCCATGCGCATGATCATTAGCGTTGAATACTGTCTATAGCGAACAGACAACATATACCTTGAAACCTATTTGGGACGGTTTTATGTGCGCCACCCTGTACGAAGTATAATATGATTTTAGTAATTCTTCGGTTTCCTTTTTCTTATCAGATATTTTTTTTGTTAAATATTAATTATTGATGTAACGAAAAAGTTTAATTTTTTGATGAAATTATTGTTTTCAAATTATTATTTTTTTTATTTTTTCAAGTTAAATAAAAATATGAAAATGTTTGCCTTAATCTGCACAAGTTTTAGCTTATTTTTTTGAATTCGTATCGAGTTCACACGAAATGAAATTTAAAAATTAAAATAAAATAACTAAGTTAAATAGAGGGCTGTTTCATTACTTTGCAGGTAATGACATGTATTTGGAAAATTGTTATTTTTCATTCAGTATTTACATAATTTTACAAAAATACTTGTAACAAGGCGGAAACTCTAAAATATTGATTATAGATTGTTTATAGATGCTTGTTTTACTGTAAACGACAATCTTTGATCCAATAAAAAAAAAAAAAATTAAATAAAAACGAAACTAAAAGAAACTAAATGTATCCGATACAATATATTCTAATCTAGAGATATTAAATGATAACATTTCTCAAAGTTGAAAAATCTATCTCAGTCAAAACATCTTACAAAGAAAAAATCTTCGGACAAATACACTGAAGGACCGTTTAATATTTATGAGAGTGCTTTAAAAAAATGAGCATTAAACTTGAAAATGATTTGCTATTCAAAATTCTTTATGCTATTTTTTATGATTTTCCAGGACTTGTTTTGGTACAACTAAGCTTTTCCTAGAAATAAATTTTTGGTTGTTCGGTTAGGTCTATGAATGCTATTTATTTGAGCTGCTTATCACAATATCCAGATACAAAATGGAACGTTCTAGTTGTTCGACTGTGCCTTAGCCATATTTTATTAATTCGATATTTTATCAAGTAAACCAAGTTCTAATGACAGTTTCACAGTTTGTGTGTTAAAGAAATTCCACAGTTCTTTCGAATAGTTACTGAAGAAAAACTAAAGCACTTCCCATTTTCTAAATTTTTCTAAAATTGGAGAATAATTTATTGTAATTGTTCAACGTGAAATTGCGAAATCAAATCAAAGGTACAGATATAAGATATTAAATAAAAACATTATGCAAATGATTGTTTCTATTAAATAAAAAAAAATCCATCATTGAAAATAATATAAAAACAAAAACCTTTTTGGGAATGAGGATGCAGCAGGTTTTATTCAACAACAGTAGACCAGAATTTTCATATTTTCAAAGCTTTCATTAAGATTAAATTAATGTTTTTTTTAAACTATTCGTTTGTATTATATCTCTAGAACTGAATTCTTTATTTAAAAAAATTAAGAACTTAAAAATCTATATTTGAAAAAAATCCTATATATAAATTTTATATAAATTTATCTTTTTGAATTAAAGATATCTTTTGAAATCTTTTCCATAAGATTTAGAGATTTATTTATTAAATTGTGTAATTGTGTAAGATTTAGAATTGATTGCTGATTGCTATTTTATTCTTCGGATTATGTCAATGAATGTCTCTTTGACTTTTAGAAATATTGTCTCAGTTTTATTGTTTAATATCTGCAAGATTATTGAGCAAAGAAACTCAAGCAAAGTAAAGAAACACAACTGGTTTGTCATATTAACAAACAGAAGAACTCTTCGCCTTGAAAAATGGAATTATTCTTCTGATTTACACTTGCAGAGATGCGTCCACCATACTCGAGAAGCAGTAGATTGTATGTTTTTGAGAAAAAGAAGCTGAATGAGAAAAAGAAATCTTTCAATAGTACTTAGAAATAAAAACAATAAAAAAACCAAACTTAAAAAGAACCCTAAAAGAAAGTCTATAATTATTGCAATTTGGTAAGTGTTGGATTGCATTTATTATAAGTTTAGAGAAGACATCACTGTATTTTTAATATAATTGGTGAATTTTGGAAAGATTTAGTTTGGGAAAGTTAAAAATCAATCTACAAAAATACCTATTTATCAAAATATTCATTAATTAGAATTTTTAACTTAAAGAATTGTTACTTACTAAGAATTAATCTTTGGCCTTCCTTAATAGGATTTACTTTAATATTTTATTCTATATGTTCTTAATTTTATTTTGAATATTGATCATTCAACAGCAAACAAAACAAACAACTATTTTGGTACAAGTCGTTCATGGAGCTTAGTATGAAGGAGTCATAGTTCGTCTGAAGATCGTAATTTCGTCCTAGTAGAAGGGAGGGGTTAGTTTATTGAAGTCAACGACAGACTTTTCTGTAATAGCATTAAAAAAAAACTGAAAAAGTTACTCGACGACAACTTGGAACGAGGCCGGACTTCGAAAGCAAAATAATCCCTTTGAAGTGGCTCAGTCCCTTCAACGCCAATCTAGTCGAAAACTGTGATGACAGTATCTGTCAGCCATTCAATAGATTCAACAGAACTTGGAATAGTTCTCGTCAATCTTTCTTTCTTGTTTCAATAATCCACATAAAGAGAGTGGTATTTTTTTTCCTTTAAAAATTCCCAAATCTTTTTTTGTTTGTTTGTTTGTTTGTCAAAAGTTACTAAAATTCTATTTAACTACTGCTGTTTAACTGAAGTCAACTTACTGTACACTACAATAGCGGTATATTGAACGCTGTACTTTAAAAATACATTGGGTTTTTTTCTTCATCTGGTTATATTATTGAAATCATGCTTTAGATATGCATTTAATGATGAGCTTGACGAAATATAGAAGAAAACCTTAAAAGATTTGAAGTTAAAATTTGTATCCAATTTGTGATATTTTTCACAAATTGAATTTAAAATTTAAAAATAAATGGTAAAATACCTGATTTGGAGCTTTCGTTTGATAATAGTTTCTTTAAAGCAGATGAACTTACCCAAGAAAATATAAAGATTCTGTCCAAAATGTTGAAAGACATATTTCTAATCCATAGGGTGTTTCTCTGTATTTTTATTCATTATGCTTGAATAAAACAGAAAATTCCTGTTATTTCATCATAAAAATAAAACATTAAAAAGGAATATGTTTTGTTAAGATTTGTTTTATTCATTTATACTGTTTTAGAGAAAAATGGTTGACTAAAACGAAGTGAAGTAGATAAATCAAATTAAAATAAAACACAACAACAACTGACAATGTCCATATTTTCCTGGGAAGATGGACTGTATCACACTTTCATTGATTATATTTTGTTTAAATTGTATATGTTCGTTTATTTGATTCAGTTAGTTGTTTTTCGTTGATCACTAACTTAGTTTCAGTTTTTAAGAAGAGAGAAAGTAAACTCCATAGACTCACACTGTTAACAATTTTACATTCCATTCGATTACGTACAACGAGGGAAGAAAGCAGCAAAAGGTTCCCCGTTTATCTTTTTTAATATTTCTAAATGCTTTTTTATCTTTATATACATTCTCTTAAAATAAAATTAATGAAATTTAATTTATGGAATTTCACTATGTATTATTATACCGAAGTACGGATTAATTTTGTTGAAGTCTCGACGACGGAATTCTGTAATATTGTGAAGATTCCTCCCTTGGTTTTGGACTTTCCCTTGGAGGCTGTTTTATGATCCCTATCTTATTATTTAATGGAGTGGACTTATTGAGACAATCTGGGATACCACTGCCACGTGTTGTCTCCGTGAAATCAATGCTTCCCGATGACTGTCAAACGATACCATCGCAGTGTCGAATAAATTCGATCCTCACTTCTTTGTCATCTTATTCACCTGAGGAGGCTGGACGAATATCTCCGGCGAAACTAGTTGTGATTGCGGAATTTGAAGATAAAATTATATATTTATTTTTAATTGCTGTGTGTATCCTTGCAGTTATTCTTCATCATATATCTACACATGTTAAAATTCAAGTTAAAATTCTTAATATTTGATAGCAACAATAGACTCGATTCCAATCGTGATAAAGAGAACTTATATTGAATGTATACGATTAACTCTTTCATGTCATCATGTAATAGCTTCTGAATGATCTATAGAAAGGCAAGTTGCTTTCGTAGTAAAACTTTACTTTTTTTCTACATTCCATTTCTTTACTTTTAATATTAAAATAGAAATAAATTGCGAACACACAACACATCTAAAAAAACATACATACTAAAACGGGGAACCGGGTTTCTAACCCCTCGCAGGGTTTGTCTTCAGCCTGTCTTGAAAGACAAAAATCACAAAAATGTGTAAGTTTAAGGGATGATGTCAGTTTCGTTGAACGAGCATCTATTGATAATAAATCCACTTTAATATATCCGAAAAAAACCAACAAATTATTTAGAATTTTTTTTATTTTTTATTCATTTTTTTTTTCATTTTTTTAATGCAAATTGACGTTATTTTCATTATTTAAATAAATTCTGATGTTGTTATTGGGGAGTTTATGATTACGGGTATTAACAATTTTATATAGTACGATTCAATGACTTCTTTTATGTATTTGGTTTTTATTTGTTCAAAATGATGGTTTATTCAAATTGGATGGTGTGATTGTTATTCTGAAAATGTTTCCAATTAAAAGATGCATCCTGGTCCTGGTTTCTGATGGCATATTTGTGTCGGTAAAGTCGGTTATTAAGTGTTCGTCCTGTGTTACCTATGTTTTCAGTGGTACATTGTACGAGATAAACGCAGTTTTTTTTTGATGAGCTGTCTCAGTGGGTTTTTTATAATAAGGTTTTTGGAAAACGTAATTGACTGTCTAAACTAAAAGCTAAATTATCATTGGTATCTTTGAAAATATAATGTAATCTACCTTATAAAATTGGCTAAGTTCGTCTGTCTGTCCGTAACTCGATAGAATCCCACTCATACCGCAGCGTTGGAACACGTCATGCAGACGTCATGCCCATCGAAGAACGTGGCGCCCAAATAAATTGCCGTCGATTGAAATTCACGGACAGCGATTACAGACAGAATTACATATATTTCTGAAATTCCTTCACGCAGAAAGAAAGTTTATATGTAAATGCATTAATTTATTGCGGTAGAATTTTACAGAGCATTGAATAAACCTCGGTATTTGCAATTTTACAGTGCAACAATCAAAACAACAATTGCTGCCAGTTTCCCAGTCATACCGCAGCGTTGGAACATGTCACGCATGACGTCATGCCCATGGGAAAACATCGCGCCCAAATAAATTGCCGTCGATTGAAATTTACAGACAGCGATTACAGACAGAATCAACTTATATAATTGGCTAAGTTCGTCTGTCTGTCTGTCTGTCTATCCGTAACTCGATATAATCTTGTTACCACTTCACCGATTTTAATGAAATTTGGCATTCTTACTCAGTTTTTTATGCTGATTTTGAAACTCAAAACCATTTTTGCCGTAGAAGCTTCGTTCACAAGTTAGCTGACCTGTTCTGTTCACAGTCTGTTCACAGTCTCCAGAATCTCCTCCTGTTCTTCTGGAGTTGTAGACCTTGGTCGTCCCCTTCCCAATCCAGGAGAGTGAAATTTTCCATACTCGCACAGACGGTGATGGAGACTTACAAATGTCTTCCGATCTGGACATTGTCGCTGTGGGTACCTCTCCTGGTACAAACGACGAGCCAGCGCAGCATTGCCGTCTGCCTTACCGTACATGAAGTGCATCTCTGCCAGCTCCTGATTTGTGTACATGACACACAGTCGAACGCCAAACACACCACTGAATTTAACCTTCGCCTCGGAATGATCTGTCAGAGTGCCCTCTTAATGTGTCCTTTGACGGCAACGACCTGCGGAAAGAAAAACGTTCAATGAGACATCGATGTGAGGTCTGTATTCAAGCAGGAGGTGGTCATTTTGAACATCTTCTGTAATGGCAACGACCGGCGGAACGAAAAACGTTCCGGTGATTTTCAATGTTGTGAAGGCCATAACTCGGAAATGAAGCATTTCCGGACATATGTTGTAATGAACTATTTTGATTGTCTACATGTGGGAAATACATACCTGAAATTATGCCGTGTATTTTTGAAACACCCTGTATAAAAAACATATACAATAAGAGAGCAGATATTAAAAAATAATATAATTAGTAATAGTGACAATTTGGACCTGCGATAGTCGGTCACGAGTCTTACAAAAATAAGGAATTAGTAAAATAAGATACAAAGAAGCCTATATAATAAATATAAATATTTTATGCCAAGAAATGCATAAATAATGTCCTTTATATTTTGTTGAATCTGATGAAAGATGAAACTGTTACTAAATGCTTCCTGTTTTTTAAAGGTATGCTTCCATGTTATGCACAAAAATAATCATCTTAGGTTAAATAAAGATTCCAACTTATATATTAGTGCTGCATAAAAAATTATTGTATTGAAAACATGTGAAATTTTCACATGCATATTTTTTCCTCTTCCTAATTCGAAAATTAATAATTAAGAAAGAAGTTTGATTTTTTTTTGTTTCGACAGTGATGTAAATTTCGGGAGGAATCTGGAATAGCCCATTACTTCTAGGGTTAGGACATGTTCTTTCTTCTCCGTCATGTAATAGACCCTGTCGTTTGGCCTTAATGAGAGTATTAGCGTTTGCGTCACATGTGATTTCGTCTACGAGTCTTGTGATTATTTAGCAACATTCATTGGCGACTGGTCTTCAGTTGCAGGCACTCGGCTGTTATTAGAGCAGCTGCCATTACAACTAATGATTCGCCGCGACTTAATGGACAACGCGATACGGGAAGGAGCGCAGAAAATTCGTCAACTTGCGGAACGCAAATTCCAATTTAATTTCTTGAGTATTCGACGTTGCAGAGTCCGTCAAGCCAATGTCTCGGCGTAATTTTTCCTGACGCCAAGTTTTCTATTCACTTAATTAAGTTCAAAGACGAGTTTGTGTTCATTAGATTTAATGAAAGGAGCTTTGTTTATGCCTTCAAAAACTTCTTGAGTTCTCTTAATGCATCTTTAAAAGCTCATTATCCAGAAAATACAAATGCGCTCCACTCCTAGCACATTAATAACCTTTTCACATCTCTCCATGATTCGACACTTTCCAAAATCCTGACATGTTGTGTACTGTTTTTACTGGCAAGAATCCAACTCTTTTTTTCCATTTTTATTCTCTTTTTAAGGAAAGTTTTCTTAAAGCCCCTCCAATAATAATCAAGAAGTCCATTTAAAATACCTTTTTTGTCACAGCTGTTACTATTCGCCATCTCTTACCAAAACACATTTATCAAAGAATATCATTTTACCTTCCTTGGTAGGAAATTAAAACACCTTGAAATAAAGTTGTTTCTCTTTAAAGGTGCATAATTAAAATCCAACTTCAAAATAAACAAGGGTTTCATTCTACTGTTAATTGCAAGCTTTACTCGGGTTGCATAATTAAGAAAATACCCTCTAATTCTAGTTGTAGACCAAATTCTACAAAAAGTTTTGTGCCCTTTACAAGAACGGAGGATATTTTGATAGTTGCCTTATGGACTTCTTTTCTAAATAACATGCTAGCTGCGATCGTCTTTTGTTAAATTATTTCTTTTGGGATTAAAAGAAAAATGAAGTTATTAAATGTTTTTATGAATACTTGCGGTTGGTTTACACTATTTCTACCCTTTTAAAGCGTTTATTTTCATTGTTCTCGTGCAAACAGTATTTCAATTCTTAGCAACTACTTGTAAGTAATAATTAGATAATAACCAATTATTAATTAATATCTCATATAGTTTTCCAGATCTGTCTGCATGTAACGTAAAGCTCTCCTTCATGTTTAACGGAGGAGAGCTGCCCTGTGTATCTCCAATGTACGGCAGGGCAGATCTATCTGTATGTGTCCTCATTCGGAATCGTGGAAGGATTTTTGAGGGAACAGGTATTTCCATATGGCCAGCTTTAGGTTGCATTGTCGCGTTCACAAAACAGAGACAACATCAAAGTACTCAGAAAAAAAAAAAACCAAAAACCAATGATCAAGGTCATTTACTAAATGATGTTCGATTCTTTGCCTATAAATGATTATAATGTGACTTATAATCAAGCCTTTTAATAAACAAATTATGTTCCTAGCAATGCATTCATTTTATTTTGCTCTTAGTCATATACATGATGGGCAAATACTCTATCTAAACTAAAAGTCGTCACATTGTTACCATGTCATTATTATAGATTCTAATTAATAAATATTGGCTCTTAGTAAAACATTGAAGATTGAATGCTTTAAACAAAAATATCTTAAAAAGATCTAATATGTCGCAATATTTTTGCTAAAGCCATTTATTTTTGTATTTTCTTTAATTTAGCCAACAAACAATCTTGGTAATTTCCAAGGACCGTGGGATCTTATATAATAACTATTAAGTTAAAGTTGCGATCAGGCCCAGAGGACCGCGCAATGCTGCTGGAGGGTAGGCTGCAGAGATCAGAACCTACGGGACAAAGTTGAGGACGGAGGGTCGGCCCGTCGCTCGCCCGCCTTTTAACTACTGGGAAAAAAAAACCGGTACCCATTCTATAGAGGGCTGGGTAGACCCTAGGGCCCGTTTGGAGGAGAAAGAAGCGTGGATAAATTCCCGTCCTCCGCCTAGGCCGGATATAATAACTATTAGTTTTATAAATTTGTCCAATACCAAAAAAAAAATTGCCACTAAATTTGATTTAGTTTTGTTAATACAAATTAAATTTAATTGAAATATCTTATTAATTCCACAGATCCGGAATCTTAATCACATTCACATATAAACATGTTATATATTTTATTGGTTTTGACATCTCAAGTTAACTTTCTTACTGTTGGAAAAGAGACAGAAGAAATAAAAAAAAAATACTTTCATTCTTCATTGGGAGATTGGTTTTTTCTTTAATTAGGCTTTGAGATATCGTTTATTTTACTTCATTCGAATACACTGTCTATTGTCTCCTTCTTTTCCAATCTCAAAAATGTAAAATAGAGAATGCAACGGATACTAAGTAGGTTCACAAAAGGTGTAGGACAAAATCATTTATTAACAACGTACCATGTAATCTCAAAAAATGAGTAACTGATTGTTTCTCCATTCCAATTGATGTTCGGTTAATTTTCTTGAGTTAAAGCATTTGAACTGATTCTTCAGATGGATATTTACCTTATTGTGTCAAAAGATAAGTCAAATATTGTTCCAACCTCCTAAGAGGACACAGACTAATAATTGAATCATTATCCTTTTGATTATTTGTAAATAAACTATTTTATTTTTTTTATTTTACGGAATATTTAATATGAAAATAACCAAATGCCAACTAATAAAAATGAATGTAATGTTAAAAATAAAGGTAAAATTTTCTTTTGTTCACAGCCTATAGATTTTATTTTAAACCTTCATTTACTTCGCCCAATCTATGTTTAATAACATCTTAATCTATATTAAAATATTGAAATAATTATCAAAAGTTATTTTCAATTTAATATTTATGTCAATTTGTCTCACAAATCTGTTCTTGTGGAATAAAAGCCTGGAAATTAATATCGTATCATTGGTTTCATAGCTTTAAACAAACTACAAATACTCAACAAAACCTACTATAAAATGCGTACATCCTTTTAAATTATACTCTATTATAATATACCTTTTAGATTAAACCCTTTTTGGTTTTTGTATTTTTTAATCAGATTCATAATTCAGATTTATTTATTACATTTAAGTTATACCTTCTTGACATTTACAGATTTGAATTGTTATTTTTAGAAAAAAAAGTTATGTGTATTATAAATTCAGTAAAAAATGTCTTGCAATCTGATTCCAGCTAACATTATAACTATAAACCGTTTTCAAGCCCCGATAAACCGCGGATAACTGAATACGCGGATTTAAGGATTAAGTCCTGCTGTAGTTAAATGGAGTCCATTTTTGCTTGCAAAGCAATTACCTCTTGAAGATGATAAAAATTTCCATTAAAAATATTAAAACAAAACGAAGGGTTTGTATCTTAAGGATCCTCCCTCCCTCCCTCCGATATCTCGAAATATATATATATTTTTTGGTTTGATGGATGGCGGTTGAAAGGATTGTTATCCCCTCCTTCCCGAATATTCAACTTTTTTTTTATTCCTAAACATTCCAAAATACAATCCTATGTACGCCCCTGTTTTCAATGGATATTAATCCGTTTAATATTCCAATAATTTACGGGAGCTTTCATATGGTTATTTGGACTTCAGCAACTTAGATAAGTAATGCGGATTAACTTTTCAGAAAATTGAGAGTTGCTATTATTTCATTGAACAGTAATTAAAATTTAAAAATAAACGAAAACTTTGTGTCGTTTACGAAACAAAACGAAGCAAAGAAAAATTAAAAAAGGAAAGAAATTATAAGGAAGTGAGAATTAAGGTCTTTCACAAACTTCTTGTTTTTAGAATTAGTGAATAAAAAGTTATTAAAGAATAGAATTGAAATAAAATTGCTTGTGTGTAAAAGGGAGACAAAGCCCTGTAAAGAGTAGAATCAATTTGGCAGCATTCCTGAGTGTATTCGTATCTATTATTCACGTTGATCTATTTAACGATTGACTGTATTGTTATTGAAATTATTCAACAATTTAGTAGGCCATAAACGTGCTTTTGAAATGACAAGCTATTCAATTTTATTATGATTGGCATTTCCACAAAAAAAAACAACCTTCATTATACAACAAGTATTTAACTTTTCAAAAATATTTTACAAATTACAAATATTCGAATCCTTGGCGAATGGCAGATTTTACTCAGATAAATTCTTCTCTAGACCGATCCTAGAACCCACCCAGCCCTCTGTATACGGATTTTCTTTCCAGAAGCCACAGGTGAACGAGCTCATCACTCGACATCATCTTATTTCAGTTTCTTGAAACATCGGGAGCCTTACCTCCAGAGTCCTATTGGCAATCGCGGACTCTATAGGATTTACCTTTACATCTACCGATTACAAACAAACTTAATAATACTTGGCATTGGCGAAAAGAACTTAATTTTATTTTGATTTTAAAGGAAATTTTGATATTTTAGTCACTTTCAGATTTAAAAAACACCTCCAAAGATTTATCAATGAGAAACAGTCCCTTGATATTTGAAATCAATTTGGTTCAATTGCAGGCGATCTTTTTCCATTTCTGTATCTTTGGGAGATGGAACGCACTATAATGATGTTGTTGTCATAAATGGTAATTCCCTATATGAGAATTTCTTTTCAATTTATGTCTTCGCTACCGATAAGACCCCAATGAATTTTCAATGTTTGTCGCTTGTGTCTCGATTTATGAGGCAATTTCCAATATTGAACATCTAACTTGTTCAGATGCAAATGCATGGTGAAAATGATGTAATTTATTTAATCTTTATCTATGATGCAAATCCAATTTCATAAATCTTTTCTGAGATTAAAACTAAAGCTGCGTCTAAAACGCAACTAGAAATTTAAAAAACGTGAGGAAAGCGTGAGATTTACAGCTCATCGCCTTCCAGTCAACAGCGATAAATTAGTTGCCAACAATGTCACATGATTCATTAGGAGGACGGGTGTTATCTTGAAAAGCACCCGCAAACGACAACTTGTTGATAGAAGAAGTGGCTTCGTTCTCTCGTTTCCCACAAATAAAAGATGTATCTGTGAAGAATAAAGAATTCCAAGTATTCCAAAATTGATTAAGTAATAATCCAAGAAGAAATTAAACAACTAAATCAAATTCACGAGAAAATAAAGACAGTTATGTAAGTGATAAGAAGTCATTTGATGATGTTATTCTCAAAATTAATGCTTCATCTTCAAAGTAATTAAATTTTCCACATTTGTCGACTTAGAGAAATTCCTCTTTAAACTCAGTTAGGAAAATGTGAAATAGAGAAACAAATATGTTCGAGAATTATCTTTCTTAAAGTTTATTTCGGTTCTTTTTCGGTTCTTTCTAAAACATGTTTGCAGCATGTAATAATAATTGTGTTTCTATTATGAAAATATCCTGTATTTTTTTTTCTAAATTTTTTTTTTTAATTAAGATTGATAAAATAATGACCAGTAATGCATTAAACATGATGAAGAAAATATTGAATGGATTGACATGTTTCAAGTAATCTTACTGTTCCGAACAGATAAGTACCGAACAGTAAGGGTATTTCAAAAATGTCAATCCATTACATATTTTCAATCATGTTTAGTGCATTATTTTATCAAGCTTATTACTTCATCCCCCCACGTTAAATTGTTTCATTTACAATTTTTAACCATTCCTTAAAAACCCGTTACTATGAACTGTAATTGAACTCTATTGTTTTGATGCAACATTGAACTGTAAAAACTCAAGTCGATAAAATTGGTGTGATTTTAAGAATTGTTCTGATGATTGCGTCAGAATAATGTAGTTAAAACTTGATACAACTTTCTGTACGACGCAATTAAGGAATTCACAACACATTTTCATATTTAAACATACTTAAGCATATTTAAACATTAATAAAAGAAAAGTTCAGTCTTTATTTCTTATTTGTATTTACTCCTTCAACTAACGAAAGAGGTCTTTTACAAACAACCTTCACATTATTGTAACTGTAAATATTGAGAATAGGAATCGGGTTTATATGATATTTTTTGCTCAAAGTATATAAATAAGATCCGTAAGTGGCGGTAACTACTAAATCACCCAACTTATATCGATTTTTGTAAATATGTTTATAAAAACATTGCAGTGATACTAAATAACTAAGTGTCTACTATTACTGGGTGATTTTACTAAAATGTAAATTTCCTAAAATCTAATAAAATATAAATATAGATTATTGATATACATTCACTGTTTTTTATTCTATGAATAAGATGTGAGATATATTGAAATATCTATTATTATTTATCTTTATCAATTTTATTAATTATCAATATAGAAAAAAAGTAGCTTTGTTTAAGCATTCAAACAGTAGCGTTCAAATAGAATAGCAATAGTTTCTTAAACGATTTGTAACGAATTACAGAAAACAAAATATTTTTGCTGTCAGAAGTAAAACTTTTATTTGCAATTTGATAAGAATTAATAACTATTTTATAGGCAAGAATTGTTTCTTAAATAAAGTCGAAAGAATATTGTTGAACTATTCATAGCTACTGAATTTCAGTTTCAGATTCTTTGAGACCATTGCTAGATGGTAACAATAGTATTTGTCAGTCACCGTAACAATGAATTTTTAAGCCATTATTGAGTATAAAGATCGGCTCAAACGGTGATGAGTGGAGAAAGCGAGGCGGAGATAGAGGATTTTATCTCAGGTTACTTCTCCTCCCTAGGATGAGTCACAGGGTCCATCCAGCCCTCTATAAAACCAAGCTTCTTTCCCGGAATTTACAGAAGAGCATTTGTTGGGAATTTATTGGCTTTCCAAGTCGACTTCAACTTCCTCCTCTGGCCAAAAAAAAATTTAAAAGTTCAGCATCCCAATAGAGATACAATTACCTACTTACCTATCTGTTAATCTAGCCCAATAAAGATATCATTGTTATTATTATCCCACTAACTTCGGCCTTCTGAAATCTGAGACAGATTGGATGAGTTTTCTGAAATACAGATCATTGTTATTTCAGTGAATATTGGATTAGAAGACTTTTGATGAGATAATAGAAGCATCAACTTCAATAACCGAAATAAAGTATTTTTTGTTGACGAGATAGTTGAAGATTTTACAGTAAGGTATTTACTTGTTTCCTGGCATTCATACGTTCTTTGCATTAACACGAAAGAGAAAAAGAGAATGTCAGAACGAACCAATTCTCCTCCCATCAAACCTACGAGTGGCAACGTACAAACAAGCGCAGAATTGTTGTCTAAAGAGCGGCGAAGGAGAAAACATCTCCCGTCTGGCAAAACGGAAGCCACAACAAAAGAAAAGTCGAGACATCTGCACAGTTTTACGAGTTTCGTAACGGGACTGAGATGGTGTAAGCACGTTTGTCGTTGCCGCGAAGGATTTATAATGGTCAGAAGCGCCTTCATAACCATTTCTCAGATCGTTTAATGAAAACGTAGAACGAAGAAGTCCCTGTCAAAAGCGGACGCAAGTTATGTTTTTATTAATTGCTACTTTTCGGGCAATTTGCCAGTTTCGGCAGGATTTCTGATAAGAACGACATTACACAACTCCAAGAAAAAGACTGTGATTAACTCTCAGCAAAGTCACGAAAATTAAAATTGATGAAAGATTAATTTTTTTCGTTGCTGCCGTTAATGTGAATCTGTTCATTAAGCTTTAACTTAAAGCAGTAATGTAGTTCTTGATACCCTGCCTAAATAATCAGTAATATTTCCTGGAGAACTAAGTTCTGTCAGATAGCAAAGTAATTCACAAACTTCCCTGAATTTGTGGAAAATGGTAAAACTTATCAACATCTCGCTTAATTAAATTTTCAAATCGATTTTTAGAAAACGAAATATCCTGTTTCATGCATCCAAACCACGTCTTTTATGATTCTCAGAAGGGAATACACACCGTTCTCCTTCAAGTGATTATTGATTGGCTTCCTTATGAAATTTGTATCATGTTTGTGGCTAAATAAAGATAGTTAGTTATTCATACCACTGTCTATTCATCTGTTTCAATGAAATATAGCCTAATTATAGTCGATCACATTCATTTTAAATTATAAAAGTAGCGCAAAAGAATTTCATAAAATAAAAATAAGAGTAGCTTCTTAATTAAGGAAGAAACATTTAAAAAGGATTCCTTAGTTTTATTTTATAGAAACTGAATAACAGATTACAGCTTTCTTCAGCTAAAATTTTGAAATTAGTTTAAAATTGTAAGTTTGGCAAAAGAAAATATCTTCCTTGTTGAAAAGAACTCCCGTGATGCAGTTAAACGAAAGATAACTGTTTCGTTGAATGGTGAGATACGCAGAGAACTGCAGAAGAATTATAAAAATAATTAAAATAAGTATGTTATAAGGAAAAGTACCACAACTACAACAGTGAAAGAATTTGCTTTATTTTGTATTCGTATACAGTCGAATATATACCAAAGGAATTAATGTTCAGCAAGGCTAAGTAGAATATAGACGTTTTTTTTTAACGTCTATATTAACGTTTAAGGTACTTTTTTTTCACAATTTTAACAAAATTTATAGCATCAGTCAACAGACACCATCAACCAACGAAAAAAGAGATCACCCGCTTTCTCTAGCCAATCAAAAAACCCAGACACTCAATGTTGAAGAAAAGTGGTTGTGAGTCATAGAGCAACCTTTAAGGAAATCACATGTGGCTCAGGAATCTCCGAATACCTATCTTGCAGACAACAGTCTCTGAATAACGAATAATGAATCGTTTGTCTCTAAGATTAGTATAATTGAACCTTTTTAATGTTTTTTTATTTGGTTATAGTTTCAATTCATGATACCTATGTAAGTTAAATCTATTCATTGTATTTGTTACGCTTTAAGTTAAATATTTTATTTACTTTTTATAGTTGTAAACATAAATACTATACGGTAACTATTATTTCATAATTCACTATAAAACAACAAGAAAGATATTGATCTTTTTCTAAAGTATTTTTTATTCATTTAATGATTATCATTAAATATAACTACAAAGCAAACAACTAACTCATCCATTGTTGTTTTTTAACTTAGAAAGTACAGGTGAGAATTCCTTTGAATTCAGCTTCAGTTACGACCATGAAGAGTTGCAATGTTAAGCAGTATCTTTTTCTCTCGGTCAGTTGTTTAAGATGTGGTCTAATGTCAGTTGGTTAAGGAATAAAATTTCGTTTCTTTGATTTTTATAAATTGAACTACATAGATGCTACTGTGATTTGCTTCACAATAGAAATCAAATCAAGGAGAGTAAACAATTAAAATTCCATCTAAAACCACCTTCTAATGATTTAATGTTTCGTCAGGATAGTATCATGTTACATTAAATGTAAATGAGATATTAATATCAAAATTTTAACTTCTTTTCACTTAAATTTAGTCTAGAATAGTAAGCATTGGCTTGACTTTGCTGAATGCTTTTGCTGCTGATCTCTAGCCGGATCGTTTTCGAGAAAATTCTTTTAAAAGAATTGATGTCGTATCATTTTTCTTTTTTCTTCAAAGAAAAATTATATGAAAGTTTTTCTTCAACGTTTAACAAATAACTTTATTAAAATCGTTACTTTTAATAGCTGCATTAGCAATCAGAAAGATTTTAAGAAAATGAAAATAATTAATACTAATGAAGCTTTTGACTTTTTGCTCCACTGATACTTCAAGGTATTTTAACGAATTCTACGTAATATTTGATGATTTGCTTACTACAAAAGGAGATCTCGCTTCTTTTTTTCAAACATCTTAGGATGGAAATTCCCTCCTACACCCCCATCAAAAATCACTGTTTCCCCCACCACCACCACCACTTAAGGAAAACTCAGCATTGATGGAATATTGTTTGTTTGCAAAGAGAATAAAACTATCAGATCTTTCTTAGAATAGCAAATTTAACTAATTTATTTAAAAGAAATAAACGAAAATATAGTTATTTACGTTTTGAATACAGACTGCAATTCAAATTAAAGAAAATATTGACTTTTACAGAATTTCAATGTTATGTTTAATTATTTTATTTGTTACAATTCTATATTTTTCCTTCAATTGACATCTTCTTCTTAACATAATTGTAAATAAATACTTCTTTCACTTCTCAAAATATATTAAAAAATATATTTAATCCGAATTTTCGGACGAATACTACTTACTTCCTTTTTCAAGTTTGTTTGACATAATCAGGTAATATCAATACATATCTTAGACATAGTTAGCAATAATCCAATTACATCATTAAACTTACAAACAATCATGTAACTGAAAATAAACGTTAATATTATAATTTTTCGAATTCTTCAATTAATTGGACATAGTTAACAATAATCTGATTACATCATTAAAATCTACAAACAATTATTTAACTGAAAATAAACGTTATTATTATAATTGTTTGAATTCTTCAATTATTATGGTTTTTTTTGTTTTTGATAACACATTTGATTACCTTATCTTTAGCTAATTTTACCAAAACATCCTCGATTTCTAAACCATTGCTTCTATTAAAATTTATATTCCTCGTGTTTCTTCTTCTTAAACTTTGTAATAATTTTCTAGCTTTGCTATCTTTTTCTAACATTAAAATTTTAACTTAAACCCTAATACAGTGACCCTTTTGAGAACAATGCTCTGCTACGTCTGATTTATCTCCTAATTTATTTTTAATACAATATACATGTTCCAGGGCTCTTTCATGGGTCGTTCTTTTGCTTTCTCCTACGTAAATTTTATTACAATTTAGACACTCTAGTTCATAAATTAAACCCATGTTGGCTTTTTTATCATTCTCATTAACTTTGTGACATAAAATATTCTTTAATTTGTTATCTACTCAAATGTTACATCTATTTCATATTTCCTACAAATTTTCTTTAAATCCCAGCTTCTATTGTTCAAGTAAGAGATTACTATTATATTTTTATTTTTATACTTATCCATTTCTTTATTTTGAATCTTGTCATAATCCTTTATCACTTTATTTATAAACTTGTCTTCATATTCATTTTTCTTTAATACCACTTTCATATTCCTTAACTCGTTTTCAAAGTCCGAATTGCAACTAGAATTTCTATCTAATCTTTGAATATAGTTGTCAATAATATTCTTTTTATTATGGTGCTATGGCCAGATTTGAAATTTAATGTATGATCACTCTGAAACTCTTTATGGTGATGTTTAAGGTGTAGATTACTATTACTCTTTGTTATCAGACATACTTCAAGAAATTTTCTTGAAAATTTCTCCTCTCCTTCCATTTTAAACTTTATATCAACATTCTTACCATTGATACTATTAAAGAAATTTTGAAATTGTCTTTTTGTTCCAAACCAATTTAATCAGTACATCGTCTGCATACCTACAATATTCATAACTAAATTTTGAATCTTTAATGACTTCATTCTCAAAAAAAATTCATAAAAATATTGCAGAGATTAGCTGATAATGGCAATCCCATAGGAACCCTTTAATTTGTTTAAAAATCTTATTCTTGTGTTGAAAGAAAGAGTTACTAGAAATGAATCTTTGCCAATTCATTAGAACCATGCTATTTAAGTTATGTTCGTAAATTCTTCTTTGTTTTCATATGCCAATTTTTCAACAATTTGTAAAGTTTCCTCTGCAGGATTATTTGAGTACATATTATTCACATCTAAGGAACACAAATAAGACTTTTTCTTATTCTTAAAATATAGATGCTGCAATTTAATTTCTAAGTCTTTCGTATTTTTAATGATGACTCCATGCCTTAGTAATTTGAAATTCTTTACTATTCTATTCAAGAATTTTATAAAATCAAATCACTCGATTCTGAGCTACATTTTAGACCTTTTGAAGTAAAGATACAATATAAACCTGATGAATGTTTATCAAATACATTAATAATGATAAATATATTTTCTAATGAAAGTTTGAAAAAAATGTATGGCAAAATTTTAAATAGGCTTGAAATAATTATTAAACATAAAAGCATTAAAATATAATGAAGTATCAGTTTAGATTTCTTTACAATTAAGGAAATTAATTATTAGCCTTTTTTGGAATTGATTTATATCTAATTATACACTATGCGGTCAAAAATGTCCGGACACCTACCCGAAACCGCAGTCAGATTTCCCCGTTACAGACTTCCCAGTGGAATACATTAATATGGGTTGGGTCCGCCTTTATCACAGCCGTGACTCTACCGGAGAGAGTTTCCACCAGGTGCATGAACGTTCTTCCTCTGAAGGAAAGACAGCCAGTTCTTCCTGAGAGGTGTAGCCAGATCAGATCGTGATGTTGAGGCAATAACAAAGACACAAAAAAGAGAAACAAAAAGCACGGCTGCATTTAAGCAAAAGAAAGGGTTAACGTACTGACAAATTTCGTGTCTTTGTTATTTATTGCTATTCGCCTACTAGTTGTAGGGAATATTTCCAATATTGCCTCTCGGCTTTTTGGAAATTTTGTTTATTGCCTTTTCGCCTTTGGGAGGTCACAGCCAGGTTGGCTGTTGACTTTACCATAGGCTACGCCTTTCTGATTCATTTTATCGAGGGTGGCAGGTTAGGGCTGATGATCCCGTAGAAGGGTGAAACAGCTGTTCCCTAATCCATCCCGTAAAATGAATCGGAAAAAGGCAATTGTTTTGTTTATTCTGTGCTGGGCTTCACAGACATTTTCAATGACAATCCAGTTGAGGAAATAAAGTTGTAATTAATTTGATAGTGTAATAATTAATTTTGATTGGAGTTTGATAAAAGGCCAAGAGTGATTTTTAGCAATAACTTGAGTCTATGCTTTTTTTAAAAAACTCAGATCTAAATCATTGCTTCAGGTCAGCAAAAAAAACCTATTTATTTTTGAAAAAAAATTTAATATAAAAGTCTGAAAAAAGCAAACTCTTGAACTCAGTAAATTCACTTCAATAGAAATCTGAGATTTTTTTTTTTACAACCTCTTTCAAATTCTGGAGAAAATTGAATTAAAGGAGAAATATTAAAAGGTACCCGAAATTCCCTTAAGATTATTCCACGTATTCCCTTCATTTGTGAAAATTAGCTGCATTCTTGGTTGCGATCAGATTATTCCCAGTTGATTGTAATCAAGTTGTCGTATTAGTTAATCTCAACTTCCAACACGAACGACGAATACTTAATTTATCTGAAAATTACGCAAAGCGTTCAGTAAGAAATGCTTCTTGCGTTCCATTGCACCAGTCTCCTACCTTTCCTTTTGTCTGGCAAGATGCCAACCTGAAAGCAGAAGAAAAAACATTAAGACAGGTGAGAATTTGTATTCAGGGACGGAGGCGTTACAGCCTTCGTATTCTTCGTCCGCGGAATCTTCTAAGACATTTAGTAGCTTTCTTCGACATAGGAGGCAAATCGTTCACTCTCCGTCTTTTGCGTATTTTTTTCCTTCTTTCTTCTATTCGTTTTCTTTTATATTTCTTTAAAGGTTTCTGAGTTGTCTCTCGGGTCGATGGGTCCGGTGCACTCACAAGGGAGAAAGTCTCGAATATCCGAATTAGATGGAGGTGAGAGGGGCTAAACGCCAAAAAAAAGCCAACAAATCTATGTGCGAGCGAAAGCGCATACAAACACCCCCACTATACCTAGATTTCTGTCTGCCTAATGAAAGAACGAACAAAGATCCAAAAGAAAAATCTCCCAAAAAAAGCCGGATTTTTTTTCAAATAATTCTGTTGAACTTATATTTGTTTCCCCTCCACTTCTTAAATTCTAAGTTCCTATCAAATAAAAACAAAATTAAAAAGTAAACGAATGCGGAAAATTTGAAAGAACCGAAACACTTTTCTTTATAGTTTATTTTTATCTCCTAAGACTCTGAAGATATTTGCTTTGAACTCATTAAAAAACAAGCTTTCAATTGTCTTCAGCCCAGTTAAAAAAGAGTAAGGAAGCAGTAGATGAACTTGAGAAAATTAGTATATATATTTATATATATAAGCTCAACTTTCCATCTGTTGAATAACGATTAATGAAGAACATAGTCATTTGAATATTATCGTTTTTTTTTGTTTATTTTTTTTTGTTTTTGTTTTTTTAATTATCTAATGAAAATTATGATCCCAATACTGAAGTATATTAAATGGGACTACTTTAATTTGGATAATTCTTTAAATTTGGATTTTATTATTTAGCTTGATAATCTCTTTTATAAAGTATTTTTGCATTATAAATGTTTACCAAAAGTGTATGTATGAATTATTAAATATATTTTATATAGTACGAGGGCAACAACAATAATAATATTTATAATATAATATATATATTTATAATATTTATTATTATTATTATTATGTAAAATGGGAATTTTCAAACCTTGGGTTTCCCCCGTAAAGACAACAAGCCGGGTCAAGGACCAAAGCATATATTGGCAAGTGTAAAGACGTGTGCAAGAATGATTAGGGATGTGTGGTGGTTGTGTCCATAAATTTCCTAACTATGCGTGTTGTGTTGAGTATCACCTTCTGGAGTTGAGCATAAGTGTTTTTGTGATGTTCGAGAGTGCTGAGACTGTGGTGCAATGTGTGAGGCACCAGACCAGTGGCGGACAGGACGATGGGTACAACACATACTCGGTCCTGCCTCCACTGCTTCTGGAGCTCGTGTGCTAGATCGGTGTATTATTATTATTATTATTATTATTATGTTGTTTGTAAGTTTCAAACCTTGGGTTTCCCCAGCAAAAACAATATGGCGGGTCAAGGACCAAAGCACACATTGCCAAGTGTAAAGACGTGTGCAAGAATGATTAGGGATGTGTGGTTGTGTCCATAAATTTCCTAACTATGCGTGTTGTGTTGAGTACCACAGCTTTCTGCAGTTGTGCATAAGTGTTTTTGTGAAGTCCTAGTATGCTGAGACTGTGGTGCAATGTGTGAGGTACTAGATCAGTGGCGGACAAGACGATAGATACAACACGTACTCGGTCCTGCCTCCACTGCTTCTGGAGCTCGTGTGCTAGATCGGGGTTATTATTATTATTATTATTTTATTATTATCATTATTATTATACACATTTTGAAACGCAGTCAAAAATTCGCTGACTGGAGCCTTCAGTTGATACAAGTTTCAGCCAGAAACCTAAGTATCAACCAGGTATCTGCGCAATATATATGATGTTCCAAGGAGCGCAGTTTTCTGAAGTTCTGATGTTGTTATTTCAGACAACTGTAATTGGTTCAAATACTTGGTAAAATTTTTTGAGATTGTTCCAAGTGTTCCTATGATGATGGGGATCACTGTCGTGTGTTTCATCCAAAGCCGTGTTGCTTCTATTGCCAAATCCCTGTATTTTATAATTTTTTCCTGTTCTTTATCTAAAATTCTTGCATCTCCAGGGATTGCGATATCAATTATGAAAATAGTTCTATTTGTTAATACAGTTATATCTGGCGTATTATGATCCAGGTGTCTATCAGTTTGAATTCTAAAATCCCACAAGATTTTGACGTCCTCATTTTCTAAAACTTTTTCAACTTGATGTTCCCATGAATTTTTAGATGCTGGCAAGTCATATTTTTTGCATAATGCCCAGTGTTCATTATTATTATTACTATTATTATTATTATTTGTACAAAATTTCCTATCTTTTTTTAATTTTTTTAATGCTAATGTTTTTCTGATGTTTTTTATGATCCTAAGAAATTGAGAAATTGAAAAAAAAGCAAGTAGAAATCACTCTGAATGGAACTTTCTGCTCATAGATAGAAGGAAAACAGAACAGATGGAAGTGGATGTTTACAGACTGCAGAAAAACATATTTTATTTTTCTCAATTTAAATTTGCTTTTTATAAATTCTTCTTCTTGAAGGTTTTCGATTAGGTTTTTTTATCCAACCCATACACAAAATGAAAAGCGGGAAGGAGGTGATCTTACGATACTTCTGTCCGTCCGTTCCCACCTGTGTGTAGTCCAAACATTAAATCCAACAGACATGAGTGATATCTTTCTGGAAAGTTTATTAGTTTTAGAATTGGAAACAACGAATTCCTAATCTACGGTCACTTCCTAGTTCCAGTCTCATGATAAGCCTTAAGAAAAAGTATTCTCAACACGTAATAGGTGTTTGTCTTTAGTTCGGATTCTTAGCCGTAACCACAAAATGGTTAGTACATGGAGCTGTGGCTGCAATAACTTAGTTTCGAATCATGGTCATGGTTAAAATATAAAAAATGTAATTAAGAAAAAAAAAGAATAAAAAGAGAAAAAAAAATTGCCAAGTTTTTTGTTTTGTTTTTATTCTTTTTTTTTTCTTAATTACATTTTCTGTTTTTTAATCATTATTTTCCTTGTTGTATGCCATGTTTTTATTATTTCAACCATATTTCAAACATTCTGAATTTTAAACGATCCCATTTCAATCAACAAAAAACTGATGAATCGTAATTCTTATAATCATCTTTGAATATGAATGAAGAATGATAACAATATGCAGTGCCTATCAATCTATTCTGTTTCTGCTAATAATAACCGATGATTCTATTGAAGAGTGATCTTTGTAGAAAACCCTTAAGTGGCATTGCACTTATTAATCTGAGATGAGTAGACTGTCATTACAAAATATATTGAACATTAATTATTATATTAAAGAAAGTTTCGAGTTTTTGCTATGCTTTGAATTGTTCCAAATGTTTAAGATACAATTTGAATTGTTCCAAATGTTTAAGATACAATTTGAAGTAATATTATGTCCCCCTTCTCTATTTGTTAATTAGACGTCCAAGACTAATTTGACCTTACATGACTGCCTTACACTAATCAAACTCAAGTCTTCTCTGATTTCTCTACTAAAAATTTAAAACAAACAGGAAAAAAAAACCTTCCCGTCTTGAATCTTCATGTTCTGCTTGTCGTTAAAACAAGATTAATTTTAAGTTAAAAGAAGCGGAAAGTAAACAGGTTGTTTGCGTTTCCAAATCCACTCCGCTCCTCTGTCTTTCTTTTTTCTTTTCTTCTTTTCTTTAAGTGCAATTCCATTTCGCTCTTTGTTGTTCTCCTTCAAATATTTCGACTCCAAATGGAGGTATTGCAGAATAGCTTTGGCTCAGGTACAAAACAAAACCTATAAACTTGGAGGAAAGCGTGCTATGGGGGAAATTTCTGGCAAACTTTCTTTTTGTATTCTTCTCCTATATTACATCCGGTTTCTTCCTTTCATTCTTTCATTTTTTAAGGGTAATCTCTTCGAATTTATTCATACCATCTTTTTGACAAAGGATGTTGTTTCTTTAATGAAACCAACATATTTTTTTTTCTTTTATCTTTGAAGCATGTGTGCATAAATTCCTTTTGTTCGAAGCCATTTTGTTCTCAACCTCATGTTAGCTTTCCCAGCGAATCGATCGAACCTGCCCCCGCAAACCTCTTCTCCACCTAGGAGACCCGGAGTCGGTGGCGTGGGCAGCTACCTCGCGCCGGTCCAAAGGTCTCGTCCAGAATAGACCTACCTAACTCGACCCGTAGAGATTTGAAACGGTTGTCTCCCGTTCGAATATAAATCCCCGTCATTGGCAACAAGTAGGATCTGGCGTCTAATCCCAGTTGTGAGTTAAAACATCAAAAAACATAGAAAACGATTAAGGACAAATTTGTTTTCGTTTAACTCACGATAAAAATTTTTGGCCGAATTTGAAATTTTAAGGCAATCTATTAATGCTGCGGAATTGCAAAGCAAAAATTCCACTGACTGAATCCCCTTGACTGAAGGTTACGTTAAATTCTTATTTTTTAATTTAATTGTTCTTTTGAAAATCTTTTGAAAATTTATCGTATGTCTAACCCTCATCCTGTTATTTCACTTATGTTAAAATTTATCCATAGTGCACAGAAGATTTTCTGAGGTCTTTACTTATCTGAAGGATTGTAGCGATTTATTAAAATTATGAATAGTGAGTTCGATACGCAGATGGAGGACAGTGACTGGACGATCTGGCAGCGGATTCCTTACATAATGTAGTATTGTGAAAAGCAATTTTTGAAAGCCTAAAGATTTTAAATAATCTGTTATTATATTCTTAGATTTCTATGAAATGTTTTCAGGAATAAGAACTGATAAGATAATACTTTACATTATGTGGAGTAACTGTAATTCTGCAAACAATTAATTCGGTCATCTTTGTCTAAGTTACAACGTTTAAGTTGGCGGGAAAAGGATTCAACTGGGATTTTTATTTTTTAGAAAAGCCAATCGTTGCGTCATTTGTATCATTTAAGTTAATTCAGACGGAAGAAAGCTACCTTTTGTTCTTTGATTTAAAACGAAACTCACAATAATCATTGCAGAACAGTTTTCTTCCTAATCAGTTCAGATATTATGTTTTACAGATGTCGAATTATCATAATAGAAATGCAACTTTTACAAATAAAGAATGAAAGCTGTATTTATTTGAAAAACCTGTTTCGCTATCCTTCGATTAATGAATACCTGAGTTTTAAGAAAAAGACCATAGGTAGCAATTCCATGATGTTTTCATTTATTCATGAAGCATAAATAAGAAGGTTTTTATTCATTTATCATTCTGATCGGTATTTCTATGATATATCATTTAAGATATAAATGGTATTATCAGAAATACGTAGTTTATTCAGAGACTGAAAAAAAATTATTATTTAATTTTTTTTCACTGAATTCTATTTCTTTACATTGAAACAGCATTTTTTAATTACTCCCATTCTTCATGTTTATAGTTGGATCAATATGAAGTATATTTTGTTTTGTTATAAATCTTCCGACAGTGGCGCATATTTCTGGTTGCGAGTGTCTTTTCTTTTGCATTGGAGTCCTCTTTTTTGAGTGATGCCAGCCAATTCAGTTACATGCTGACAAGGCAGCTTCTCCTCCGTCCAATATGGCTTTGGATGCTGGGCATCAAGATGATATTCTGATTCTGACAAAACCACGTATGGAAACGATAGAGGGTGAACAGAACATTATCTTCTTTAACTTTCATCTTCCTCTATTGATTTTCTTCGCAGAGAAAAGGTTTGAGTGCAGGTGAAATTCAAGGTGAGGAATCCGTTGGTTTGAAATCCCAGCAACCTTTAGTAAAACTATTCCAATCTATTGTTTCAAAGATATTCAAATAAGAAGGCTTTCTTTTGATTTCTTTAAAGACTCTTCAGGAAGCATCTCTCATAAAACATGCAAAATTTGTTTAAGAATTTATTCAATTTACACATCGTGCGGAAAGAATTACTGGAATTTGAATTGAAGAACTTTTTTTTAAGAAATTCTCGTTCCACTCAAGAGTTTTGACGAAAAACAATTTCATTACTTCATTCATTGCCATATTTAAATCCCTTAATTCAAACAAATAAAAGAAAAAGAAAAAAACTATAAGCCAAGTAAATCCTACATTATCTGTTAGATCCATTAGAGCCTAAAGTGTTCATTTCTTAACGGTAACAATTTATTTATATAGTAAGAAGCTTCGAAAGTTGATGAAAGTGTTGATCTGCTGATATCTTTTATTAAGGTTTAGTTTTAGATGTTGAGATTTACATCTTTTCATTAGTTCTTCGTCAAATCATTATACTTTTGTTGTAAATAACGAAGGCAAAGATAAAATATGAAACCCGTAATCATTTACAATAGCTAAAAAATACAAAAGCCTTCAAATTGACTAATATAAGGTTCGGTATATTGCGTATATATTTAATCATATCTATTAAAGTTAGTTGGGTGTTTTACAACTGAATTATTATCCCAAGTATATTTTCTATAATGGAAAACTATATAACAAAGAAATAATTAATCATTTATTTAAAGGGAACTAGTTGATAATTGTATTTAAAAAGGTAGTTCTTTTTATGTGTTGGTTTTTTTATTTACTTTAGGCAGTGTTAAATAACAGCTCCCTAACGTCCTCGCTAACGTTAAAGGAAGCGCTTGTCTATCTATATTTTTGAACTTGCATAGGCTTACAATAAATAACTATGCAATGCTTTTCATTGTGAATTCAATCCTTGAACGGTGGCGATCTTTCTTGATTGATTCTCTTGTAGACGGTCACTGAAACTTCTGTAAAATGGGATAAAGTTTCTTCACTGGAATGAGCGAACTAAGGCCAATAGACCTCCTAACACTTTCATAAAATTCTTGGATTTAGGAATATCTTTACTTAAGGTACAATGTAAGATACGAATATTATTGGAGAGACTTAAGTCACTCCGTCTTACATCTTTTGCAGTTTTCCCATTTTTATTCTGATAATGTCTACCTACGTATCAGTATTTCCTAGTTGTACGATATAGTATTTTATTTTAATTTTACAAATTAAAGCTTTTAATGCTTTTAAGTTATTTGATATTTCATTCAGTTCAATTCAATACTTCAAATATTTTTTATGGCTTATTTTTATTCTATTTTTCGATTATTCAAAACTTCACATCGGTTTATTTTTATTAGTGTCAAAAAATTCATTTGATCGGAAAGGCGCCTAGTGTGGTCCTGCCTCCATAATCTGTCTGCTTCCATAAACTGAATTATTTTTTTAAGGAAAAAGTTTAATGATTAACTTCAATTTCTATTTATTACTTTTTGACTTTGAAATTAGCACTAAAATTTGAAACTAAGAGCTTAGTCTTGTTTACCCACTAAATTTATCAACCGGATTTTGATGACATCAGTCCCTGCCTGATAATCATCTATGATCGCAGATTGAAACGAAGCTACGGCTGGTTGAAGTTGAGTAGCTTTAAAAAAAAATAAAAATAATTGACATGAATGACGTGAATTAACCATTGCCGCTAAAATAACAAAATTTATGCTATTCTTAAAAATAATAAACTGTCAACCAAAATGCCAAAACATTGTGAATGTTATTTTTCTTCTATAATAGCAGAACTAAAGATTCCAAATTTGATTTTGAAATATTAGCCCAAAGGAAAAAGAGACAGAGGACGACCAAAACTATGATGGAAAGACCAAAATCATCTGCAGAGCTAGGAACAGACAATCATTGTCTATACCTAAGATGTTCAAGACAAGACAAGACAAGACAATAGCAGAACTAACAAAATCAACTGCATTGTTGATCTTCAATAATTAGTACCATAGTAATACATAATGTTTTATGAATGATTTTTCTCACTCCCAGTGAATGTGTTTACAGGGTCTCGGAGAAGAAAGCCACGAAATCATCTACCCCGAAACAGTTACAAAGTTCATGGAATTCTCAAACACTTTCTGCCGAAAGTTCAAGGAATTCCGCCGAAATATCGAATCAGTTTCATCCGGAGTGGGAAAAAAATCCCTTATAAAAGATTATCCTACTTGTATATCCTATTATTAACGACTATTCCTCCTTCACATACCATTGAAATTACAATCAATTTCCCAAAAATCAGAAGGGAATAGAAATAACATAAATGATTATCATAATTTAACATAAATGATTTTAAACAGTAAATAAAAAACAGAACAACATTATCGAAATGATTCCTATTTTATTTGATGTAAAAAAAATAAAAAAAGTTTTATTCAAAGACAGAAACGAACGGAAGTAACTTAAGTGCAACAACATTCTATCACTGATCTTACAGTAGAATTATTGAAAGGATGATATATATTTTGTTTTGAAGTTAATTCTAAAGTTGCAAATTAACTCCATTGCTACGAAATATTTTTCAGGGGAAAAAAATACTTACGCATCTGATGTTTATCGAAATTTAAAAGTTTGAATTCCTGCCAAAGTGTAAATCTCAATGATGTGTTCCAATTACCTAGCTAATTAATTTTCAATTCAAGTTAATGAGTTAATTAACTTAACATAATTAATGAGTGCATTAATTACTTATTACAAGAAGATAGTTATCAGTTTTCTATTTTAAGTAATATTTCGTAAATAAATAATTCATATAATTCAGTTGTTAGAGATCTAGCTGTCAGAAGTGAAATGTAAACTGGCCTTAGATAAAAAAAAAAATCTTTATAAACATCTTTTAATATCTACAATATTTCGTTCTTCTTTCCGAAGAACTTCTGTTGACATAAAGTGAGAAAAAGAAAACCTTCTTTTTCCTCAACTAAAATTCGTTACAATATACGTTCTTTTCCTTATATTATTTAACCTGAAGAAGTTCTTCGATAAGAAGAACGAAATATTGTAAATATTAAAGATATTTATGAAGAATTTATTTTGAACATAAGAGTAAGATGAAGTTTGGTCTTAGATACACTGCAATTCAAAACGTAATTGGAGAATTAAATTTAAACCAACTTTCCGGCATATGCATTAGGATGGTTGTACTTAGAAACGATTTATACATTTGAGCAATGTTACAATAGAGCTTAGTATAGTTTTGTTTTTGAAAAGAATGAAGACTTTATTGTATATCTCAAATATCACACAGTGTCTCATGATAATGAATGTTTTAAAGTGAAATTACTAGCACGCTTTCAACATCTGTCCCCCTATGGTAATGTATAATTACTACATCCATTTGCAAAAGGTTTACTTACTTCATTCATTTATAAAAGGATAAATGGTTTACCATACACTGAACTCTGACGTTAATCTTTTGTATAATTAAAAAAAAAAATTTCCTCATTAAAAAAATGATACAATTTAACTTCCATTTTGTTAATGTAATTAATTTAATATTACTTAGCCAACCTTTAGATATAAAATTCTACAAAAGACAAAAAAATTATATACTCAGCTTGAAAGAAAAGTTTGTAAACAGTCTATAAACAACTCATTGTTTTGATGTGTTTTTGATATAATTAGTTAAGAAACAGTTTAAATAAAAAAAAAGGCTTTCAGGTGCCTCAAGGAAACTTTAATACTGGATTAGCATATTTTATCAACAAATTTCAATATTTACTGCATTTAGTATAACAACTATACAGCTATATCAAGTATAGCTTTTATGGAAAGGAAAATAATTTATAATGTTCCTTGCAAATGCTTTATTACTCTTGATAATTTGAATGCTATTACTCTATGTAAATACCAATGCTTTAGATCTAACACGAAGGCATTCAGAAAACTTTTCAGTGTTCAGTTGAGTCAAGGGTCTTTTGTTATAGAATTTCCTGTTCCAACGACCTCCAACTAGTGTCCAGTTGGTTGATCGATTTTCAACTTTTCCATAAAAGAATTCCCAGCTGTCATCCATGATTTATGGAAGTGGTGTTTGAGGGTCACATGAGTAAGAAACACATCATAATGAATTCTCAAGATAAATTATAAAAAAAGAAAAAGGAAAAAAAATACCTAATTCGTATTAAGTGGCCCGTAAGACTACGAAATGAATTTAATCTTCCTTTTTCTGTGAGAACTTTAATAGGAAACTTCCCAACTTTTTTGTTGCAAATATGATTTGCAGATTTTAAAGAGCTTTATACTTTTAGATTAGAAAATGCAAAGGTATTATCAAAAAACTATTCGGAGATTAGAAAACGCGTTTAATATAATATTTGGTCTAAAAAAAAATCATTTTTTTACTTAATAATGGCTTAACTACGGAAACGAAACAGTACGTATAAATTATGAATTTTTGCCAGTTTTACTTCCTTTAAAACATTTATCTTTAGGTATAGTTTGCTTTGGATATTTAGGAGTGGGGTTAAAGAAGACTAATAATAAATTTACGTGTGGGGATTATTTTGATACGAATACATGAGTTTACTTTCAGATTCGTTATTTGATGGAAGTACATTTGAAATTTATATATCCTAAGCAAGGAACTTCCTAGAACTAGATGAAAACCAGCAAAAAAATAACATTAAACTTAAGTCTTTTTATAACATACTATTCGTTGAAGATGGTATCATACGAAACTGTGAATATAAAAATATCTGTCAATGAAAGTATTGAGTTCAGCAATAATTATGAAAAGGAAATTTCGGAAATCGTTATTTTTTTTTAGCAGAACTTTAGATAAATCAATTGTTCTTTTAGTAGATCCGTTCAGGAAATCAATTAATGAATATCTCACAATTAGAGGAAAATAATTAATCAACTTAAATCATCTTTAAACAGAAAGGAATTTAAAATTTAAGAATTAAATATTTGTAGATTAATTACTTGTTTATTCATCAAATTCAGTTATTAAAGATAAACAAACTAAAAAAATATATAAAATATGTTTTTAATAGGTTAATAATTAGCATCACCATTTGAACAAAATTACCAAATTTTGCAGAGTCGTTGACGTGCTTGACGTGAATATCTTCATTTTTACATTTCAAAGTCCATAATTTATGAAAAGTCTGAGTAAATTTTAAAAACCTTTTTCTTAAAACCTTTACCAAATAAAACTTACAATGAATCTTTATAATTGATGACATTTTGGTAACGTAACTTATCTCTTTTCTGATTCAATATCACAAGTAAAAATAAGATTTTTTCTTTTTTCTTATATTCTGCCTAATGAAGCACATAATTATGTATTGTTTTGGTCACTTTTTTTTAACGAATTTTTCCAACCCTTATCCTTTTTTCTAAAATTTACCATTATTATAATTTTTAGAGTTTTTTGCTCAATAAAAAGGGGGAAAGAAACTAGACTACAAAAATTTTCAATAACGTAATTTTATAATCTTAAAAATAAATAAAAGCAGGGAATTAAGAAAAAAATTGTTTTTACGAAATCCGTTTCTTAGCAGTGATATGCATAAACAACATTTCATTCGGTCTTTATTTATTAATATTTTTTTATTTTATACAATGCTATTACTATATCTATTTCCCATATTTAATATACTTCCATTATTCCTTACGTTAATGGTTGTGATTGATAACAAATATTAATGTTCCTTCTAAAATTTTTGCGTTTTTTAAATATTTCTTTCGATAAAATTTCTTATGATTCATCAGATTGAATGATTCCTATAAAGATTGTTTATATATAATAAAACGTTCTTCTGAAAAAAGACTTTCATTTGAAAAAAAGCTGTACTAGGAAAATTATTTCATAAGTAATTAAGCATTGACATTAAGAAAATAGTTAATGTTTTGATATTTATTAGTTCTCTAAGTAGTTCTTAGTATTATGAACCTACTAATTTTAAATGAAATATAATTTTCGTTATCATCCTGAACCATCATTACAGGATTTTGAAATATGTTGAAGCATTATTTTCTTCTTTCTTGATCTCTCCAGTTAGATAAATAATACATTACAATCTTTGAAAACCTTCTTTTATATCAGACAATATTTCGCAAAATTTTATCATTTTGCTTCTTCAAGCTTTCTTTTCAATAATAACATGAGTTTATCATTTTCAATAACATAATAACATAATCACGTTTCCATTATATAACTTAATAATAATATGATTTTATCATTCTCAATTATACAACATAATAATAATAATAAATTTTATCGCCATAATAATGTCTTATCAACATCTTAATAATACTTCCTAAATCTTATATTCACATAAAATTATTATTATTGAAAATGAAGCAAAATTTAATTACGAAGTATTATTAAGATGTTGATAAGACATTATTATACTGATAAACTTTATTATTATTATTAAGTTGTATAATTGGGAATGATAAACTCATGATATTATTAAGTTATTTGATGGAAACGTGATTGTGTTATTATGTTATTGAAAATGATAAACTCATGTTATTATTGAAAAGAAGGCTTAAAAAAGCAAAATGATAAAATTTTGCGAAATATCGTCTGATATAAAGAAGATTTTCAAAGATATGTATTGTAATATATGTTGAAGCAATTAATGTCTACTTAATGGAGTTCATTTAGACAATATCTGCTCCTGATCGTTCCACTTGAGTTGTCATTTCCTTCTTATACGACACAGCGCTTTAAAAGTCGAGCCAAGGGAAGGTGGATCCCCGGGAAGTCTTTTGCAGTAAGAGCGGCCCTCTTCTCCCTGGGGTCTCCGCTTCTTCAGACGACGCTAATTCGGCAGCGAAACAACGCGTTTCCTGTGCATCTTCTGCATCTTCTGCTGTCATTCTTTGAGAATTGGTGGTCGTCTTTCGTTACAAGAAGTTATAATTAGAAGCGAGTAGATGTCAGCAGTTCCACGAATTAATTCCTCTGTAATTAAGACTGCTTAATTCTCTGCAATACGAATTACAATCCTCTTTTCTCTGACTTTCCGAACCCTAAGTTCTGATACCAGAGATTCCTATATTTTAAGATCTTAATTTTGTTTCTGGTCGCATTTTATTGCTAAGAAGGAGCTTTTCTCAGCAGTTTCTCTTTCTCTTCCAAGAAGCTACGATACTTGCATTGGCTTTAAACTTCTTATTATCATTAAAATATTCATTAATCTCCTAAACAACATAATCAAAACTATGTTAAACTCTTCCGTAGCCTATTAAAGTAATTTTATTATTTGGATAAATATTTCTGTAAAGCATTTATTGTTTACAACAACAAATTGTTATATTTTAATTAAAACTTTAATCTTAACTTTTAATGCATCTTCAGTTGCTTTAGAGCAGAATACGGATTTAGATCCTACGATAAATTAAAAAGAAATATAGAAGAATTACAGATGTTGAAGACGTTGAAGATTTATATTTCAGCTTTACCATAATTAATGGATTCAGAAGTGATTTTGAAGAATTTGAATCTTGAATTGAATAATTTAATGCCAAACAAAACCTTTCTTGCAAGGAATAAGAAAGTGAATAAAATTTGACTAAATATTTTTAACTCTCTGGAAATGGTTAATATTACCCGTCGTGTTGGAGTCAGTTAGAACGAGCAGTATTCAGCAGTATTGAGATAGAAACTAGGAGTGGGAGCAGTATACTTAATTAAATATCAGATACAAAGTATAGAAATACCCCATCTTAGCATTATCCAACCAAGATCTTTACAATACGTTCTAAATGTTCGCCGCTATGGCGGACACAAAATTCACACCGCTCCTGTAGATTTTTTATATTGAGATGACACGGACAGCAAAGTTTTCATGTAGAAACTGCCTGCATGCCACAGCTGTGTAACAGGTAAACCCCTGTTTTGTAAGCCCTATGTTCCAAGAGACGACCGTGATTCTTATTTGTTATTACGGTTCGTGCCCGTTCCTTGCACCCTTTACGCTGTGTCAGCACACAATCTGTCTGTCGGGATTTTTAAATGACACCGGAATCAGAATCTCACTTGAGGCTTGTTTCCGAAACGTAAGCTGAAAACGCTCCTTCACGTATATATCCTTCACATATACCCGTCTTTTCGTATTAGATCGTATGAACGGTTGTAATATTCGACCGAAAATATCTTTTCTTTTGACATTATTGTCTTCACTGATTCAAAATCTAATACCAGTTACTGTACAGTTTGTATTCAAATAGACCGAGGCCGTTTGGAGATGCCCTATTATCGTGTCGGGATGTGGAATGTTTCACTGTTGTTTGTTTTGCTGTATGATGTCAGTTAAGACTGAATACGAACGATCGATCGAATTTTCCATACAATAAATTCTGATTAAATTAATCAAGTCAACATTTTAATTGATTACCGTTTAAGAAATGAAGGTTCAAGACAATTTTTATATTCTTCACATATTGTGAGTCTGTTGATCATGAGAAATCATGTGACCTGTATTCCATTCTAAAAGAGCTGGACCGATTTTCTTGAAACCCATGACTCACTCCCATCCTAAAGCAATTCTTGCTACGTTTATTATGATTGAGTTAAAATATGTTGACGGTTTTTTTTTCGATACAAATCCCCTCCTCCGTTGATCCTCAAAAACGACTCCTCCAGCTCATGCTAAAAAGGCTGGATGGATTTTCTTAATACTTGTATCATTCTTATTAGGGCCCAATTTAAAGGATTGTAACGATTAAACATTTGCTCTCTACCATCCCATCCATGCCCGTTAGTATTGCTAAAGAGTTAATAAATCTTTGTCACTCAGTGGAATGAGAATCTCCGCTAAGTTCTTTCTCTTGAGTAAGTCCACGAGTTAGACCGTCTTGATTTAGTGGATTTTTTTAAGATGGTTTACATTGAAACCAGTGTTTTATTCCGTTAGATCTGTTTTACTCAGCACAGTCGTTGCTGTCGCGACCTAATGAAAAAAGCACAGGTTGACATCGATCAAAAATCCGGCTATCGATAATCCGGTTCCTTCAGATTTCCGGCAGGGATTTCGGAGCGCAAATTCTGTAGAACTATTTTATTTAGTTGGTGAACATTAAAATGGCATTTGCTTTTCATTTAGTGTTTAATTTTCTTTCTTTAAAGGAAGGTATGCAGGTAGTTATTTTCTGTTAAATATATACAGCATATATAACCATAAAAAATCCGGCATTTTCAAAAATCCTCAAGTCCGGAGGAGGTCAGTGCTAGCAACACACAATGAAGATTCACAGAAATCGACTAGAGATGTTAATGGGGAAAAAAAGTATTAAGTAGCTAAATTTCATTGTTCCTTGCAACAATCCTGATTAAAAATACTGTTCATCCTGAATAAAATTCAGCAAACGTTCAGCTTCTTTTGTAAATGAAATCAACCTTATCTTAAGTTTTCATTTCAGTGTTCCTTATAAGATATACAAAGTAATTCTATGATTGTTAAAAGTAAATTATTGTATTCAGACCTTATTCTATTTATTTATACAAATTAATTTTTATTTATCCCTGATTATAAAATCTCACAGAGTAGAGTGATTTATTCTTAAATAAAAAAATTGAATTTTCCACTTTGTGTCAATAAAGGATTTTTATTGACCACTTTTAGAGAATTATTATGAGCAATCTTTTTTAATGCTTTCTTTGAAAGAAATTTGACTTAGCCAGAGAACGTTCATAAATAAGTCACTCGAACAAGTTTCTTATTAATATATGTCTATTGATTTCCGAAAAACACTTCGTAAAAATATGAGAGCATTTTATTGCTATGAAGTGGTATTTGATTTTCAGTAAAAACACTGTAGAGGTTTAGCTTCCAATAAGTCCAAACCAATTGATTGAAGTAACTTCTCTGCTTTCTAAGAGCCAATTTCCAGGGATTTCAAATCAACAAGGACTTATTGTATTGCTTTATCTGTCGGTCAGTCTCAGTTCTATAAATTAAATAAAAAAAAAAGATAGGACGAAGAAAGTACATTGTTAGAAACCTTGAAGCTTTTTATGAACTACTAAAAAGTTCAAAAAACAAGAAAGAAATTGGAATCTTCTTTTCGAAAAATCTCATCACTTGTAGAAAAGCCCTTATTTCTGAAATTCAAAGAAATGGTTCAAGATTACTTGAAGTTCTTGTTTATGAGAGGGGTCGCTCTACTTTTGACTGGTTTGATTTTATTTATTTATTTTTTTTATTTTAATTTTTGAAAGTCAAAAGAGAAGTGTAATCTTTTGTTTAATTTTCTGCAGAACACTCATTTACAACTATGAAAAACTAATCAAAGATAGTTTTTTCCTTGTACTTATCAATTACAATGTTGAATTTTACAATCTATAACTTCCAATACACTCACAAAAAAATAAATTATGTTTCGTTTTGACAATGCAATGTTGTTGGGAAGAAATATGAATCTATTACAATAAAAAATTAACATGCCTGTTATAAATTAAACCAAATAACAATAGTTGGAGTGGGATTCGGCCGTTTCGTCCTCTTCATGGACTCATCAGCCACACAAACCCCTTTTCGAAAGCTCAGATCGCGAAGCTAAGTTAGGAATTCCACCCAGGCATCCCAATAAAATAAAAGCAAAAGAAAAAATCAAAACAATAGAAAAAGCTCCTATTCCCGGCCTGTGAATCCATCAAGCACAGAGGAAATTGAAGAAAGCAAAGGCTGATGACAAGCCACATAAATTACAATAAAAATAAATTAAATTAAATAACAAACCAAGAAGGCACCAAAGATAAACAAAAGATTTCGCCTCTTTGGTTCTTCTTTGTTTGTTGTTTAAATATGAATCTAATTGTACTGTTTTCTAGACGCTTTAGTGTTCAAGTGAGCTGCGTAAGTCGGCGCTTGTTCCATGGAACCTTCTTGTTTTACTAATTCTACTTGATTACATTGCACAGTTCTGCATAGACTCTGATAATCTTCTGTAGGAATATTCAAGAACGAATTGATCTTGGAGATGGTAAAGATAAGACTAGCTTCGAAGGTAAATGTCGTTTTCTAAGCATGTAAGCACTCTCCTCTTATTTTAGATTTTCACCACAAGAAGGAACCATGAAGAACACAAATTATGAATTTAATTTCTATAATCCAACACTTGAATTGTAAATTTTTTCCCTTCTTTCTTTAATGCTGTTTAATGAGGGTTCCGCAAACAGAAATTCTTACTAGCTTATCTATCAATTGAAATTTATAGATAAAAGTAAATAACGTAAATAAAGTATTTAAAATAAGTAAAGTTTAAAAGAAGTCTTTTAAACTATGAAATAATAGCAAATATAACTTTTCATTCATAACACACATAGTCCTCACTACAGTAATATATTTTCAGTTCCATTACATAAATCAGTGATCATCTACTAAATACAGATGTTGAACTGTTTTTAATTTACGTCCTTCTACATAATGGCTACTGAATTATCTAATACCTAGTTCGAATTCTTGGAGAAAAGTATGTTGAAGTATGTATTTTAAAACTGGCGCTGGTTAACAGAGCTCTGAAGTTTCTATTGGCCTAGTTAGCTCGATTTCAAACAAACTACAATGTCAATCTTTTACATTTAAGCGATTTCCTTTAGTCGCTGTTTATTGCTTCTACGCAACAAAACAAGTTCACAGACTATGAATAATGAAACTACCACCTTTAAAAGCAACCTCATCCATTTGCATAGGAAGTATTCCGTTACGCAACTGATAACATGGATGTTCAGTGATAAAATGATCGAATTATCTCAAATTGTCAGTTTGTAATGTTGAACTTTCGTATCACGCTGACCTAATGAAAGGTCTAAAAAAATAAATGAAAATACCATTTATAAAAATCAATCAATATTAAAGTGTGATTATTAAGATTTTCCTAATCAATAACAGTAAAACACGTTCAATTGGAAGAAAAAGTTTCAAAACACTTGATAAATCGATAAAGGAAATCAACATTGAAAGTTAGTAAAAGACAATTAGAAGGAAAAAGAAAACATTTATCAACTTTCATAATGTTGATGCCTAAAAATTATTCTTCAGTATATTGTGCATCTAATACAGTTTTGTAAAAGGTTTTCCATAGATTATTTATTCCGATTTAAATAGAAAATTTTAAAAGAATCAATTTTTTTTTGCGTTCTTTTAATGAAATTTGCCCATTGAATGTAACCCTCTTTCTAATTGAAATTCGTTACTATTACCCTACGAATAAAAATTTTACACATTTTTATATGTTAAGTCACATTTTACATGTTAAAATATTAAACCTCTTCATCATATTTAACAAGAGCAACGCAGCGGAAAGTGGTCTTTTGTCGGAAACCCCTTCGTTTCCCCAATCCATAACATTCATCTCTTTGCGTCGTAGGTTAAGATTAATGTAGGTGTAGGAGTTAGATTTCTCAAAATTCGTCAAAGTTCAAAGTAGTGATTTTACAACATTAATTTTCTCGGTAGTGCTTTCCATTGTGATGCTAAGTGGCGTACTCTGATTTTGATAATCATTTGTGTTCTAAACTAAAACTAAATATCATTCCAAATCCAATTATGCCTTGTTCAGTAAAATATACATACTTTTAATTTCGAACCATCGAAAATAGAAAAACGTTTGATAGATCATTATGCGCAAAAAGATAATTTTTATTTTCTGTTAAGAAATCATTCTATTAATAGGCAAAAGTTGTACGGATCTTTGTAAATTTGTAAATTTGTAATTTGAAATAACCAATCACAGTGCAGCGTTGGAACACGTCAGGCATGACGTCACGCCAATGTTTAAACATGGCGTCTCTAATATTCGTCCCACTTCACTGATACGGAGCGCCATTACACAATTATTATCAGCGTATTGAGATTTTCTTTCCCACAGAAATGAAGTTTACAATGAAATGCATGAAGTTCATGCGTCAAAATTTATCAGAGAGTTTGTAAAACCCCCGATTTTACATAATTTCGGCTCAACAAAGTAATGGACAATGACGAAGCACGTGCCGTCGTTGTTGCCAAGACAGGATTATTGGTATTGGAAGTTTGACATTCGTTATTGTTATTATTATTGTTGAAACAGGTAAATCAATTTTTTATTTTCTTTTATTTTAACAAAATTTGGCTTAGTCATTCAAATTATATGTGGGCTGTTGCGGTGGTCATGGCTTTTAAAAAATGAGCTTAGAGCATCTTTTTCAATCGTGTGTTTTTCAAAAATTTAAGGGCATTTCAAAAATGTGGCATTTGTTTTACTTCCGTTAATATTGCCTCAATTTCGACGAGCCTATTCTTTTAGGGCAGCAGGTTGCCATTATGTTTCATAATGAGAAACCGCAGCGCTGGCTACTACGAAAGTGGTAAATCAATTTATTTATTTTTTTATTTTAACAATATTATAATATTATTTTAACAAATAAGCCGATATTCAAATTACATGTGGGCTGTTATGGAAGTCATGGCTTCTAAAAAAATTAGCTTAGAACATCTTTTTCAATCTTGTGTTTTTCAAAAATGTGGAATTTGTTTTTACTTCCGTGAAATTTCACGGGTCGCAACTAGTAACAATAAATAACCCATCCAATAACTTTCGACATTCCGATATTTAAAATAATATTGGAAAGAGATATTTTTTAGATTAAAAAAGATGGCCTATGGTAAAAATCAAATGATTTGTAATTTAGAAGAAATTAAAATGATTGTAATAAATCATTCTTATCCTTTAAGTTTGAGGCTATTAAATGATACACACTAATTCCTCAGTTGTTGAATAAATGTTGTGTTCTTAGCTTATTATTTTTATTTTGCTTAGAAGCTTGTAGAAAAATAAATTCGTTGTGAAATGTTTCACAGTAAACTTATTTGTACAAGAGTTGAAGGAATTCCTTTTACCACAAGCAGATCTGGGATAAAAAATTTGAACACTGATCCAACGCTTTCAAAACGGTCTTTTCGATATTTCAACTAGCTGGAAAGTAAAGTAGATCTGAAACATCGCCTGTTCCATCACTCATGGCTGAAAACTTCCTTGGTTTAATTTCGTTTGTGTTTGCATTACCATCTCCTTTGTTAATGGCCCAGATAAGATCAACTGATTAAGGTAGAGGAGGAATCCGCCCTTAATTGCTTTTATCGTATCGTAGCGATAAGGTACTGAGATCTGAATCGATCTGCCAAACCCTTCAACGCTTCTCATTTCTTTTTTCTTCCATGATCGCCTAGAACAGTCTAATCTATCAGATTCCTTCGCAGTTTTTATAGTTTGAAGTGGGCCAGGCGTTTAACTTCCCACCGTCAGATAGTATTGTCTCTCTTCGATATTTCAACTGCTAACCGTCAGTGTCTAACAATAGAAATTAGGTGTGTCTTTGATCCGATATCAGCCTCGCTTTTTATATACTTTTAAGAAGAAAAACATAAGAAGGGTTTTTTGAAAGGTGTTCGTTTTTGATGGAACCCTTACAAAAGATAAATGGCGGCCTTTTTTTATCTCCTCGATTAATGAACTTCTTTTTTATGCCGAAATTAATGGCGAAAAGGAGCGTTTATCAAACATGCCATGAATAATAAAATGCAGAAAAGGGAAGAATGGAGAAGCTCTCTAATTAAGTACTCACTTAATTGCTATTGTTTCAGTAGCATATCGAATCACTTTATTTAGGAAAAGAAAACGAAATCAATCTTTTAAGACTTCATTAGCTGCTTCTGGGAAATTACATATGAAGCGCTGCCAGTACAAACGAGGCAGGTGCCATCTTGAATCACGTATTTTGAAATTTAATAGATTAGTAAAGTCTGTAATTTAAATTTTCTCTTTGTAAATTTTATGAAACTTTCTTTAAATAGTAAACTGATTCCAAATTTCAATTTCGATTCAGTAACATTTTTCACAGACCCTGTCATCATTCAAAATTTTTTTTTTATCTTTGGAAACCTGAACTTCATTATGAACTTCCAGTAACATAAAAGGATCAAATGAAAAATTTATAGGCCTATCAATGAAATAAGAAAATGGGGTATATGCATATATGCATACTTGTATACAGATATCTTAATTTTTGTCATTTGGTCGACATAATCGTAAGTCAGTTATATTATACTTGTATTTAGGCACTTTCATGATGTGAAATGATGTATTTTAGATCATTGGAAGATTTCAATATCTCTGTCAGATATGAAGATGATAAGTGTTATTGTGATGTAACTTATCCCCAAAATTGATCCATTTTTTCGGATCATTCATCATAAAGTTACTCTCTGTGATGGGGTAATTCATGCCGCTGTCGTTTGGATAATTATCCGGGACGTATTTGTAGGTGACAGTCACACTTTGCCTTCTATGAAGAGAAACAAACACTGAAGAAGAAAGAAACATCCAAGCCTCACACCGGTATTCGGACTTGAATCAGTCCCATTGCAGGCAGTCGCTTTCACATAAGGCTGTGCCTGAACGGGGGATATGATAAGTATTGAGTCCGACTGCTTTGGATAGACAGTGATTCAGTTCCCAGATAAAAGCAATGTCTGTAGAATACGATAAATTCAGTAATAGACAATCAGAATAAATATCTTTGACTAACTTCGTAAATTAACTTATATGCACCATAGTTGTAGATTCACAATGGGATTATGAAATTTTGTTTCGATCTACGCTATTACTACAAAGCTTTCGAAAAATAGACTCTTACTGATTGATTAACATTTCTGTACCCCGACTGAACTGACCTCAAAAATATATTTATTAGGCTAAAGTAGGCCTATTGTTCAGAAATCTTCTAGTTCACAAATATATTCTTAAGAAAGACTTGAAACTAAGCACTAGAGAGAGAGGAGTGAAGATTTATTGTAATAAAAGAAAAGTCATGGTTATGCAGAGCTAAGGAAAACTTCACTATGAGATAATCAGAATCAAATGATTTGTATTAACGCTTAAATGTATTCACTTCAAAATTTGAAGTAATTTCCTGAATGTTTGCCTGTCAATACGGTACATAAACAGAGCTTTGAATTATTTTCAGCAAATCACATTCTTTGTATTCTTGTTGGATATACCCTATACCAAATCAGTATTTTCTCCTCTAAACAGGCTTTTTTTTCCGAATATGTCCATTTTCCAGAGTTCTACCGTTTTTTTATTCAATATAACAATCTTATTTCATGCACAGTAAATATCTTTTTTTCTTTTTGGTTTTTGCGAAGCATGTCATAAGCACGATATTCTTTCAGTAATTAGTATTAAACTTTTCTTTAGTATTATGATCTATGAATCAATGGATGAAAATAAAATTTAAATGTGTTCCTCCTCAAGCAGTTGTTAGTTTCTGTTTGCAAGGTTATTAATGATAAGTAATTACTTGAACTAATTATATGCTTGTTCTATTTCTTACATCTTTAATTTATTAGTAATTGATAAAATTTTGAAAGGCTGCTATAGTTAGTGTTAACAATTTCTTACAGTTTTTACTTTTAAACAGTTAAAAGCTTTCAGTCAATTCCTTTTCTAAAGAAAAATGGCAATATTCTGATACATTTTATTGTTTTCCCAATAGTGACATGTTTGCAACAACTTTCCTGATCCATTTTTTCCGCTATCAATCCATGACAGGAAAGCAATTTGATATGGACATTAAAGCAATGCCCTCAGATTCTTCAGAACGTAAAACAATAAACAGTCTCACGTGGAAGACTGATCGTTCCTGTTGTCAAGGTAACGTTATTGTGGTGTGCGGTCAGATTCAGCGTGTGGTTTGGTAATATTAGTCAGATGTCGAGGCGTTATATATCAGAACAACCAAAACAGGCGAATAGAATTTGCGGCGTCAACGGAGCGGAAGAAAGGATAAACATGGACGGCTTCAGGTGACATGTTCGCGGCACTGGTCTTCTCCTGTGTCCCATGTTTTGAAGCCGTACTTGGTTTCAGGGCATTCAAACTTTTCTAATTACGCTGACAATCTATTGGCTTCTGGTTTTAATATGGAACACGTGAAAGGCATATTATTAGTCAAACGGAGGAAGGTAAAGATAGGTGATTGCTAAGCCACAAATTCGAAAAGTTTCCGTGAATAATTGAAAATTAAAACATAGAGAACAGGAGTTGTATATTATAAAGCAGTTTTCTAACAACTAAGATCAATAGTGTAAGTGATCGGAGTTGAAACGCACCTGCTAGATGACGCTTGGGGTTTTGATCGTTCTAAAGCTATTAAATTTCAACATCTTTTGAGAACAAACTTTTGAAATATGAACAATTTCAAAATACTGGATAGATCCTTGTTAGAGGGATTTTCCAACTCCAGGGTGAGGTTTACTCGATATTTCAGTCCCATGTCTCGGGCCTTCTTCAGGCGATATATATTAATAACATAAAGACTTGCACATATCTAACAACTTCCCTTAGTAGTTTCTCGGATAGGTCGTTTTCGTGATCTTTTTTCCGATCCATGGTGATGTTATGTTACCTATCGTCTTTTGTTTAATTAGATAAGTAACAATAATCTAAAAGGACTGAAACTGATTGTAACCTATTAATATAAAAATAATCTTGCTCATCACTGAATGATAATTTCTTTTTTGATGAGGACTAGAAAAATCACTGTTCAAAGATACCTTCTAGGAAGTTTCCAGTAAGAAAGAAAAATGGATATTAGGAAGAAGTGAATTGATCGTTAAGAAAAAAATCGTGGAGACAATACAAGAATCGAGATGGGGTACAGTAAGATACACAGAAAGCATAAGAAATAGAAAAACGTATTCAGATACGTTCAAATAGGAAAGGAATGCTTTCTAGATTAATGACAGCAACTTGGGTTTTGTAAGAAGCGTTTATTTAAGTTTTTTATTTTTTTTTATTTTGGTGTTATTCAACTTAATTTAAAGTTGTCTGTCATTGCACCAATTTTCATACAGAGCCCCGATTTTCCGATCTTCAGTTATCCAATACTGTGCTTCACTTGATGTAGCCGTATTTAAATATTTTCGAAAAAAACAGAAAGAAAATATTGGGAAACATTTTTTTTTCTTTTTTATAAAATTAAATAACTATTAGATTTTAATCATTATTTTAAATGTTACTGTTTTTTTAAAAAATCCTTTGTTCACTTTCTTTGATTGTTTGTTCACTTTGTTTTTGCTTAAGTAATTATTCCTTATTTCGTTATTTATCCTGTAAATTAATTATTTGTATCTTTACAACTTATATTACATTTCCGAATTTCTTCATCCATAATCCCCTATCCGTTATTTCGTTTTTATTCGTCGTTTCGCCTGTCCGATATCTTTAGTTTTGTATACGTCTGACAATCGGTTACTGTAATTTATTTCTTATGGGGTTTACAAAAGCAGTTATAATGTTTCGATGCCCTGTTCGTTAAATCATCAATTGCTCCAAAGAGTACTTTCGTTTGATGTACCTTGCATATCATATACCCATATTTACTACTTGTATAATCTTCCAGGGAAGAGAATGTAATGTAATAGGTAGTATGCAAACCTTTGGTATTTAACCAATTGGCACTGCAGGACATAGCACTGGTCAGTTACGAAGTTGCTTCCAGATCAGAGCCAACACTAATACAATTCCGCACAAATTATTTTCCAAAATAAAAAGACAGTAAATTGAAACTCAATAGAAACTTAGGAAAAATTAATTACTAAGCAAGCGAAATATGTGAGATTTCGTTGGACCACTTGAACATTTTTGCCCTCTGTTTGTCTGTTTCTTTGTTCGTTTGTTTCTTTCATTTTAAAAGATTTAACATGTGTGAAAATTAATCTGAGATAAATAAATTAAACACACAAATCTTAACTTTGTTTATTTTTCTATTTGTACGCCATCAGATTAACAGGAAGAAATGTTTGAGGCTGGACGGATTTGCATCAAATTTTTGATACAAAGCTAATGAATGGTCCACAATAGGCCCATTGATTTTGGTGTCACACGTTAATACACAAAATGGCTCCCTCTCCCCACCAATGCTTGCTCAGTCCTCCTATATCTCATATATTCGCTAGAACATTGCGAGACATCAGCACCTTTTAAAGAAATTTAATTTAAGAATAACACATTTCAGTATTTTACATCTTGTAAAGTTCGAATTGAAAATGAAAAAAAAAATCAATCCCTTTAAGCATTTTTCTTATTATGAACTAAATCAGCTGAAGAAGAATCTACAGTTAAAGATTGGTGAGACAACGATATGAAATATTCTTTCAAAAAAAAATATTTTGCTACTTGAAATCATTAGCAAAAAACTACAAAGGTATCTTTAGTGTCGTCTTCTCTCCTTTCGTCAGATGAACTTCCCAGAGAGAAATCATCAGAGGGTCAATTCGATCTTCACCAGAATATTATCCGTAGTGCTAAAATGATATCTCTTCTTCACAAAAAAACACGCAGTATTTCCTTTTCTTTTAAGTTAATTCTTTAGCCTTAACATCCATTTTAGTGCTAATTTCTGTTTAATTTTATTTCACCTCTCACGTGTGCTTGATTCTTTTTCTGGTATTTTCGTCTGCTAAATATTAAGAAATCCGAAAGGCTTATTCAACTTCATATGCATAACGTTGTTTCCTGTCGCATGGATTTGAGGTTCCATTATCTATCTAAGTCTTGTGTTGCAAAAAAAAATATCATTTTTATAAGATTCTGTTAATTGTTCTATTTTTTCTGGTCATTTAGTTAGATCAGGCTTCTTATGTAGTCAAAAAGAAATTTAAAAGTTATCGGTATATTAAACATCTTCTTATTAGTATTCCTCCAACAGCGTGATTAATATTACACTAACATTGCTGAATATATCCAAGTATGAATGGAATATCACAGAAATATTCAACAATATTGACATTCGGATAGATTCCAATTAAAGAATTTAATAATGAAATGAATGCAAAGTGTGATTTATCAAATTCAAAATCAGTAGCCGTTGAAATTAAAATACTTTGATGCTATGTCAATCTACATGAAAGTTAATGTTGGTGATACTGATGACAACATTAATAGATTTTGTGAAATCTGTAAAAAATTGTTAATTTACAAACCAATTATTTTTACAGGAAAAAGAAAAAGGCAATTTCACATGAAAGTTCATAAAAACCTATCATATTTTAATTTTAGGTAAATTTAAAACTTTGCATTAAAAAAAATCTAAATAATCTATACGGCAGAAGGTAATTTATTAATTTGAAATGTTTAAACATTTTAATGAAAACTGTTTGCGAATTACGTAATACCTCATGGAAAGTCATTGTAGATTTTAACCTCTAACCCCTCAACTAATTGGGCTCAGTTGATTTGCCTTTTCATTAGAATTTCGCCATCCTAGAAAACTTAATCAGTCGAGATTAAAATTTGAAAGCCAGTGAATGGAAGATTGTGATTTTGCTGATTCATGTTATGGGTTAAACATCAGTGGTGATAAATACTTTATTCATCCTGAACCCGAAAATGGAAAGAGATCGACTCCAATACCAAAGGGAGGAATAGCTTAAACCTAAAGTTTTCAAAATATTTTATATAGAAACTTAGTGATTTGAAACCGAAGGAAAAAAGTATATTAACAAATGAGGGAGGTCAGTTGTCAAAGTTTCTTAGTAATGTTTTAAGCAGTTTATTCGCCGCCAGAATTGTAGATTTGTAAACTAGACAGAAATTCTAATTGTATGATCCATCGATTTAGACTTGTAGATATGGATAAATTCTTCGCCATCTTTAATTTTTGCAGGTTGAGGAAATAAATAAATAAAAACACCAGTAATAGCATCACTGCCTCCATTTCACAGCCCTAAGCCATTCAGTTACTTCAATCGGTTTAACCTGATGTGAGTGCTTCGAGGACCTGGCAGCTCCGGGGTCTACCATTGCGGACTTGGGAAACACACCAAACATTAATCATACGGCACTGTCGCCCTCGACATTCTTACGATCCATTCAGTTTTCGTGGAAATCCCTCTTAATCTCCCTTAATGAATATCAGGAAACGAATCCTATTGGAAACGCAAGAGGTCGCTGCGGCAAATGAATTTCCCAAGCTAACGAATTCTCCCTCTACATTTGTGGTATCTGAAGGAAAACTAATACGGATTATTGGAAAATCTCGGGAAAGGCAGAATCTATTTTTCCCTCTTATGAAGCTAAACTGCCAAATCATTGTGAATTAATCTACTCAGATATGTAGAACTCATTCTAGTGTTCTTGAATTTTAATGCTATTTTTTTTCTTTTGGAAATGTTCAAACTTATCTAGAAAACCCGAAGAGTTTTTTTTATTATATTTAATCTTATATTTAATTTTAGAACTGGAATTAGTAAGTAAATTAGTAAGTAACTCGTACTATCAACTTTTGATATCTCAAAAATACTAGCAAATTCCAACAAATTAAAACGATGGATAATAATAGGAAGCCATGAAATATTTTTTTGTTATTCTAAAATCTTAGATTTGCTATTATATAAACGAAAATAATATTGTTACCAGTGGATTGGGTCACCTTCCCATCGGGTGAATCGACTCGCCCAACCTGTCATCCCTGGAAGGAGTTGACCGTTCCAAGACTGAATGCGAGGCAGCCTTTGCCTATTTACGGAGCTGCAGAGCCGTATTCAAGCAAGTCGTTTGGGCGGCAGCAGCCGCAGGATTAGGCTCTCCCTCCCCCGGAGCCGAAGTCGTTTAGGCGGTCTGGAGCCGCGAGTGTAGGGACTCCAACCGGAGCCATAGAAGTTGTTCTGGCGATAGCCAAGACGTATGAGAAGTCTCTAACCGGAGATAGCCGAATACGTTACAGCGGCAAGGAGCCGCAAGAGATACTCCGAAGTCCGAGAGAAGTTGAGTCCAGTCGACCAGAGAAGACGGCGGAGCTC
>JAFIDM010002131.1:6942095-6970034 GCA_023159025.1 Thereuonema tuberculata
CCGGAGTATTGTGGGCTTTAGACCCATTGCCCCAAACGCCGGTAGCAATATTATAATACTAAAAAAATATAAATTACTTGTAAATATTTTCTCCTGAAAGAGGATGAAATATTTTGTAATTTTCATAAGTATATTAAGCAAATTAACAAAGGTAAAGAAGCTGTTATGTATAAAATATCAAATAAAACTCCAGCTTGGGCTTTTGAAAAATTTCTTTACGTGTTTGATATTGTTAATTAGTCAATAAAACATTTTTTTTTTTATAATGGTAAATTAAAGAATAAATAAAAATTATCTCATAAACGTATTTGAAATCTAAATTTAGGTTAAACAACTGCTGCGTATTAATGAAATTCATTACAAGTGTTTGTAATGAAGACATCGGTTGACTTGACATTTTATTTTTGAAAGTAAAAAATGTTCTCACAAGAAGTTCTGTCTTTAGTTCTGTCTGTGAATGAAACAGAGGACGGACAGACACATCTAATGAACTGTTTTTGCTTGAAGCACAGTTTCACCATTAATTGGTCATTGATTCCGATTGAAAAACGAAGCAATTGCTTTTGAATGATAGAAAACATTCATTTTATCAAAAGAAAGATTTTCTCAAATAGTTTTACAGAAGAACGCCAATTAAATTCAAAATCGATTAGTGTTGATGATTCAGAATGAAACCCAAACTTGTGTATTGAAAGAATTTTTGTCTATATTTTTTTAAAATATTTATCATTTTTCTTATTTTTATTTATTTTTAACATATAGAATCTTCAATGAAAAATAAGTTCGATTTTAATGCAATCCAACTTCTCAATATAAATTCAAAGAATGTAATTTAATTTTATATTTTTTTTCCCTTTATTTACCTACTTTTTATTTTAAATCCCTTGTTAGCCATAAGTGGATACTGAAATTCTGTTATTCCTGGAGCAGAAATCACCGAAATTGATGTTTTGAACTTTTATTTGGAGGATTTATACTCTTTCTATTAAATTGCCACGGATCCAATGTATGTATATCACGTAGTATGTTTTTAAAAGTGATTGTAAAGACAATGACAGAAATTATTTTCAATTTCTTATATAAAGAACAAATATGGTGAATTTATTAAAATAAATCACTTTATGACTGATTTAGTTAAAATCAAACATCATGGGGTTGACGACATGAATATACTTTTATACTAAGCTTATTTTTACACGCAATAAACCTCCTGTTCGTTCTGAATTCTTCGTTTTGAGTTTCAATCAACTACCAACTCTTTGTGATGCCTCAGTATTCTTTCGTTAGTAACACAGAAAACTACGCGACTGTTTATGAAATATCTAAAAAAGAATATCCTCTTGATGTGCCTCCAAGTAATGCAGGAACTTTAATGATAGACGGAGATGTTTTATCTTTCCTTCTTAATAGTTAAGAATGTAATAGACATTTACAATAACTTATTCACCATGGAATTTTGCTGCTTTTGCAAAAAGTAACCAAAATAAATTGTTGAGTCAAATGTATTCATTAAATGGTAAACAATTTGATTTGACTTATAATTTCTTACAAATGACTTCTTTGTTCGAAGCCAATTCCCTCACATCAATAAAAGAGAAAAAAATCACCCTACTAAATGTAAACTTCCGGATAAATTAAGTTTTTGTTTAATTAAAAAAAACGTTTTACTTAAATAATCTTCTGGGCATCTTGACCTATTTCGTCTGACGCCTACATAAATTGTGAAACAAATTTCCTGAAATATGAACAGGTTTTTAATATTGAAACTACCTTCGCTTAATATTACTTACTTACATTACTTGATTCTTTCGACTCCAAATATTCTAAATATTCTCGGAGTAAGATGGATAGAGAATCTGTTCCCACATATCTATCATTCAGCTCACTGTCGAAATTTACCGTCATGTACACGTGGAATTCCAGCCTCAGAGGAGGGACTGTGGCAACCAGATTTCCCACTAAATTCCAATAGGAACTGTGTGTAAGTTTATTAGGAGTTGGGGGAGCGAAATATTTGCCTTTCTCTTTAATGTACAGTCGCCCAATTTACTGAGGAAGGAAGAGAGTTAAAACAAACCATCCGGCGTTCTTAGGTTTCCGTCCAAATTACAGCAAGCAGAGATTCCTCAGTTCGAGGCCAGTTTCCTGACTTGGCTTTTATGTCTTGTAAGCGCCATTAAGACAGTGCTGTTCAGACGAAGGCAAAGTGGATTCACTGTAATATCTGTAATGACTTTATCGTCGACGTAGAAGACCTAATTACCAAAGACAGATACATGCAGTGCACGACAAATACCAATTATCTTTTGGATCTCCCATTTCTATATTTTCCTTCATAAAATTTATATCCCAAATAATTGATTTTGCTATCATTTCAGTTCAGTTTTCTTTCTCCATTGAAACTAGAAATTGTTAGTTATTTTTAAACGTAATGGAAAGTTTTCCCATAAGGATTTAGGTCGTTTATGACCGATTGAGAAAAACGGAATTTTCAATTTAACTCTTGTATTTTTAATTTAATTTGATAACTGAAATTTAAAAATTTAATAAGCTAAAACTTAAAACATGATCGAATTTATATGATAATGATAATATAAAATAATTTATCAATTTCCATTATATGAATCATACTTCTTTGATATATTTTAAGTTTTAACATTTATTAAAATATATTTATTATTACGAAATAATATCTTGTTTATGAATAAGTTTGTAATTATGTTTTTTTAGTTTTTAAGTAATGCTAGTTATCTAAAACAAGAATTTGTAAATAATGGATATCTTTGTAAAGAAAAGGTACAATTTTTCAAGTAAATTTCATTATAAATCTGAAGTTTATCGTGTGCAATTGAATAATAGGTAAACTAAACGCTGACGCTGAAGTAGGTATTAAAAAGGTTTAACTTATGAAATGTAATACAATTGGTTTCGATTTTCCACAAATCATTGATAAGTAAAAGATCTAAGAAAACATGAGTACGAAAGGTTAAAAACTGATCAATTAGAATTAAAGTATTAACATAAAAATAAGCAACTAATAACACGACTTGAAATAACTTGCGTCATGAAGAATCCCAAACTAAGAGTAATAATAACAAAGACATCATATCACCTTATTCCTTTTGTTGAAAAGCTGTGAATAAACAAATAAAAGAAGAAAAAAAATCAATATATTTCTTAATATTAATATTAATTTAAAATTAAAAAGATGCATTTATTTTTCTCAGTTAACAAACTTTATTCCTTAGTTACGTTAAAAACAGTGTTTTTTTTTTGTATTCATCTATTCATGTAAAGTTACTAGAACATATTTAGAGCTTATATAGAATATAAAAAAAAGCATGATCTGATTTTGTCTGCTTTTTGTTTTGTTTTTTATTATTAATTTTATTCAACTATTTGTTGCTGTTTTTGTTTGATTTTAATTGATTCTCCTTTGCAGGGACTCATGGAATGATGCATGGTCCGATTTTCTCTCTGGAACCTCCAGGAACAGTGGATTTCTCCAACAACACAGGAGCCAGAGTGGAATGTGCTGCTACGGGGAGTCCTTCACCAACCATCCGGTGGATTCTTTCAGACGGATCCCCGGTCACCGATGTGCCTCGCATCCGCCGGGTACTGGGTAACGGTACGCTGCTGTTTCCACCGTTTCTGGCGGAAGAGTATCGCCAGGATGTCCATGCAGCCATTTATAGATGTACAGCCACCAATCCATTAGGAACTGTGGCTAGTAGAGATGTTTGGGTTAGAGCAGGTAAGGGTTGCCTCAGTTTCAACTTTTTTTTAAAAAAAGTAATTAACGTTTGAGTCACCTAGAATGGGAATCCTTAGACAGCTGTTTCGCGTGTGAAGATTGATCATGCAGATTGAACTATTTCGACCTGATCTACAAATTAAATGGTGACGAATACATTAAATGATTAGAAATGGCATCGCTATTTTGTAGTCTTTTTGTAATTTCTAGGCAAGCTCCTTTAATAATTTTTAAAGTGATTTTTTTTTTCTTTTTTCTCCCTAAATCTATCAAGGGTTTTCTTGTAGAAAAGCATTAAGCTATTTCTTCCATCTTGAATAGAAGGATCATTATTAACGTTTGATTGATCATTTTTTTTCCTTCACTTCCACTCCTTAAAGGCGTTTTTGGTGATAACCATAAAGATATACATTTTCAAATGCATTTAATCATCATTGTTTCTTGAAACGTGAAACTTCGTTACAATCTAAACCTTGGCTTTTATTTTCAAGTTATACTTGATTGTTTTGTTTGAATTAATGAATTTGATGCTAGAATGATTAATAAAAGAATCGAAATAATTCTATTTATTATTCTATTCTAGATAGTTCACGGTTAAACTAATATCAAATGATAATTAGCTACTTTATTCATTCAGTGAAATGAACTGTGTTTAATCAGATAAGCCATTTGGTTTTAATTAATATTGATATTGATATTGCAATGTTTGAAATTACACTGGACATAAAGCGACAACTTGCTTAGGGAGAAATAAGGTGTTTTGAAACTATTAATTTAATTTAATTACTAGCAAAATTTAGTGAAAGAAGTGGATTGAATCTATGAGCTTAATTTTATTTGTTACAATTATCCGTAATTAAATTTGTTCTTTTTGCCAAACCATTTATTAACAAGTAGATTATAGAAAAATAATGTGTCTATTTCTCTTCCAAACTCAAAGAATAGTTAAAAATTCAGTAGAGAAACGCTACAGACAGTTCAGGCTATTATGGTTAAGTGGTTTTCAGATAGTTACTTCAAAATTAACGGGTTTCAGCGTAAACGCATCGCGTGCTTCAAACGTTTACGTTAGCGTTTTGGTAAAGTTTGGGAACTCGATTATTTATTTCTAATTTCTACGGACATTTCTTACGTAATTCAGATTTCCATAACTTAAAGGCAGTCTGTTATTCCACGAGTTATGTTTGAAAACAATTTAAATACAGAAAGTTCTACATTAGTTAAAGATAATTCGAAATTTTAAAATCTAATAACGAAAACTGATATTTTTCGCACAAGAAGTCTAACAAGTAATTTAAATTTCACTAGATTAAATTTAGTGATATTTAATCGGAAAGCATATAAAAATGTAATTTCTTAAACGATGTAAGAATTTAAATATTAAAAAATGTTTAGTATTTAATTTAATTAAAATTGAATATTATAAATATTATAAATTACTATATTATAAATATTTTAATTAAATGGTCTTAACGAATAACCTTGAAACAACATTTTTGACTAACAAAACTAGTTAAATTAATAAAACAATTAAAAAGAAAAACGAATAGTTTAATTTGAAGAGGTAACTGGTATGAATATTTCAAATAACTAAAGAAACCCATTGTCCTTATTTAATGCAAAAATGATTCGAAAGATGGGTTAAAAATATATGTAATTTAATGTAATCGGATGTTATTTTCATCCATTTTCAAATCTGGCGAACATAAACAATCAATAAACAATCCATACCTATCTTACGTTTCTCAATAAAGTTAAAAACATGCACATTTTATAATAATTTAGTATTAACAACTGTAGAAAGAAATATATTGGAATGTCCCAACATTTGTTGATTAAAAGGATGAAACAGCATAAATTGATGACATCTGCAATGCAAGATCATTTAATATAGAATCCAACTCAAGTAATATGTAATTTGAAAGAAGTTAAAATTTTATTAGAAGATGTTAACTATTATAGATTAAAAATAAAAGAGGCATTGTTAATTAAAAAATATAGGAAACAATTAATTAATAGAAAACAAGAGCTTCCAGATGTAACAAATTCGTTGAATATTCAATTATTATAAAATATGTATGTTTTTAACTTCATTGGAAATTTATGGTATCTATTAATTGTTTATTCTATTCAGATTTAAATTTATGTTCGCCAGATTTGAAAATAGATGTAAATCACATCCGAAACATGTTATTCTGGATTATATTATATGTTTATAATCCATCTTTTGAATTACTTTTGGATTAGTTAACTGGTAAGTAAAGGACTTATTTCAAAATAGCAAAAATTAAGAATAAAACATTGCGTTGATATAAAATAAGTTTTATCGCTTCTATAATTTTGTTTTTTGTGAATTACCACGTTGTTCGTGTGATTGATTTAATTATTGATTAACATGCATTAATTTACCGGTACTAACGGATTAGTAGCAAATGAAATAAAGTTTAAAAATAATTATCTCAACACACTGATAACTGTAATGCTTCGCAATTTCCATCTTCAGATAATCTTTCAGTATAGGAATTTAGTTAAAAAGGTAATTTAAACATATTCATAAAAATCCGAAGTTGAAAGGTTAAATTAAATGACCGAAAACAAAATTAAATAAGGTTAGAATAGATAGGAAGTATGTTCATAAAAATTAATATTTCTGGGTTGAAAACAAAAATTAGGAAAGATAATTCTACAGGAGATTCTTTTCAAATCAAACTCAACCAATATATTTGATAAAAATTAAGCGATTATTTGTATTTGATTAAGAAAAAAAATCATTTAACGCTTGTGAATATAAAGCACTCTCGAACCACAGCAATGCTTTGTTTATTATATTTTTCAACTTCTATCTGTTGCTATTTCTGATTTTCCGATAGAATTAAAAAAATTTAAGAAACAGAATTGTTGCGAAACAGGAAAAAAAAAACAAACCTACAATTTTTCTGTAATCCGACAAATAATTTCTTTTGGTATTCGATTTGAAACGAGGAAATCGAAATCTGCATTTTTATTGCCCTATTTACATGAAAACCACTGTATGTCTTAACCTTTCAGTGAAGTATAATCAGAAATATATCGGACTGCTTTGTCTGCTTCAAGAACACGAAGAGATTCATCAAAGATTGTAGATCACCGAGTTTAACGACTAACTTTGTTTCAGTAAATTGTGTATTAGCTGTATCACAATAATCCTAATTCTGAGCGTCTAATAATAGAGCTGTAATCATCGAATTTGTAAAAACTCAGAATCTTTTGTTTGCATTTTTTCATCATTTAATAAATCATTGTCTTTGTTTTTATTTACATAATAGAATTTTGAATTTGTTTTCCGTCAATCATTAAGACATGAAATATTCGTATAGTTAAAAGTTAGGAAGAGAAATAATGTGTGACTTCATTTAGTTAGTCCATCATCAAAAGCAAAACCAAATAATTTGAATGCTTCTTAGTTTAAGAAACGTACAGTAATAACTTCCTACAAGTTTAAAGCTGATTCTGCTAAGATCTTTAAAACATCCATAGCTTCTGTTGTACTTTTCTTTGTCATAGACTTTAACTCAAAAGACTAACTTACCCCTCTCCCACTCCAACAATAAATCAGGCAGCTATCATTGCAGATTTCTCCAGACATTTCTTGTGTGACTTTAACTCACTTATATCTTGTTACATTATTTAGTGTTTGAACTTAAAATTTTATGGTTTGCAAATACAGAAAAATAAATAACCAACTTAAAATTTTAACCGCAATAAATGGCAAACAATTCTTGGAAGTTAACTTTAAAATATTCTGTTTACCGCGAGAAAATTCAGCTTGAAACAAAGAGGAGAAGATCATGAATATTTCAATATTCAAATGTCGGTCTGTCTTTTAACAAATAACCTGGATGATCTTTTGTGAACCCGATTTGCTGCCATTGATAATTCTTTTTTAAAAGTCGATCTTAACTTTTCAGCTTTTAACTCATCTGAATGAATGAATAAATAAGGGGTTAAATTGTTACATTTGCCTTCATATGTTTTGCAAAATTCTACAAAATGAAATATCTCTGAGTAATCATAATGAAAATATCTCTTTCTGACTGAGTTTGCGGAATGACACTGTTAAACTTTCACATTCTTATTAGTTGTTACGTTAAAAAACCTGTTTCCTTGTATGGTTGATGCGATTCTTATTTATAAACTTATTACAATTTTGGAATTACTTAAGCCTATCATTTTATGTAGAATCAGTCAATTATGGTTGCGTGACCATTGTTACAAAATTCTGATATTTCTTTTTTCACATAGTCGTATATCGTTTGTAAAGTTCAATTAAAAAAAAAATCATCTAGCTTTTCTGGAGCAGCCATTTTTTGAAATCTGGAGAATATCAGTCTTTTCTCATTTCAGAGACAGAGTTGAAATAGAGACCCTGGGTCAAAAAGTGGAAGGGTCTCCTAAGTGTATCCTATACACTAAAGTGAACTTCTTATACGTCAAATTTATCATTGAAATGTATGATATGATTATTCAGAATTCTGATTTTTTGAGTCGAAATATGTTATCAAACTACTTTATTTTAATAAATATCAAAATATTTCAAATAAATAATATCAAACTATTTTAAACTTCATTTTTTCATCTCAAACGTAATATATCTAGAGCGGTTTTATAAAATATGAGGCTTGATAGCTAATCCTTCAGTTTTACAGGCCTTTAACGATGATATCCAGTTCCATTTTGACCGTTTTGAAAGCTCAGTGCTTCAATTGGGAGCTACTAAAATTTTGAAATTTAAACCCAATAAGCCTCTGCAATAGAGGATCATTTGGAAAAATTTAAAATTTGATGTTGAACTGATTTGGGAACTGTTATGAAAAAAAAATCTAATAAGTCTGCGCTGTAACTTTATTAATTTTGATGGTTGCCTTTATTTTTCATAACGTTTAAAGGCTTACTGTGCATTAAACAATATTTTTAAGCTCTTTGTGACTATTGAGTCTTTACTGAATTTCGTGTTTGAATATTAACAATAACTTCTTGATTCCTCTTTTGTTGGTGCATAGACTATTGACTACGAAAATAGTTTCTCTCCTTAAGCTGCAGTAAATTCTATAGGAATTATTTTCGTAAACTGTGTATAGAGTATTTTGAATGAACAGTTAAAGATAAAGAGGAACAAGAACTTTAGAGTGAGTGTGAACCTACACTTCAAACTATATGTTTTTCGTCATTATATTCATTGTCTTGAGTTTTCAATTCCTAAAATAAAAGTGAAAATGGCAGTTAGTTTAAGTTAGTTAGTTTTTTTTTAAATTGGTTTTAACTTCATGTATAAATAAGTGAAATCAGAATTTTTGAAATGCAACCACCTTTCATGTGAGTGATCTGGCGAGATATTACAAACTTATTACAGCAAAAGAAAAAGAAGTAACAGCGACCCTCAAATGAAAGTGAAACTTTATTTTCCAAAATGTTCTTTTATCACTGAAAGTGCTTCGCTAGTTCTGCTTTTTTTAGTTGTATAAATTTTGGAAACGTGATTCTGTAAACAAATTAAGCTATTCATTATTTTAGGTAAAGAAAAAATGAAAAATTGTAAACATTTAAATTGAGTTATGATTCTAAATTCAAATTTTATATCATTAGCTAGAAGCAGTCAACAATAAACAGCGAGGTCTCGAAACACAGGCCATGCTCCTAACTGGTGATCACCAAAGAGTGTGAAACAGCTGTTCTAGGATGTCACTTAGTAAACAACTTAGTCTCACCCATTGATGTTTGAGCTTTTTGTTTCTTGATTTGCGACAATTTAACAAAGGCGATTTTCGAATGCTAATATTAACATGTTTGAAAGATCAGATACAATGGTTAACTGAACACCTAACTAGTTACGTAAGGCTTTCTATATCATTTTGTTAGTAAACAAAAGTAATTGTTTAACTTTCCATTCCTAACAAAAAGATAAATTCGAGTGAAGCAATTTATTTTTCTAGATTAAAGTTTATTTAATTATTTTAAATTAACTTATTTTTCTAATTAAAATAGTTATTAAGAATAGTAATTAAAAATGATTAGCAATGCATGTCGACTTTTTTATTCTATTGTCTTTAAACTAGCTATAGTCCATTCAAAGACAAGGAATAGGAGACTGACTGATAAATGTTTTCGTTTTTGTTTTTTAATTAGTTTTAGGCTTCTGAAAGATGCCTTATATCCCCGGTTTGTATATGTCTGTCTGTGGACACATATCCCATAATGCTTCTCAACGGCTTCTGTTAGCTCAGTTGTAAGTGGCCTGAATGTTGAATGTTGTTAAGTGGCCTGTTAGCTCAGTTGGTTAGAGCGTCGTGCTAATAACGCGAAGGTCGTAGGTTCGATCCCCTCATTAACTTAAGTTGTTTTTTTTAAATCATTATTAGTAATTCAGTGTATTAACAAGGTTTGAGTTAAGAATGACGATTATTCCATGTAAATAGGGGCAGATAAGATAGCATGGGGTCGCAAAGAGACTCGTGCGAGCATTTTCTAGACCACCCCGGCGCAGTCTATTCTAAAGTAAAGGTGACTCAGAAGGCGTTGCGAAGCACTGTGATTGGTTTACTAATCACTATCGCTACCTTGTTTTATTACAATCGCGTAAACTAGATAATTATTATTAAAATGATTTTCATTTCATTTTGCTGAGATACGAAACTATTTTGTAGTTCTCTGAAAGACGGAAGAATATAAGTTTATTCACAAATTCTAAAACTGAATTGAAGTATGTTAAATATTATTTTTAATTTCTTCCAAATAAAAGAAAATTCTAAGGCATTATTCCTTTATAAACACATGATGTAAACTTTTAAACTTATTCAATAATTTAAAATTGAAGAATGTAAATAAAGACGCATTGTTATTCGACATCATAGTTTTGAGATAGCAATCTTTATTAAATGATTTTTTTAAACTTTTTATAAGTATTACAATGTTTTACACAGAACTAAACTACGGTAAAAAATGAGGATCACCTGTGTAATATGATTAATAGGATGACCACCGTAAGTAACAGAGATTAAATTTGTGTATGATGAAGTGAGACCAATGTCCTACCATAAAATTATACTACAGGAAACCGAGTTTCGAGTGTGGCTGTTTCTATGGGACTTTACAGTAAGTAATTCCAATAGTAATCTTATAATGACGAAGGGGAAGTTCGTAAAATATATGTATATTTTCGGTATTAGTCCAATCACGTTTCATTCTGGTTTGATGTCATTGCAAATATTACTCTCTGGAATTCGGAAGGAACCATATAATATATTAATACATTAGCATTATCACTATCTGTAATGCAGTGACTTTTTTTTAGAAAAGTCGTTGTAAGTTACTTTATTTTATGACTTATTTTTTTAAGTACACTAACTACTATTTTTTTATAATTGGATTCGGATTAAAAGTCAAATATATACTCTTGTGATTCCTGAACATTACAACAAAAGAAAGAAAACTTACATTCAATGTCATATTCATATCTCATTTATTATACCTTTATTTCAAAGCTTTATGATAATTAACACATACTTCTTCAAGTTTCTTTCGCTACTTTAGTGAAATGTCAACTGGTTTGAGCTTCATCAGATTTTTGTGTTTTATATGGTAAGAAAAATATGTGGATACTGTAACTTCGCATTATGACTTTTTTGAATTAATACAATCACGAGTTTTATTGTACTTCATCATATAGTTTTCAACAACAAAAAAATGATGTTGTCGTTGTTTTAACATTATTGCCAAGTAATCAAATACAATGTAGTAATAACTTCAGTATCAAAATAAATTATTCTAGAGTTATGTTTCAAAATAACATGTTAATTCAAAAAAACTATTTAAAAGTTCATTTTCTAATAGTACTTTCTATAAACACAAAATCTGATTAAGTCTTAGATGTGTAGTGAAAAAACTTGAAAGTAAATTTTTAAAAATGAAAGCTATAATATCAAGTAAAAATATGATTTGTTTTTGAAATATTTCTTTTAATTTTATTTGTATCTACGTTTTGATTATATATTATATGATTATAATATGTTAATGTAAATATTCCATAATTCTTTCAAGCTTATTTAATTGGTGAAAGAAAGAATATTTTTTTACATGTTTGAAATTAATATTTCCATAAGTAATTAAATGACAAAAATCTAAGATCTGAGTAAAAAAAAAGGTCTCTTTGACTATTTTCTTCTTTCCCTTTAACTGTTTCTCATTGGCTTAAGTGGAACATCAAGATTTTTCCTAGTTGTCTTTTTAAAGTAGTTCACTCTTAAAAATAAATTGGAAAAATCGTCTTGTCAGACTTGGACTTTGTTCAGTCGTCCCTTGTGTGATGCTCTATTCTTCTGCCGGTTTCGCTTGGCCACAGACATTTTATCTCTTTGTTCTTGGTGTTTCTTTCTTTTTATCATGTTTTCTTTCGTTCAGTCTTTTCTTTTCAATTGTTTCTTTTGTTTGAAGAATTTCCTGCTTTCAGAATTCCAATGATGCGTTTTCTTTTCTTGTTGTGTCTTTCTGTTATCGTGGTTTGGCCTCAAACCAATTCATCCAAACAACAGCAAAGAAATGGCAGCTTCTGATTAAAAAGTGGCTCTCGAGCAAATTATAATTTAACAGAAAAATAACAGTAATTACAACTTAAAACAGTTAGGAAAACTTTAACTAGTGGTGTAACAATGGAAGTTGAACTGTAATTTTTCATATTCTAAATGAATTTACTAAAATAAAATTATTCACATTAAACAAAAATCTACAGGACTACCAACAATGAAAAACTCTTATTTACAAGTAAAGATAAAACTTTAACAAGAAGTTTAAAACCACAAAAATGTCAACATTCTAGTTAAGATTTTTAATGCAAATGACATCATGTAACCCGTGATCCAATTAAAATATGTATCTTTTATTGTTGATAATTCGGAAATGGAACTTATTAATCCGATACTCATTCTACCACAATTGCTTTTGGATACGTTCAAAAAAGTTTTGTTGTGGAAGCGTCTGTATGTTCACGAAGTTGTGCCTTAAATTATTTAACTGAGTTTCATTATTTTCTTAGTTGAAGTAAAAGAAGAAAAAGACTACAGCAATGAAGGAAGACTTGATGTAAAATGATAACACAGGTTTTCGTTAAAAGCAATTTTCTATCTTTTAAAGTTTTTCCCTGTGGGATTCTTTTGATGAAAATTGATCAGTAAAATTTCAATAGAAAGTTTAGAAGGAGAAAAATTATCTCTCACTGACGGAAAAAAAGAACTACTTTTAAATCCATTTAGTAACTTTGTAATAAAACTTCGAATGTTCAGTCAAAAAACCAGTTGAACTGGGAATCCATTGTATAGTGAGGGATGCTGCTGCAATGAGGTTCATATTAAGGAGGGGGATCAGGAATGGGGGAAGATTGAGGCAAAACTATTTTAAGTTGTACTGTTTAAGCAACGAATCAAATTTTAAGAAAGTCAGTCCAATCGTTTTAGAGAATGATTTCGAAACCCAAGTTTTGAATGATGGAAGCGATGGAGACCAAAATGAAAATTTTGTTTCAAATTGAACCATAACTAAGGAACCTATCAAAGAAATTCCGTTCTTTCGATTTCATAGGATGAACATGCAAACAAACAAAAAACAACAATATTCCATTTGAACTTCACAACTGTAAAGAAAATTTTCTACAATAAAAATCAAAATTAATGAAACTATTCTCCAGTTCTAACAAAAATTGAAAAAAAAATTACAAAAGTTTATTCTGTTTAATCATATTACATCATTTCCACACTTTAGATTGTGAGAATTTTTAGGTTACCTAAATAGAATGCTTTTAAAAGATGACGATCCATTCGGTCAATTTTAGTGACTGCATTGTTCCCATATATGAATTCCACAGAACATGTCATGTAACAAACGGAACGCCACCAATTATGTAAGAATGGCCACCTGTTAAGAATGGCACATGATAAAGGCTCTTCTTGGTTAGGTAGTGTTCGGCTACAGAGATTCTTTTAAGTTTTTAGTAATATTTCTCGTTTTCTTTATCTATTTACCTGTGTTACTAAATTACTTCATAATCTGTTCTTAATTTCCAGGCAACATTACATATTCTATGAATTGACACTCGTGCAATAGTTTTTAACTATATAGCAATGGAAAAGACTAGCAATCAGGCAACCAACATGGAAATACATGGAAATAAAACTTTTACTATATCAAACCATTTTAGCTTTTATAACCATTGATAAAAAAAGCACATCCACAGTACTAAATCTCTACGACAAGATTTTAACGGATATTCACGTAATTTTTAGTGATTTCTATTTGTGTACTAGCCGGGTACCGTCGCTTTGCTCCGGAACCCTTGCATATATAGCATTTAAAAAAAAACTTTATTTATTTAGCAAATTAATATTAGAGAGTTTTTTGCCATAACGTGATTTATATACGGGAAACGCAAATGTCACGTGAACGAATACGGTAACCACAATAGCAGGCTCTGTCATGAAGAGAGTTTTTGCCATAACGTGTCAGTGGACACGGTAAGCTAATAAACAAGATGGAAGACATACTTCCGATCGCTGCATTTGGAGGCATTGACGATGATTTGTTTGAGGATCTAGTGTTACACAATATCCTGAGAGAAAGAAACATTCAGGTTCGAGAAGAGGAAAATCCAAGGTTGAGTTTACATGAAATGAATGATAAGGATTGTCGATTGTATTTCCGTTTCGAAAAAAACGATATACAGCGACTAGCAGATGGCTTAAATTTACCAGCAATACAGTTTTCTGGTGAATCTCATTCCACAAACTCTTATCGTCATATGGATTTGTCCCAATTACTTCACGCAAGAGTATCAAGTCATCATTCATGCTAAATTGCATTCGCTCAGGTTTATCGGAACTCATGTTTTCTACCGTGAAGTGATACTCCATTCGAGAAAAGTTAAGGTATCACGTTACCGGTATTTGCTCTACGGAACAGTGATGCATGCGCAGAATACCAGTCATGTGACATTAGCGCTACCGTATAGAATAGCGAGCTGGGCAAAAACTCTCTATTGAGATCGGAGAATATACGGTAACCTGTTACATTCCTGCGCATGCGCACAAAGACAATATCTCCAAGCACATTTTTTTCACATTTTTGCATACCAGTATCTTGCAAACGCAGAAATGTTTATGAATGATATATCGTTCGATAGAACTTTCAAATACTAACTCAATATAATGTTCTCTTCCAACTTTTGTACTTTTCGTTTAAATTGAGAAAATGTCAAAATTTGACGCTTTAAAAGGCGCCATCTTGTAAACCAAAAAATTTTTTCGAAAGATTTTTGTGGCATTTTTGTTTGTGTTAAAAAGATCTACATTTTATCCATTTGCATGACCAATCTATGTCTTACAGTTTGGTCAAAAAATTGGAAAAACTTAGTCTTTTGACAGAATGACAGACAGAATAACATTTTATATAATATAATAAGGATATGTCTGTGAGATATACGTAGGAGAGGATTCCATACGAAATTTAAGGCCATAATTCGGTCACAATAGCTCGTCCACTTTAGAAAATAATTAGCTAATCTACTACAATGTCATATTTAAGTAGATATGAGATGTGATTAAATTTGGAATATATCGTTCTGTTCTAAATGACCAGCTATACAAGGGCCAAAATACTCAACATAAAATGCATTGTCAGCATCAAACTATATTTTAAAGTTTAATGTTATTGCAGACTTCTACATCGATTATAATGGAAGCCAGTGTTTATCGGCACTTCACAATAAGGGCCAAATACTATCCTCTAATTACTCACAGAATAGTACTGTAATTGCATGGAATTTCCTATTTAAAGTTGATATTCATATATTAAATTTTAGTACAGATAAATGCATGTAAGGATCATTTTAAATAGGTGAAAAAATTCGATATGCTTAAATAATTAAAAAAATATTGCATTGACTTACATTAAATTTCAAAATTTAAGAGTTTAATCTTTTAGTGTGTCTAGATCTCTAACTTTGTGTGATCAGATATCTATTTAATTTAAGAAAAATTAAATATTTTATTAGCTCATCGAACAATATTGTGATGTAAATTAATTATGATTTTACAGCTTTTTACATTACGCGGATAGACAATAAGAAATTTAGCTAATCAATACTACTGTTAAGAGTTATTTTATTTAGGGACAAAATTTTACATTTCTTTATTTTATTTTTTGATCACATTTACGGTGTTGAGATTCTGGCTGACTTGTTTAATTACTGTTCAGAGCTAATTTATTGACTTTCTGATTAAATAAAACATTTTACTTTCAAAACTATTTACAGTTCTTTCATATTGAGAAAGCCTTACAATTGTTATTTTTCTATGACTATATTTTAGGAACTTAAAGACTTTTGGATTGTGAGTTTTGTAGGATTTTGTTTTGTTTTAAATCCCATTGGACTTAAAATGAAAAACAATATTCAATTGTAAACAGTCCAATCCAGGAAAGATTATTATCAAGGAAAAAGCTTTTTATTTTCAAATACGAAAAATAATGATAGTACAATCACATGAACTCAATCGTAAAAAATTCATAAATGAAGTTAAATTACCTCGATTTTCTTTCCAATTTGAGATTTAAAAAACATGTTTTTGTTGAATCCCCTTCGGAAATTTGAGTCTTCCATTAGAAGTTATTTTCCTTCCAATTTCAAGTGAACAGAAAAATCCTAAAAAATATATATATATATATATATATATATTTTTAGAGAAATCCTAAATACAGTGCAACTTGGATAATTCGAAGCTGAACGGACCACTAAAAAACTTCGAATTATCCAAGACTTCGAAATAAAGAAGTTACATCTTTTAACTTTAATATCAGGTCCACTGAATGCTTGAAAAGGTTATTCTGTCAATAAGTAAATATATAGTCAGAAAGATCATGGTATGAAAGACATAAACACTATATGTATGTAAACAAAAAAAGATTTATATTACGTAAGCTACAGTACATATTACATTCAATACCGAAAATTAAAGTTTTTCAAAAAATTGTGCAATGTCTGATTGTTTTGTAGAATTCGGTCGCTTAAGGTTAGCAAAATCATCATGCATGTTTAGTGAACAGAAAACAGCTTCACTTACGTTGGTTTGTCCTTCAATGTACCGACGAAATTCGGCGCTATCCCGTACTCGTTGGCGATTTGGCATTTCTTCTTCACACCCTTTTCCACCTCGGGAATGACGGCGACCTTTTCAACGAACGTTAAATTCTTGTACACGCGTGGTTTGCTGAAAGACATGGTGACACTGACAGCAGGAAGCTCGAATGACATCTGAAGCGTCACGTGTCGAACGGTGGCGGGAAGGGATTTCAGCTGTCACGTGTCAAATTTCTTAACGATGAAACGCAGAAAAGTCGTTATGGTTCGAAATTTTTTATAAAAAACTTCGAATTAAGGAAGTTGAACTTCGAATTATCCACGATTTTTTAACATTGATTTAATAAGAAATTCAAGGGACTAAGAAAAATCTTCGAATTAACCACGATTTCGAATTAAAGACGTTCGAATTATCCAAGTTTCACTGTATATATATCTATATACAGGTTGTCTGTAATTAAAGTTCACCTCTTCCACGCACTCTACAGCTAAAACTACTTATGGGAATGGCATCAAATTTGCTGTAAGTCGTAATGACGCCAAGGGAAAGACATTCATTGAAAAAAAAAAATTTTTAAATAACCACCAGCGGGTGTTTACAGGCGTGTTGGTATCAGTAATGCAAATTTCCGTTAGCATGCCATCCTTCGTATCACTATTTGCGCATCAGCCTCACGGGCGATTTCATTCAAATTTTGTGTTCAATTCAAAATGACGCTAAGTTTACCAGAACATACGTTATTTGTGAAATTGTTTTGCCAAAACGGGAATTCTGCACCAGAAGCTTTGCGGAGGCTTAGGTCGTTAATAGGACTTCGACGAGGTCCAATAACTGTGAATAGTTACGAAAAATGATCCTCAACTTTGAAGAAACATTGAATGTGAAGCCGGAAGAGAACGAAAGTCTGTTGTCGCGCAGGTGGTTGAAGATGTAGCGACCAAAATGGAAGAGGACAGGATGTAAACTGTCAGAGCCAGCATCAGAGTTCGGCGCGTTGCACATTCGTTCGGCCAACCTGTTGCCACTGTCCACAAAATTCTTCGGAACATTTGAGCTACTATCCTTACAAAACTTTTCACGTTCCACAAGGCTGCCACCTGATCCGCGACAATGAGAGACTTTCGCGCTACAGTTCTTAGCTCGGATCGAAGTTGACTCAGAATGGCCCTGGAACATTTCCATCTGTAGATGCAATTAACACTCATAATTGTCGCATTTGGGCGACAGAACATCCCAATGCATAGCTGGAAATTCCTTTACATTCCTCAACAGTGTCAGTTTGGTGTGGATTTACTTCAACATTCATTGTTGGACCGTTTTTGCTCGAAGAGTGTGGCCGCACAAAATTTTATTCAATATTCTGTTACTGGCAATCAATATGCATCATTATTAAACACTTCAGTGATTCCAGATCTCTAACAACGTCAGTGTCGTGATTCAACAAGCTTCATGCAGGATGGAGCTCCTCCACACATCGCCAATCGTATTAAACAGTTGTTCCGCAATCATTTCACTGATGACCGGGTTATCAGCCAGCACTTCAGTACTGCTTGACCCGCACCCTACGCGATTTTTGGCTGTGGGGATATCTTAAAGATCTGGTTTATTGTGACTAGCAACCTTGGCAGATCTTAAAGCAAGCATATCACGTCACGTGCTCAACATTTCCAGGAACACCTTGCATTCAACAGTTGAACATGCGATTCTGCGATTTCAGATGATAGCAGATAATGGCGGTCAACATATTGAACATGTTGTGACTTTACCCTTATCAGCAATGTGCTGCATTGTCATGGTGAACCTGCACTCCTACAAACGTCCCCTGGTGGTGACTTTTGTAACTAATTTTTTTTTCAAGGAATGTTGTGACTAAACAATATATGTTATTATCTTTTCATTTAATTTACAACAGCGAAAGTATTGTTATAACAAAGGTTATGATATGTTAAATGTTAGATCAAGAGTAATTGTTTGTAAATAACTGTAAGGAACAGATATTATGATTGTTGTTGGAAGAGGAAAAATAACAACCTCCGAATGTGATAGGAAAAGAAGTATGTGTGTCTTTTAAGATAATTTCAGGAAGCAGAATTGTATATACCGTATATGCTCCAATAGAGGCCCCCGGCGTTTATTTGCAAAACTAGCCTCGGCTCCCGGCGCTTAATAGAAACCGGCTGTTATTAGAGGCCGGCCATTATTAACAAAAACCTTCAGAAGGCAATATTTTAGACATAAATACCGGCTAATATTATAAAAAGCTACTTTATTTGAATGCTACATAAGACTGTTAAAGATAAATGGCAGCCTTTCTATACCTTTCGCTGCTATTCGTCGTCCGAATCCGCAATCGGAAGTTTTTTTCGCGTATTCCATCGCGCGAATCTTAAAGCCAATGTCAAATGATCGTTTCGGCGGAATTTTGTAAGGCAATGTACCGTAAGGTATTACGACTACAAAGATATGGACGCTTACACTACTACCGGTAGGCTACTGCTAGAAACCGGCTACTATTTGGCCGTGTCCTCTCTGCAGCCCGGCGCTTATTAGAGACTGGCGATAATTAGAGCCTCGGCGTTTATTGGAGCATATACGGTATATATATATGAATGTTTATGAATGTTATGTAAGTGTTATGAATTATTATAATTTTCATATATATATTTTAAGAAGATATAAAGGTAACGTTCATTTAGTTATTTTGAGTAAGTTGTGAAATAATAGGACTATTTGCCTCGACGAACTGAGACTGGTATCTAGGCAACCAGTAAATAATAGATTCAATATAGAACATAAAATAATTTCATCGGTTATATATATGACACTTCTTTGGATTGGAAGCTTTTTATGATTTGTTTGTTTGCAGTACTTTAATATTTTTCATCTTTGGAGGAAATTTCAGCTGCCATTTCTGTTAGCATCGGAATAATTAACCGAATTCAAAAAAATAGACGAATGAATGCAACCATCTCTGGCTTCTGCATTCATCCGCCTATTCTGTCCAGCTTGGTGTAAAAAGAACTGGTTGCTCACTCCAACAAGTTTGGGAGCTCAGTAGGACTATATCATTCACCCATTCCGCTCATCAATCACAACAACGGAACATTAGTGTTTTCAATTCCAGTCCATGTGCCTTTGTTTATGGTGTTCCGACGATCGACACCAGAGGGCACATACAGCAATCTTCTTCGATGTGCCTTTGTTTATATTGGATTTCCGACACTCAACACTAGAGGGTACACTCTGCAATCCATTGATTGGTCAGCGATTCACGATCCTGATTGATCACGATTCCTACAAGGTCAACAGTCCGTGCTTAAGACTTTCTTTTAATTGGTGTAATTTTGTATAAAAGCTTGATTCCACAATTGTTTGTCAGCACTGAAATGCAGATGTAAGAGGAAGGAATGCAGATGTAAGCATTTCGAAACATGTATGCTTATTAAATTTTAATGTCTTAATTTTTAATTTTGTGTGTTCTGGCCTTTTTATCTTTCTAAGGTTTGATGTTTAAATTAGTAACTGTAAGCAATCGTCAACTAAAACTTATACGAAAATTTATTCCTAAAAGCGTATTTTAAAATTTTTAAACAATGTAATGAAACTATGAAGGAATTAAAATCGAACCTGACATGTGAAATTTTACGGCAATATTGGATAGTTGGCATAGTAAGGATTCATCCTTTAAATCTTAATTATGATTTAAGCATTTGATTAACAAAAATATGTGTAATATGGTGAGAAAGACTTTTTGAACACATTACAGTAAGGTTTTGTTTTGGCTTACCTGAGTCTTCTGACCTTAAAGACAGATAATGTACTTAGCCTAATTACGATACAATTGTTAAAGCAAATGCTATGTAGACAGGGAATAGGAAAGGCACTGAAGACAGCAAAGTTTTATTCTGGAAAATTTCATCTGCCGAGATATTTTCCTTTTAGCCTACTTTCCAAGGAAATTGAAGATTATCAAATCAATCCAGTCAGTCAATATGTGTGTGCGTGTGTGTGTGTGTCTGTCTGTCTGTATGTGCAACGGCGTATCCAGGATTTTTGAAATTATAGATGTTTAACCAAAAAAAAAAAGTCCAAAATTCTTGAGTTCTTTGGTTTTCGGATTATTTTTTTTTTTTTTCAGAAAATATTACAAAAAAGTAAATAAAAAAAAAAAGTAGGTTTTAAATTTCTTTCAAAAATTTCTTATTAGAGTTTGATTTACTGATTTCTCACTTGATGATTTCTTACATACTTCGTCTGATGGCTTCTCTTAGAATTCTCATAAAAAAAAGTCATCTTTAAATTTGATTCCATCGAAAGGAGAAATTCTCGTTATTAAAGGGTAATCATTATTTTCTTTTAATTTATTATCTTATTCATTAATTTAAGAAATACATTGGTTTTTTTAGTCAGATATCCTCAGTTAATTTTCAATTGTTTCACTGCAGTTTCTTGTAACAATCAAACAGACAAACTTTAAGTAATTAGATTTATTTGGGAAAAATTATACACATGAAAGATTTTAAGCAAAACAGGACGAATACATTTAGTTTCCTTATCTTTTTTTTCACTCAAAAAACTAGCAATAGAAGTTGAAATCATTATGTTTTGGCTGGAAACACTCCAATTTTTCTTAGGTTTTAACAAGATGCTTAATTCTCAACGGGATGTCTGCTAAAATTACCGAATCCCAAAACCGTATTTCAATGGTTAAACCAGGGAAAAGAATGTAGATGAGTGTAAATTTTAAGCAGCAACGAAGATAGAATTGGAAGACCAGAGAAGTGGAAATGGCGCGGAATAATGCAGCCCATCCGTATATGGAAGCATCAACAGAAGACCACCTCTTCCCTATCTACGTTGGTGGCAAATGGCCTCGCTCAAAAGAAGCCGGTTGCTTAATAGGTTTTTGAAATTTGAGTGATTACTCCTCCAGGAGCCGTTAAGGTGCGGCGAGAAAACGTTGTTTCCGTTTTTTAGCTGTGCCTGATGCGGAAAGCCTTTGACTCCATTGCTGCTATCAGTGCCGCAATAAACCGCAAGTAAGGTTAACAGATTCACCAATCAATACCATTGGAATTCAAAGATAAGAGAGGACATCTCAAGTATGAAACACATTTTCACTTTCCGATTTCAATGCACAAAACAGACCACTTTGTTTCCCTATTGGTTTCTGTTAATAAAAGACTAAAAAAAGTTTGAAAGTATTTGGTAACATTCCCACAATTATAAAGAAATTTTTACTTTTGGGATTTTTTACTTTGAAATCCGAGTCTTCCTAAGTACAAAACTATGAATTAGAATTAAAAAAAAATATCTTATTTTATACAGTAGTTGTTTTAAAACTTGTCTTTGTGGAACAAGTATTTTTATATCTGCTTGGTAGCATAGCTGAATTATTGGAAATAGTGGATATATACATTGATCAAACATTTGCAGTGTTCTTAATCAGAGAAAGAAAAAGAATATGAAGAAAGGTGTTAGATTAGATGAGAATAGATATTCAGTTTTAATTCGAAGTTAAAAAAATATTGAAATATTTTAAGTTTTAATGCGTACTTCAGAAACAAAATTTCTAAATTATTCCGTATCTCTTACAGCTATGATTACAGAAGTTGAATAAAGGTCGCGGGAAGAATTATTGTGAGGCGGTTATATAGACACTCTCGAGTAACTAAGCAGTCAATGATTATCTTGACACAATGAGAAGAAATGAGTCCAGTCCACGAAGAAATCAAAGTGATATAAAATCAAAGTGAGTTCATTTGCATCTTCCATGAATGATTATTTTCATTCTTCTTTTGAATAAACCATTTTTATCTCTAGATCTCACTCTTTAAAAGCAAGCCATTTCCTGTTCATCTTTGTATTGTAAGCAATACCACTTTCCAATTGTTTATAGATAGTTTTACAGATAATCTAATAAAAAGTGCTTTCAACCTTTTCCCCTAAATAAGTCAATAGCAAGAAATAACATTAATTTTTCAAAGATTAAGGGCTTCAAAAACATCAAAACGCCTTTAAATTTCTTAAGTAAATTTTATGAAACAATAAGCAAGATTGCCGTGCTGGCGTGGCCGTGCGGTCTAGACGGCAGGTCTGCCGTTGCGGCCAGTGTGCCAGTTCCCGGGTTCGAATCCCGGTCGTGGCATGGATGTTTCTTTCTTCTTTCTTCTCCTGTTTCTCCTTCTGTCCGTTCCCGTTTCTTTACCCTGGCAGTTAGGGTTAAAATGCATCTCCCAACCCGCAGTTGAAAGTCAGCGTGGGAGATTAGACTTTCATCCCCCGAGACAGTGAGCTGTCTGAGGGAGGCCTTCGTCCAGCAGTGGGCTGCTAATGGCTGTTAGATAGATAGATAGATAAGCAAGATTAATAATTAAAACCTGATTAAATGTAGGCCTACTCCATAAATTTAGATAAAGGATGACAATTCCGTAAAATTAAAAACCCTCAATTTTTAATTGTAATTATTAACATTTTACATTCAATACATGTCGGAAATAATATTCATGGGAATTTTAGTAAAATACTAGGTCATCCCCCTGTCTCCCCCTGGTAAGTATGAGATAATCCAAGAAGAATCGATTCCAAGCGGTTATGGCAAAAAGTGATATTTTATTCCATTTTGAATGAACTCATTAATTAATAGCGCGAACAAGTAGAATAAATGTAGGATTGGATATTTAAAAAAAAAAATATTTTATTATCTTTCTTTCTCAGCAAGGAAAACTAATAATTGAGGGTTTTAATCCATACTAGCCTAAACCTCAAAAAGCAAAAAAACCTCTCTGCTTATGCTTGGGATTGAAGGTTCCTGAGGAGCAGTATTATCTTATGTCCTTATACTATAAATGATCTTTTTTGTTAAGAAGTTGAGTGGCATTTCTAAGAATTAACTCGGTTTTTATCTACAATTATTTTCCCCTGATCTAATCATTGGAATACCAATTTCGAAAAAACAAAGTTTATAATTTCGTCTGAATCTAAATTTCGTTTTAATTTTGAGTTATGAACAATTTATTATAAACAAAGTCCACAATGAAATGATTTGAACTGTCTTATCAGGGATGTTGACAATTTCAGTTTAGTGATTCTATGTTCTATTTTTACATGTTAATTTTAATTTTGAAGCTAAAAAACAGAAGCATCAGTTTACAAAGAAGTAAGAAGTTTCCTAATTGCATTTGTTGAAAAATTATCCGCGGGTTTTCTTTTCTTAGTGGATGTCTCTGCGGGCGCGCATTTGTGCGTCTGTGTTTGATTAGAAAAAAATAACGAAAAACAGAGAAAATCAGAATTTAATGTAATGCTATCATTGATAATATTTTTAATTTGTATTTTGTATCTCATATTCATAAATTTGTTATTGCTTTGTTTGATACTCTTTTTTCCATAACTAATTGATGTTATTTTTTATTATTGCATTTATTTTTTATTCTTAGCTTTGTATTACATTTATCATAAGAAATTGAACATCTAAAATATAAAGCCTTGATTCCTTATAATCGTAATTTATAATCGACGAATTATATGATGAATTTAGTTTCTGAATTACATTCTTGTTTTCTTCTCGAATGATCTTTGTACTGTTTTTTTTTATTGAAAAATTGTAAAAAAAAAATGTTTTGGGTTATTTTTTATTTTTCATAATCTTTTCTTTCGATCGTACTTTGTTGTTACCAATTAATACACCAATTTTATCTTATTGAATTCTAAAAGCATAATAATAATAATCTTCTATTGTAACGTCTCCGTGCGGTCGATTGTTGAGCGTTTTGTTGTGTAGGATGTAAAGATACTCTAAGCAAAGCAGAATGTTTTCAAAGCCAAGATGGATCGAGAAATTCTTGAGCAGACGGTTTCTAAACGAACCACAACTTTAACCGTCATTCAACGAACTGTAACTGTTACCACAGAAGTCCTCATTCTGACCACAACTAATATGTTGGTAATACAAGGCGGTCTTAACTTGAGCGTTCTGTCCTAGACGGTCATCGCCTGTCTGGAAATGCCTAAGGTAGATTGAGGTGCCCTTCGCAAACATCTCTGAAGAGTTGGTAGCTCTGAAAAGCAAATCATCTCTGCCGTTCGTAGGTAGTGATTTGGAGTTGAAATAACAAACATCACCGGTTTGGTTTGTTTTTTTGTTTTTGTTTATTATTTTTGCATTCTAAAAGTGACAGGCATCGCAAATACAATATTTCAAAAGGATAATTCTGGTCATCATTTTTAGGAGTTTTCATCCAAATAGTTAAGTCATTTCAAAAAAACCTGGGCTCCATCGTTTTTCAGGCGAATGCACAATGATTAGTTTCTATGACAACATCAGAAATATACATCCGTTTATCTGATTACATGTCTAGAGATACAATATGCAATTTAATACATTCTTATAAATAAAGCAATCTCATAGATATCAACAAAATTATGTTGAATCCAATCAACTATTTTCTGATGTGATGAGAAACCATCAAAATAAGGCAACTGTTCAGTTGTTTATCACAAACAACTATTTTCGTTTTAAATCGTAAGAAATATAGTTTTGTTAATTTTATTAACGTATACTACTGTATATGGTATAGATATGCCGCTACTATAGATATTTTTTCCCCATACTTCAAATGATATGTTTGCTTCCAAACTCTCTTTTTTCGATGTTGAGTATTTATGCAAAGACTAATTACTTCATCAATTTTTATTTCAAATCTCTGAATTTTGTTAAATCCTTATGTTTTCACCTGTTGGTGTGAGCCTAATTAATTCTCCAGTTACTTACTCATTAAACTTTCTTTGTAAATAATCAACTGTATTATTATTATTATTATTATTATTATTATTATTAAATAATAAAAAAAATGGCTTAAAAAATGGCTTATTGAAAATACTTGAAAAAAAAAAAAGTAAAGTAAATATATCATTAATTATTTTATATTGTTTTTCTTTCCTCTAAATATCTCTATTTGGAAGAATTTAAACTTCAAAATGGAGAAATGAAAGGAAAGAAAAAAATAAAAAAAATAAACACCAAAGTAAAACATAAGACTGGTACTATTAAATAAATATTGGAGCCTACCCTCCAGCGGCCTCCTCGGCCTGCACGGGCAGGCTTTGGCTTCGTGCGGTCCTCAGGGCCTGATCGAGTCTTTAACTTTAACTTAACTATTAATAAAACTAATATACGTTTCAAGACATTTCAAGCACGTTATCGAAAAATACCTTCAATACTAATAATCAATCATTTATTTATATATGTCAACCCATCTATACTCAATTATTGTTATTTTCTTTATTTTTTTTGTTCTTATATTTACAATCTTGTAGACTTATAAGCTATATATTTTTCAAATGTATACTATGTAAATATATGTATACAAGAAGAAAGAAAAAAAATTATATAAATATCAGAACCCGTTGATAGGGATACCTCCCTAACGGGACTGTACTGTGTTATCTATCTATGTTAATAAAAAAAAAAAAAAATTATTATTATTATTATTATTATTATTATTAATGTAATGATGATGACGATCTCGCTTAAGTTCAACGGAACTGATGGAAACTGTAGGGCCTGTAGGGAACTCCATCAAATATTGAAGTTGTTTATCAATACAACCAGTATCAATACACGTGAAAGCATCCAATTCCAATGCAATTCAAGAAATTCGAGAAACAGCCTTCGCTGAGAAAATTTCCTAAAATATTGACAAAACTCGCAGAGTCAACAGATCAAATAACTATGTTATTTTCTTTAAATTTTTTAATCGGAATCTATTACATTTGCAAATACTTTTTAAGAAAATCTATTCGTTTTTATACATCCTGAAATAACATTTTTTATATGATTTTATGCTTCTCTTTAACTTTATTAAAAAAAAAGGAAGTATTTAATAATAAAAAAAGTACTTCAGAGTAGTAAGAATAAATTTCAGTATGTAGTGCAAGCAGTGGAATTTTTAATCCTATTTTTTTTCTATTATATATTACCAAAAATTTTTAAATAGAAATAAATTTATATATTCAATTTAATGGTAAATGTCAATAACTGTTTAACTTATGTTTAAACATTTATTCTTTAAGATTTAACATAAGATTTGATTTAATAATTTTGATATTTGAAAAATTTTGAACAGATGTTCTTTAATTAATAACTGTGAGTTTTTCTCTTTAATTTCCTTCTTGAATGTAATAATTCCTTCCACTTTAAGAAAATTTCCACGGGAAGTAACAGTTATTCATGGGCAAACGCAGCTGTGCGCATTCCCTGCTTAATGGTGCCGATAGCATTCTCGGCGTCACGTACATCTTGGCTGAAGTCTTCTGGTCACGCAGATCGGCTCATGGAGATACATTCGTCACAGTGCTCACGTAGAGCTAAAGTCAAGCGATAATGAGATAATAGAAGATCAAGTGATCCATGGCATCTACTGAGCTATCCAATCGGCCATAGCAAAGTATTGCTTATTTTATGAAACATGATACCTTATATTATTCATAAGTATGTTATAAGTGTGTTCTTAGATGAAGCTTTTTTTATATAAATTATTATATACTTAGCGAATATTGAAGTCTCAGGTCTTAAAGTGGTCATGGCAGTCAGATTAAGTTTGATAACATAGAAAGAAATGGCAAAATATAATATTACTTAAAACAAAATATCCCTTAATTACGCTTAAAAGATAGCTAGTCAACACAGTTTTTTATATGTTAGCTACTACTTATCATGTTAATATCCATTGCAGAGAACAAGTTTTAGAATGTAATTTTAAATAGAAATACTCATATCCCATGAAAAGAAAATTCAAAAATTGTTGGTCCTACGATAGTATTTGGGTTAATTTTGTTAAAGTTGAAACTATACTGACAGTTTTAGATTCTTATTAGTATGATCTCTGTTGATTTTAGTACTTATCTGACCATGGATCAAGAACTTTAGGATAAAAATAGCAATAATAAATTCGTATTCCAATTACAAGAAATCAGAAAAAAAATCGAGTTTCTTGATACATACTTAACTGTCTAGATAATAATTTT
>JAFIDM010002131.1:6973249-7026995 GCA_023159025.1 Thereuonema tuberculata
TCCCTTTTATTGTTTTTAAATTTAAGTAACAAACAAAAATGAATTAACAGAATTAAAAAGAAAGACAAAGGATGAAGAAAAAAAGGAAGATGAAAGTAAAAGAAGAAAAAGATGAAATGATGTTTGTTCATTTATAGAAATAACTGTCATAAAAATTAAGTAACATTGTCACTTGAGTTATCTCCGACAACAATAAGGGAATTGCCGCTTTTCTAATATTTAAGCTATTACATGAAATCTAATGAAAACATCATAAAATTTATCGAAGGATTGACTTTCAAACCTCTACAAGATGTCGCAGATCGACTGCATTTGTTTCACACCACGGCATTCCTCATTCAATATGATGCAAAAGAGTTATATAGCGTTTTTTGATCGGACATATGCTTTTCAAGACAATCGAGGTTTTCTGCGTCCGGAAGGGATGATGGAAGTGTGTTCCATATAAGAAACATTATTTTTTTCTATACAGGCGATTCCGTGACAAAAATATTCTTGGTGTCATTTGAAAGCTAACATTACGTAGATTATTTTCAAGATAACAACTTATCCGATCATTGCTTATAGAAAATTACAAAAAGCAATTCCTGCATCGAGTGCGCTTGCTCTTCGCTGTGCCTCCTACTGGCGTTGAGGCGATTGTGTTTAGAGGGCCATACCATTTGAACCGTGGGTTGGATTCACTTATTGCAACTAGCATTTTTGTAGCTTAATAAATGGAGAGTCAAATGACAAAGTGCTTTATCTTAAATGCTCGTCAGTCCCAGACAAAAAACTAAAAGAAATTCAGTCGAGCCCAATTTTTATCTTCATGTCTTCAGGTTTTTGATTTTCGATCATCCCTTTTCGATCATTCCTTCGGTCCTAGAAAACCTCGATTATCTCGAAAAGTATTCGTCCGATCAAAAAAAAGTTATTTTTTTGAAGCATATTTATGCTATTTTGAAGTAGGCCTACTTTATCTAGATCTCGAGTAAGAAAATTCAGTTAGGGGGTTAACTTAGTGGCTGCGACCTTAGTTCCAGGTTAGGCAAGCCTTTGCACATGTCACCGGAAGAAATAACCAGGTGATTGATTGTCTATAGGGCTTACTTTATTTTTGTTTTATTTTACCGAGCGAAGCTCGGGCTTCCTGATATTCTACTCTATTATCATTTCAAGATCGGCGCTGTAGATTACATGTGAGACAGATAGAAGGGAATACACGACTATCTCTGAATAGTAATCGCTTTGATCTAAGGACAGTCACAATATTGTCTAATTTAAATATTTAATGGTCACATATGAGCCTGACTTACTTTAACTGCAGCATATTCAACATCAATATACTAAAACTAAAATAATATAATTTGTTTACATTCTATATCAAACTTTATTCACTACGATTATTTATAAATTATCTCAAAATCCATCGAAAAAATTGTATCCAAAACATTTGCCAATCTGGAGAAGACTAATCTTAAAAGTAATGAATTGACAATGCTTTGAAGAAAATTATAACATCTTTTTGTATGCTGTATACTTTGATTCATATTAGTGGACGATTATTTTTCAGTTTTATTTTTAAATGTAAAAGTAATATAGCAAACAAGACTTTGCAAAAACATTATTCCAGAATAATCTTATGAGGTTTTTTTCTCTTCTTTTGTTTCTACATGTTTTTAGCATTAAGATTTTCATCTTGAAAAATGTCTTCTGAAATAGGAAAATCAGTTCGAAAACATGAAGGAAATCTTTCAAAGCTTGAAATACTACCCTCATAGCCAAGTTGACAGCATGATGGATCTGCTTTAAGAGTTGGCGGGCGTTAGCACAAGTGTTAGCTACCTTTATTTTTTTCCCTCCGCTTTTGCGTTTCTTTGTTACCCTTTTCTATATCTCCCCGCTGTTTTTGCAGAGCAAAGCCCCAATGCATTGATCCACAAGGTCTAATTCCTTATAGAGTCCAATGCTTTATTAGCTTCATTCATCAAACTCGGCAGGGATTCCTTAAGGAATTCAAGGTTCGAGAAAGGTTGAAGGAGTTAGGTTGACCTGAAGCTCTTCCGGCCAAACAAACGCGCTCTGCTCTTCATGAGAGATTTTGACTGGGAAAAGAGAATCCATTTAAGCGAAAACTGACATGGTATCATTTGGCTCCCAATAAAGTGGGAAGAGGAAGCAAAAGTAGAAGGCAACCATCGCAGGATTTCGGACAAGATTTGGATCAGAATTTAAGGAAAGCTGAAATAAAACTCAAAAGATTTTCAACAAAAATGATAATTGTCAGAATGTTGAACTAATCAGAAGAAGTTTAAGCTTCACTGTTTTAAAAATTTATAATAAAATTACTCTGTTTCTTTACGGTAGTAGCTAACCACCAAAGTGTATTTGGGTTTTAATCTTTAACTGCATCAGGAAAAAAATAGGATAAGAAAACAAATTTTGGAAGGCACGTTAGGTCATAAACACATGAGGATGCATTCATCTACGGTCACAATAAAACCTATACATCAAAAGAAAGTGAAGTAGGCGAGATAAGCCAATTGATTTTGACAAAAATCCGATCAGGAACTCCAAAGTAAAAAGCTCAGAAGTACGTTGCTGTGAAATCAAATATTTGTGATAATATACAAAATTTTACTTTAGATATTTGAAATTGTAACGGTAAATATGGGTTCTCACTCTTTTAACTTTAATAGAAATTGAATCTACTGATGTCGAAAACAAACAATGCAGTTACGATCAATAAAAGTAAACGAAATTATAGAAATGCTTAGAATTTACGTTCTTTTTATTAACAGGAGATTGAAATATCATTGCTCATCGTATAACGAATGCTTAGAAAGTTAAATCCGAGCTAAAGTAAGGAACTTTCTCTGTTGTTAGGAAGGGAATCGCTCCGCTTCAGTTGACTAACCAGTGGCACAGCTAAGACTAGGCGCTGTGAGCCATGAAAATCACACATTGAAGAAATAGGTGCCAAAATAATAAAAATAAAGACTCAGTAAACTTTTATTGGTAAATGTCTGTTAACTTCAAGCCCATCTTCTAACAATTTGGACTTACTGACTTATAACAACCTGTAAGACATCTATGTGGAAGACACTTCATTTGTTATAAGTAAGACAAGCCATTTAATGACCTATAATTTGCTAATAAAAGACAAATAAAAAAAGCATTTATGACCTAAAAATAGTAAAAAATGACAGAAAAATAAAAAAAATTACCAATAAAATATTTGAATTTATTACATTAGACTTTTTTATTTACCTTTTTTTAATTTTGACAACCAAAAATAGGTCTAGTTGTTTTCTGGTTTGAATGAAAAATTTGTTGGCTTGAATGAGGACAAGCAAAAATAATAAATAATAAATAAAATCTCAATTAAAAAATTACATTGCCTTCCAAAAAACTACTAAAAATGCTCAAAATGACCTAATAATTGCCAAAAAATGACCTATCCCTATAAAATGCCGGAAAATGCAAAAAAATGCCCTAACCAATTACCTTTATTTCACCAATTAATTAATGTTACACATTTTCATATATTCGAGCCATGTTTCAACCTTCATAGAAAAAGGATGCAAAATCATCAAATGCCTTGCCCTAGTTATAAGTCAGTAAGTCCGAATTGTTAGAAGATGGGCTTGAAGTTAACAGACATTTTACTAATTAAAAAACACTTAATATTTTTTTAATATGTCTACAACATTAATAATACAGTGATAGAAACGTTGCGGTTTGTTAGCCTTTGTCATTTCAAACTGAAAAATTTTAAGTATTTTTAATTAGTTTACTAATCTGTGTTTATTTTTATTATTACTGAACTTTTTATCACATAGTTATTTGAAATATGTGCCGAATTATAAAAATGTACCAACAAAACTGAACTTTGCATAAGTTAATCAAATCTAACCTATTCCAGTCACGCTAAATACTTTTAAATTTTTTAGAGTTCATCATTTCTTGAAATTAATATCTATTTGATATTTAATTCAATTTAAATATTATTTAATCTGATATGAAGATGTCCTAATATATTTTATCCTTTATAAAGACCTTCATTACTTTGAATTATTTCGTTTCGTGGTTCTGCTTTTCTGTACTTTATTATTAGTGAAAATTTGAAGCAACTTAAATTCGTGCATTATTTAATTGGTCACTTGTAAGTTTTTAACCATGGCATTCCGTGCACTCAATGTATTTTTAGCGACCCATTTGGGAGCTATTGTGATAACGACTAAAATCAGTAGCTATTGCATTTGTCCTGTCCGTCCGTCCGTGTCTGTCCAACCCTAACAACTCCCGAACGGAAGGTCGGATCGACAAATGGAATTCACCATCGAATTCAGAGGCCCAAACAACGTGGGAATAGGGTATTTTCAGGAGCCAATGCGCCCCCCATGTAGGAGATATTTGGCAGTGTTTTCATTGGATTTCCTCTATTAACTTAAATGTTAGAAATACAACCATCTCATTTCAGTTGTAGGTTGATGATATGGTCTCGGACACATATACTAAGTTTATCGGTTCGAATCTATATAGCTACTTGATGGGTTTTTTTTTTCCTCTTAATCTTTTTTTTTCTCAATTTGCGAGTTTTTTTCTTATTATCCTAAGGCTTTTTTTTATTTTTTCCTAACTTTCTTTTATTTTTATTTACTTTAATGTACTTCCTTTTTTTATTATTATTTTTATTTTTTTTTATTATTAAGGGTCACCCTTAAATTTATACTTTAGCATAAAATTATAACCTGTTTGAGATACGGCTGCAGTGGCTGCCTTTCACAGTGATACAGATGTCAGGAAAGAATTACAATGAATAGAGGAGAATGTAGGAAATAAAATGAGTTTGATTGTAAGAAAATATATGTTCATTGATTTCCTTTTACTCTACATATTCTACCATCTTTAAAAACGAGAAGTAAATTTAAAATTTAAATGTACTAAATTTACATTGTAATATGAAATGATTAGTAAAATTATAAGTCTTATTTATAAGAAATATTAAGTTTTCTAAAGCATTTTAAGCATTAATGATTTTTGTATTGACTATTACAAATCTGTCGCTTTAAACAATTGCCTGGTATATCTAAAAATTCTTTAATTGCAAAAAAATTCAAAAGGACCTGTTGGGGGTTTCTATTATTCGTTGTAAGATGTAGTTGTTTCAGTTGGTTTGAGAAAGAGATGGAACGTTCTTTTTTCCTATTGTTTATTTCCTATAGGAAATGTACTTTGTCTCTTTAATGAATCGATTTTGAGTTGATAAATTTTACATCACCAGTCTCTTAAGTTGGGGAAAGAATAAAAGCAGGATAATTTTAATCTGTGCTTAGTCTGTGGCATTTAAAACTCATTATGCAGTAAGATTTCACGGAAAAATTTGCTAGCATTGCCTTCGCCATAACAGAAGGGCATTAATGACATAAAGTAATTACGTATTCTCTTCCCCTCGTCTCAGCTTATCGCTGTCGTCTGAAAACACGACGAAATATTCGTTTTGTTTGTCATTCATTCCGTTCGAGTTGATTGCACGCAGAAGTTGGCGAATGAAAAGGGTCCAATAAATGCATCGCTTTCCTGAACGCAGTGCTAGGTTGCTCCCGAGAAAAACATTCACACGCTGTGACTTCCCGAACGCAATCATTTACTTGAGTCGAATCGATATTTCTTGCCGGCATTCTTCAACCTGCTTCGGTCGCTGCTCATCGGGAGTTAGAAACTGCTCCCTCTTCTGGCAACAGATATTGAAGACGCTGTCGAATTCCACACCTTTCAAACGGCGTCAGGAATCCCTGTTTAGGCCTCTCGGCTTGAGCTACAGAACCGAGTTAACAGGAATCTCACAGAGGGAAGGTGCTGGCGCCTTTCGGATTCCCTGTATTGCATTCGCTTGCATTTTTGAAAAAAAGAAAAAAAAATGTGTCTCCTCTTTTTTAAAATAATAAATCTACTTTCAACCAAAAAAAGAAAAGCAGGAGTTACAACGTAGTTTGTGAAGGAAAACCATTGGAAATTTATTAAAAAAAACTCTTAATTTCCTAAAAGTTTAGATTTAGTGAAATTAGAAGTTAAAAGTGTAATGAACTAAATTAAGAAATTAGAGACAAATTCTGTTCAACTTTATTTTAATAAGCGTTACAGAAATTATTTCTTAAAGTTTTTTTTTCTTCGGCGTAGGGTCGTGGGCAGACCCCACGTGGTTTTTTTCATTCTTGTGGATCTATCGCAATAACCCCACATTGTTCAGAAATTGTGAAGGTAATTATTTTTCCATTTTCAATTCTGGCAATTTTTCACACCTTCTGTGCCATATATAGTGGAAGAGAAAGAGAAGAAGAAGAGACAAACACAGGAAAGAAAATAAACATCCAAGCAGACGCCGGGATTCGAACCCAGGTGCCGAAGCATCGGCCCCGTGAAGACCGCCATCTAATCCACTAGACCACGCTGGCACGGCTCAAACTGTTATTTTCAAAGGTTTAATCTTACTTCAGAAGGGGGGGGGGGGCACGGTAATCCAGTGATTTAGGATCCTGACTGGAGGAGTCCAGATTCCATTTCCGGTGGTGGTCGGAGATTTTTTTCCAGTTATTTCTTCTCCAGACGGACCCTAGCGTTTGTCAAACCCATCCCTCTGTCAAATAGTTTGTACCGGGTTTCTTATTCGGAGGGTTAAAGGCGGGCGAGCGTCTGACTGACCATCCGATCCCAACTTGGTCCAGAATCGCTGGGAGCCTATACCTCTCCGCAGACCTGCATGGCCTGTTGCAGTACAGTTTAATCTTTATAATCTTAGGCCAAACAAAAGCTTATCGGTTCATTCTGAAATCTATCTATCTGTCTAACTACGTATCTATCCATCCTCGTAACTAACAAATTATTTAACATATAAATATTATTTGGCTTCACTATTCAATTTTACATTTCTGTTGATTGAAGTTTAGATTATCCACAAAAACTCTCCTCACAAGACAAAGAAAAAAGCGAAACTTTTTGATTAAAATATTCCTTAGCTTCACGACAGCGAAAGATGGATTTTTATGATTTTACATTTTTCTTAATAAACTGAATCTTACTCCGAGCAATTTCACTTATGTGAGAGAGTAATCAAATTTTATGAATGTTTTCTACTCTTTAAATATGTAACAAAGGAAGACTGAGTCTTAAATCATTCACAATCCAATTAAATCAACTGTTTCTTTTTTTTTTCTTTTTGGTTTTTCAGATGCAAAATTCCCAACAAAACAGGCATTTTATTAATTACAGATAGTTAATTAATAATTCTAAAAAACCTTCACTAACTAAAATGGGAATTAATATTGAAACCAAAAAAGCTGGTGTTTCAAATAACAATTTTGGCAAACGGAAGAATATCAATTGGAAAAAGAAAAACAAAATCATAAAATTTGTAACTTGGAATGTTGGAAATGTCTTCCTAAAGAGTCAATTAGATGCAAATCTTTCCAAAAAACAGATTCCTATTGTTGGCATTACTGAAACGAAACGAAAACTTTGTGGGTCTAAAGAAACAGAGAATTATATTCCGATCTTTCGCAGAGAATCAAAATCTGTAAACGACCAAACTAGTATTATGTTTATGGTACGCAAATCATTGAAGAAAAAAAGTTGATAACTACATACAGGGTCGTCGGGAAGTTCCGAACCCCCTATTATGTTATTATATCAAGGAGTACGGTAACTTCCCTGCCATCCTACATAGTTAGATTATGATGCTTCTCTTTATACAGTAAATGACTTGTACATTACTTGAATATATCTGTATGGGAAAGCTTGACTCTAGGTAGGGTGCATCCAATACACATACGAACCACTTTTTCTTCCAAGAAATCTCTTCCCGTAGTTTCTTTACTTCAAATCTTAAAAAGTTTTTAATTCCATAAAGATTTGACTTTAAAGATCAAAAGCTAACAGAAAACAAGTTATCATCGTCGCATTCACTACAGTATTTAAAACATAGGATATCAGCATCAGAAAGTGCGTCTGTACTCTATAACAAGAGATGGCTGATGTTGCAATGGAAATGGAATGAAGAAAGAAAGAAAGCAAAATGTTTTATAAAATTTACTCAAGGTGTTGCTTATTTTGTAATTTCAGGATCTAAATGCTTGAGTTAGTGATCGTATAGTTTCATGTATTTAATAAGAATGGTGAGAAACTGATTAATTTTGTATTATACAGGGTGGACCAAAAGTTTCCATACGTAGGATAAATAAAAACTTGTCTCAGAAAATGATTTTATTCATAAAATATGCTCTACATGATCGCCGTTACTTTGAAAACAGAAACGAATCTGTCTCTGCCACCGCTGTTGCCACACATCTGGTGTTATTATTGCAATGGCATGTGAATAAAAAATAAAATATTTATTACTCTTATGTGTGGAAACTTTTGGCCCACCCTCTATAATGAAATAACAGCTTCAAATGAAATGAGCTTCTCTCAATATAGAGAATATTATAAATTTACATGGTTTGCAGGAGGACAGAACTCAAATATTGATTTATATTATTGTTACTTTCATATGTTTTGTATACAAGAGTCTATCTTGGCTTTGAAATGGAATCTGATCATTTCTTAACAATTTCTTCTGAAGATTTCCCCGATTGATGTTAAATAAGGAAATCTACAAATTAAGGCAATATCCAAACTTTTTTTTTTTTTTAAAGTAGACTTTCTAAACAATTCCAATGTTAAACGATTATATCAAAGATTATCAATAATAAGAATGACATTGGAAAAAAACAATTTATGATTAATGAAGAATACTCTTAACATGATAAATTTATAAAATGTAAATTTCTTTATTAACTAGAAATTGGGTTTTTCTTCAATGTAATTCTTATTATTTTGATTGTTAAGCCTTGAAAGTGTACATAATATGATATGAAACATGTTGGCTGTATTAAGAATAAACATTGCAATTTCTACTTCGACCGGATTTTGTTTCTGACATTGATGTATTTTAGCAGTCAATGTTCTGATTAATATTAATGTAATGTTTGACAGGACCGTAGCTACCACCGGGGCAGCCGGGGCAGTGCCCCGGGGCCCCCGAGCAAAGGGGCCCCCGAACGAAGGGGGATTTATTTATTTTTTTACGAAACCATAATCACTTGTTGCCCCGGGGCCCCAATCCTCTAGCTACGGCACTGATGTTTGATCTACATAAGGATAATTACAATAAAGATTGAGCATCATTGTGGTGGAATTTTATTAATCGTTTATCTGCATTATTATTTAATAAATTTATGAATGCTTTAATTAGAGAATGGAAACAAACAAATCATGGTAGTTTGCACATCAACTTAAATTGAGATATTTTGTTATTTGTTGACTATATTGTGCTTTTGGCAGATTCAAAAGATGGTCTTCAAAGATCTGTTTATCAGCTTCAAATAATAGCTGACAAATTTAATATGAATATCAAAATTTATGGCATTTAAGGGAAAGAATCTATTTGTACTCAGATACGTGTGGAAATATTCTGGATACAAATTGTGGAATATCTTCTTTTAGGGTTCTTGGTTATAATATAGTTATGAAAATGAAATTGACATTTCTACAAAAATTCTAAATTACAACAGAGAAACGCTGTCATTAATCACGTACTTTTCCTACTTTAGTTAAAATCGTACCAAATTATATTTTATAATACACTCATTGTCAAAAAACTTGCTCATCCAGAACAAATGATTCGGGAACGACGAAACTGGGAGTACGACACCGTCACAGATAGTTGTGCCACTGATTGCATGGCTGTGGTAATGTGCCTTATGATCGCTGCCTACTTTATAATCAGCGTGGATGTATAGTGCTGGTGTCTTTAGTTACGACTATGCCTCGGCTACGCATTCGACACAGATTTGAACAACTAACAGAGTTAAGAGAGGTCGTATCGTTGGACTGCGGGAAGAAGGCTGGTCGTTCCGTCGAATTGGCTGCCACCTGTATGTGCCGACTGTTTGTGCCTGTACTAAATTGTAGCAACGTCAGGCGCGGTATGACGCACATTGACTAGTAGTGCTTTGCCTAGGGACAATTGAATGAGTGAGTTGAAAAAGATATATATTCCACAAAATTGACAAAGTAAACTGAGATATATTTTCATAGTTTTATGCTATAAAAGTTATATATCTATATATTTACAAAGCACAATGAATTCACTTCACTTAAAGGTATTAAGGTATTAAAGGTGTTAAAGGTCAATGACAATTGTAAGAAGAAACAAAAAACTAAAAGGATCATGGTCGAATCCACGGGTCCAATGACAGGCTTGGGTTGAAGTCTCACAACAGCCACTCCAGTCCATTTCCATTGCGCTTGAGGGGTGACATCTTTACGCCTAATGAACAAACTTACAAAATTTCCATAAGCAATAACGTTACACCAAAGCATATCTTTGTTTGTTTAAATTATTCCATATTTGTAAAAATCGTGAAGCTTTCAAATGGTTGTAAACATTATAAACATTGCCTATCTTTTTTTGTTTAAATTATTCTTTGTTTCTATTTTGCTTTATAATTAAGCCTGAAGAAGCAGAAAAAGCAGCTTTCTGTGAAATATAGCAATGTTTAGTGAAGAACTTGTGTTTCCTGTGTTTGAATTAAGAATTGTTTCTATTTTACATAAAATTGATGCATTGAGAGATAACTGGAAACATCCTGTTCAGTGCATGAATATAGAACTCGGAATCCTCGAAAAATTTATTTTCATCCACATTTTACTTTTATATACTCAGTACATAAATTACAGTACGCAAATTATAAACGGCTGAAGTTTAAATTATTTTTTTTACTGTAGCTAGTTTTTGCACAATTTTTCTTTGACAAAATGTTATTTATTTTAATTGCATTGAAAACATTAAATTAGAAATAAAGAAAAGACCTTTAAATCCATCAGCGACCCCTAATTCTACCTTGATACTAATTCTTCATTGATAGTTTTTATACTGAAAAAAATATCACTTCATCGCAAATCTGCAGTGAATATTTTTCCCTAGACAAAACTTCAACGGTAGCGAAAAAAAAAAACGTTGAAATAAAAAAAATCAACAAAAGGGAATAAAACGCTTCCTGGAATGGAGTTGTGAAGGCGGGAATTTTTCCGTTGTTGGGAATAGTTTTCCTCCAATTCGTGCTGGTAAGATTCATTGGTTGCCTGAGGAGACGCTAGGAAGGCCTAGGGATCTTAATGGGCTCCCAGGGATTAATAAAAAAAGTTCGGCGTCGATGTGTTCCTATCTTCCAACCTCCCCCTTGTCCTAAATCAATTGGTAGTGGTCCCAGGCACCTTTTTCACCAAAGTTAATTCGCTAATCAACCACCAGAGGTTGTTGTGTTGCTATCAATTTTTGATTGGATTGGATTTAAATCTGTATTCTAACACAAGAAAATCATAATACTTAATCAGTAATGAATTAAAGAACAACGAATCTACTTGGTTTACCAGAATTCATCAGAATCTCACTTCATTTAAAAATATTGATAGAAACACACCATTCAACTTTTCGCCCTTCAAATTCTACATAAATATTTTTAGATCTGATTACTATGTAGAGGAGAAATCACTTTTTTTATCTGTATTATGGTTATAAAGTTGCTACCAATTTCATTGTCTGCTATTAGTCAGTTGTTGAGGGCAAACACGAATCAACAAAAATATTTAAATTCCTTAACTGGAGCTGCTCAGTTTACATGAAATATGTCAGTTCTGATATCATTATTGTTTTTCTATCTTTAGAACAGCTGTTTCTAAATTTAATATCTCAATAATAAAATCATCTTTCAAACTGAAACAATTTGAGACTCAAATAGATTGTAATTTGTTGCCTAGTTTTTGATTGAAGAATTCCCTTGATCTTTGAAAATCACGAACTTATGTAGTTTTGAAAATGATTTCTCAAAGTTTAAATATTTACTTTACAATATTAGTAATTTTAAAATTACACTGTTCACAAAAATTTACGAAATGACTATAATACATCGAAAACAACAGAGGCATTTTACTTTATTTATTAAAGAACATCATCAGAGAAGCAAATGATATGGAAATGGAATTTTGTCTGAATAAGCAAATGTGATGCAAAAATTTGCTTGTTTGCCCGCAACCCTGTATAAAGAGGCTGGCAGTGCTGGGTTATCTCCACTTTCCTGGAGCAACAACAAGCGGCAGAATGGTTGAGTGTCACCTGAAAAATACCCGTGCAACGTGATTTACCCGAATCTGAAGCATGGAGAGTCATGGGCGTCTTGAAGCTGGCCAAACACAGATGACAGTGGCAGCAGCGGTTCGAACCTCCCGAAGCTTGATTAGAAGACTCCGGAATCGCTTCAGAGAGACTGGCACAGTACGAAGAAGACCAGGGCAGGGCAGCTCACTTGCCACCACTGCAAGAGATGATCGCTACTTGACGCTAAGCACGAAGGAACCGGTGAAGCAATGCGACTGAGCTACGGGGACAGTTTCTCGCTGCTACCGGACGATGGGTGTATACTCCGTGCGAAATCGACTCCGTCACGGTGGACTGTATGCCTGCGACCAATGGTATGCATTCCGTTAACTGCAGAATTTCAACATCGCAGACCGCAGAAGTTTGGCTGAAATGCATCTTCCTTGGACCAGTGAAGAATGGTCCACGGTTCTCTTCAGTGAAGAGATTCAGCCTGCAGCCTGACAATCGTCGTGCCCTGATCTGGCGTGAACGTGGAACACGGGAGAATCCACATTTCGTGTAAGGCAGACATTCCTTTGGTGGAGGTGGAATCGTGGTGTGAGCAGGCATCAGCATTGGTGGTCGTACAGACCTCCATACTGTTAGAAATGGAACGGTGAATGCTGTAAGATATCGGGATGAAAGTCTATAGCCTGTAGTTGGTACCCTATGCTGCAGCAGTTGGGGACAACTTTCTTTTTATGGACGAGATGAACGTCCCCATCGTGCGCATCTCGCCAACAACATGCTGCAAGAGGCCAGAATCAAGCGCATGGACTGGCCTTCAAATTCTCCAGTCCTGAATCCCATCGAACACGCTTGGGATGCACTAGGAAAACGTGTTGCCAGTCACCAATCACCTCCCGTAACACTTCCTCAGCTGGAAGTTGCCCTGGTGCGCGAATGGCTACGAATCCCACAGGAACTGCTGAACAATTTGATCTTCTCCATGCCTATTCATTGTGTTGTAGCAGTCACAGGTGACCATACATCCTACTGAACAGTCAATGTGCGACACATTTTCCCCATTTGACATGCGAATGTTAACCCCGTCCATGTGTCACATCCTGATCAATCCCGATAAATGGATTCTTCCATTTGCATATTCAGATAACTTCCATTTTCGTGTCATTTGCTTCTCCGATGATGTTCTTTAATAACTAAACTAAAATGTATTTGTTGTTTGGATGTATTATATTCATTTCGCAATATCCTCTAAATTTTGTGAGCAGTGTATTTCGTATTTTAAAGAATTTCTTTCATTGGATTCAAATGTTTATCCTTCACTCATTTTACATAAATGTAAATATTATAATTCATTATATTATCAGTTAACTTTGGTCACTTTGTTCAGTAAAGAAATAATGCTGAATTAAAAAGTGGTTTTAAACTAGAGAAAAAATTTGATTTTTCTGAAATTCTTTTTTAGTGATCATGCTTTTTTTTTAGCGTCCTGTAAATATATATATAAAATATCGGTCGAATTATTCTGGCGAAGATTGAGATTGAATTGGATTATGATATAGAAGAACTCTATTTCGATTCATTTCAATAAAAGATATTTTTATTATTCTTTCAAGGAATTCAAATGTTACAGATCGATGGTCAATACGAAAGAGGATAAAAATATTCAAAGGAAATTTTTAATTGTTATTTTTCATAATCAAGATTGAAACAGGACAAGGCCAAACATAGCTCCTTTAATTTTTTTAATATATGATAAATAAACTTGCTTCTAAGACCAGACCTTAATAAGAACAGATAATGTGTTCTATTTATTCGAATCAATTGTTACAAAAATTGGTTAAGCTACAGAAGGCGGTCTACAATAGTCCCTTGAAATTCATCAGAAAAACAAAAATTCAAGCTGTCCCGGTATTTAGTTCAAAAACTCGAGGTTCAGGTTTCGAGTAGTAAGCCTGAGCGAATGACTTCTGGCTGCGGTCGTAGATGAAGAGTGAATATCCATGAATAATAAATATCTGTACAGTTAATTAACTTTGATATTAGATTGCAAATCTATCGGTATAGGTTGGTTTACTTTTCAATCAGACGCGATTTCTCAGATTATATAAATTGTATGGGAGAGATTCGGAATAGATGATGAAATCGCGTAAGTTGGGATGGATTTTAATATTTGTTTCCTCTGATGGTTATCGACTTTGACTTGTTAATCCTTTAATTAAAATTCATTGCGTCATTATTTCGTAATTAATAACTTTGATCCGTGATCGTAAACCAAACAACGGCATGAATGATTAACAAATGGAATAAAGATGAAATAAATTATATTTATTGATTAATTTGAGTTTATTTAGGTGAAAACAAATATGTCAATGAGGACTTTGACTGAAATGAATTACAATTAAACAATAAAAGGAGACATGAAAATTAAAAACATATTACTGATTAAATACTGCTAATCATTACAATTTCAACAGTTAATAAAATTTCTGATCAATTTTGGAATTTATAAAAAATATACTTTCAATAAAAAAATAGAAAAAAAAAACAATTAAAATTTTGAGAATTAAAATATTGTAAAACTATTTATCTTATTATTATTATTATTACTATAATAACCAGCCGTGTACCATCGATGCGCTCCGGAACCCTTGCCTATACAGCATTAAAAAATTAAACTTTATTTATTTAGCGAATTAATATTGAGATCGGAGAACATACGACTTCTCAGCCCGTTGTGGACTTCTCCGCTTAACTCAGGTGTATTGCAGGTTGGCGCCACACACATTTTTGCTTGTATCTTGCAAACGCAGAAACGTTTGTGAATGACTGATATATTGTTCAATAGAACTTTCAAATACCAACATTTTCTCAATACAATGTTCTCTTCCAACTTTTATACTTTTCGTTTAAATTGAGAAAAAATTTGACCCTTTAAAAGGCGCCATCTTGGAAACCAAAACCTTTTTTTGAAAGATTTTTGTAGCAATTTGTTTGTCATATAAAGATCTAAATTTTATCCATTTGCATGACCAATCTATCTCTTATAGTTTGGTAACAAAATTAGAAAAACTTAGTCTTATGACAGAATGTCAGACAGAATAACGTTTTATAATATATAATGAATAAGTACCATATAATAGCCGCGCTGGTGTGGTCGAGCGGTCTCAGGCGTCGGTCTGTCGTGAGATCAATGTGCCAGCGCCCGGGTTCAAATCCCGGTAGCGAGCATGGATGTTTCAAAAATTTCCTTTCCTGTGTTGTAGCCTCTTCTTCACTTTCTCTTCGGTCTGACGTCATTCCTTAATGGCGTCCTGGGGAAGGCCACGGGAAACCACCCCAGTATCTTTCCCTTGTAATTCTAGGGAGTCTGCTAGGGGTTCGCCGTCTTGGGAACACTAGCGCTCCCTGGAGCACGGATGCTTCGGCAACGAAGCTCGCACTTCGGTGCGAACCGACCACACCATATAATAAGTACCAGTAAATTACTATAGTAACTTAATAATTTCAGTTACTGTTATTAAGCAAAGAGCAGCATAATTTCAGTGTTCATTTAGTAAAATTTCGCAATTACTTTTAGTTCATAGAAAATGATGCAGCAGATTCATTTTTTTTAAACTGCAATAGGAATTATACGTCTTTTCTATACATTTTTGGTTTGTATTATTATGTAAAATATTTTAGAGCGGTCTAGACGGCTATCTGCTGTGTGTGGTCAGTGTGCCGGCACCTGGGTTCGAATCCCGGTCGTGGCATGGCTGTTTCTTCTTCTGTGTTTCGTCCGTTTCCCCCTGGGATTTACTCTCTCTGGTGTATCCTTGACGGGAAGCGAATTCACGTCTCGGATTTCCTAGCCTTGTCCTAAGGTTGTCCACGCTAGCGCGTAGTCCGTTGGGGCGCATTCGCGAGTAGAAGTAGTAGTAAAATATATTATAAAAATTTTTAGAGAAAATAGAACAAATTATTTTTTGTTTTGTTTTTGTTTTTTCAAAAATGTATATTTAATTTTAGTTAATTTTATATTTGTCTTTATTATAATGAATCTTTATCATTTTATGTTTTTAAAAGAGGTTTTCCTTCAGCTTCTTTGCTTCTTTCTATCAAATATCTTTTCACTTAATCTTCGGAGTGGGTGTGATATTATAAAAACAAATAGCGCTGTTGAAGATTGTTTTCAAGTATGCATCCAAACTATAAAGATATTATTACTGTGGACTGTTTTTTCCATTTGGAATTTTCCAGAAAACATTTAGACAACTTGAAAAACAGTATTGAAACTTTCTGCGTGAGATGTAATTGAAAGGATTGAGTGAATTCTAGAATATTTATTAACATTGTACTACTTAAAAAATTCAATAAATTCAGTGTTTGAAACCTTAATTGTTATAGAGAACTATTATTAAAGACAATTAAAAAACTAACATTTACTTAAAAAAAAACTAGTATTACAGAATCTATTTTTCAAACTGAAATATTAAAATTTTATAGTATGTTAAGTAGCAAAATTTCCGCTATTTTAACATACTATAAAATTTTAATATTTCAGTTTGGTTCTATAAATAATTTTATAATTTCAATCAGATAGTGTCCATTTACAGAATGGTATTATATAAGAACTAATAGAGAAAATAAATATTTAGTAACTTCGATACTTTTTTTTAGAATTATTTAAGTTTAAATTGTAAATATAAAGTTGTCGTTAAGAAATAAAAAAAAGTTACGAATGAGTAACCAAGGGTTTTGTGATAACTTCATCTTGACGTGATTAATTTTTCACCATTGCAAAGGTTTTCTGAGTATATTGTCTGTAATTTTGGATTCTATTTGCCGTTTCCTTTTGATGATTGAAGCGATAATGAGTTTCGTAAAAGTTGCATGTTTATCTAAGATCTATCATCTAAATGACTTTTGTCTAGACATTGAGAAAATACATCTTAGTAATCGGATTCACTGAGCTATGGTTCGCGTGACTCTAATATGTTACTGCAGCAAGGAAAAAGGACATAGGAACCTGAAGCAATTCTCGGCTGATAGTTTTTCTTTGATGCATCTATTAAGCTAAACTTTATTTTCTGTATTACCTATTCTTTATCATTTTCAAACATTTCTAGTCATAATTACGTCGTCGCATATTTGGCATTGGATTTCGATAAAATTCCCTTTTTTTTTTCTTTTTGTTCCTATTTGTGGAAACTTACTTCAGGATACTTATTTTTACAAGTTTTTAAGAATTATTTTTAAAAGTTGAAAGCGCAGAAGTGTTATCAGACGTTAAATAATCGAAATAGGTGAAAGACAAAATTTATTTACAATTCTTTTTACTCTTTTAAAAAGTTTCCAACAAATTTTAAAGTCATACTTTTCTGTCATCTTCATAATTTCAGTTTCTGTTATTTCTATACGCTTAACGCAAAATGAAATTTAATGAAAGCACTTATTATAAATTGTTTACCAATCCAGAAAAAAGTAATTTATTAATCAAAAAATAATAACCAAGGAAGAAACAGATAAAACCAAAAATATTTTGCATCCCGAGCTACCATCGGTGGGAGTATCATTTTGTTTCGTCCTCTTTGCTGCTCGTCAGCCAGACAACCCCTCGATGATAGATGCAAAAGAAAGTGAAAAAAGTTGAAGCTCTCACTCACGGAAGTGGGACACCACAAAAGAAACCACAACCAAAAATACATAATATTTCGTAAGCGGGAGTGGGTTCTCAATCTTTCGCACTTCCTGAGTCTATTATGGAGATGTTTGTCTGGCTGACGAGTCCTAAAGAGGACTAAACGGCCATCCCAGACACCAGACAATGATAGCTCGGGTTGTGAAATCTTTTTGGTTTCATTTGTGCTTTTCTTGGTTCTTATTTTAAGCATTATTAGACACGTTAAAATCCTTTTTAATTATTAATCAGGTTGTAGTTTTTACGTGAAATGTTATGAAATTACTTTATGAATTCTGAAACCAGTCATTCCTTTCAGAGCCTGAGGAATATAAGATAAGGACAGTGAAAACGAATAGTAAATCCTATCCGTCTTCAAAAGCTATAAAGATACAGCTCAACAAAACAAACAAGAATAGGTTATGCATCATTTATGAAAGAAGATTTAATTCTGTACCGAAATTATTTATCGTACGAATTACAGTGTTACTCAGTATAATTTATCATACAAATTCTGTCACATCATCTCCTCAGTCCTTTAGTCATTCTAATTTACATTTCTAGTTTATTTGAGGCATAGTTTGACAACCTGAATAATATTACCGAAGCGAAATTAATTAGTTTCCAGTATGATCTGTAAAATTTTTCCAGGAAATTGGTTCTAAATTAAAATTTATTCTTTAAATGGTTTTCAAAATCTAATAAAGCGAAACTTTTTATTTCAATGAATAACTACATTAAAGTTTGGATGAAATTTCTGTTAAATGGATATTCACAGTGATAACATATTTTAGTTCAATATTCTTAATAATATAAAGATCCTAACTAATACATAAAAGTGAAAATCTAAGTTTGTATGAAGTTCAATCACGCCTTCATTGGGGAATGAAATTTTGCAAGCAGGGTAGTCTACGATACAGAGAAGGATATATGCTACTTTTCATCCCGGTCCATCAAGTAGTTCCAGTGGAATGAAAAACATCCACAAAACCGCCCAAAATTAAAAACTTCCCAAAGTTGTCGCAGTTTTAAATCGAGTGCGTTTAAGGACGTTCTTTGCAGGCGCGGAACACGATTAACTCATGAGTTACTTGATAATTCTATAGGGTGATGTCTACGGTGATAAATGTACGATACGGTTAAGTAATGCGTTGGATATAAGTTTATAAAAGTTCAATTTAGAATAAAACATTAATTTCTAATGGCCACGTGATTTTTTGCTAACTGGGGAAGGTTTCAAGTGAAAATGCCACGTATATTTTCCGATCTCGATATTAATTTACTAAACAAATAAAGAGGTTTTTTTTTACGTTCTATATGCAAGGCTAGTTATAAATAAAAATAAACTATAAAGAAATTTAATATCTAAGTTTTCATAAAAAGATATTTTTTTTGATTTAAGTGTAGTAATATTTTATTCAAACCTTTAGTATTTTTTAAATTTAATTGGATAAAAGTTGTTTAAAATATATAATCAGAAGACCTGAACAATTTATTTTGTATTGGATATATTTACAAGTTTCATACAAATTATTTAGTTCCGTTATTACGAACCAGCGTTTTCACTGATTATTATCTGAACGTGTTATCTTTAAACGGTAAAATTTTTCAAATTCATTAAGAACGATGGAAAAAACACTCCAGGAAAACTAAAATTTATAAAGAACTGAGAGAATGTTGAAGATATTTAATATCAGGTTATTCATTTAGGTTATTTGAACCCCGAATGTAAAGTAAGTTGGTTTTACTTTCCTAAAATTCCCTGTGTTGGATTAATCAAACTTCAAGAAATATTGAGATAAACTGTCTCCTATTTATCTGATCTGATAACCAAAGCGTCTCATCACCTTTAGTCAATTGAAAGAAGGGTATTTATTTTTGTAATTAAGTTCTCAGTAAGACATTGTCTCAAGTCTATCACAATCCTTTCGATCTTTAAGGGTCAAATTTCACACACTGCGTAATTCAATTCCAATGCTATGATATCCTGAAAAGACTTTGCTTCCCTGTAAAGTTTTGTTTCCTCAATTGACTTTCAAATCGCAAACTTTTAATTTCTTCTCAATTTTTGATAATCTCCAAACGGCTTCTTGTTCCTCATCTTCTGTATTTATTTTATTTAACTGATAGTATTATTCTTTTTTATCCCTTTTTTTGTAATCTTACTATGCTAGTATTCGAAAGTTGTTGTTGACACCCCATTTATGTTCATCAACAGGTGAATTCCAATGTATTTGTTTTCATCAATAGGTTTTTTGTCCATCTTTACTTCATCTTGTTATGTATATTATTTAAATGCTAAATCCTCGATATAAAATAGCCATTAAAAATGGATCGAAGCTTCTTACTAATTCATCAAGATTTTCCCTCAGTCTTAGGGAATTCTTTAATGCAGGACATAATTCTATAACTGGCGTCAGCGATTTGCTGCTCTATGCCGTGCTCTCAAAGGTTGGCGATCGTCTTTGTGTCATTGCTGTCCAGTTGCCAGTAAGAAACAGATGTCTGTGACAGATACACGATGATTCTAAGGCACCATCTGCTATTTCTTGCGGAATTAAACTTTGTTTATAAGCACGGTTCTATTGTGAAATGACACCAAAGAGAGAAATAAAGAAGATTTCTGTAAAGTCAGACAGCCATGTGAAATTAAAACGAATTCTCACAAAGAAGAAAACCTTCCAAAAGAATGATTGCAGTAATTAAAACACAGAATGCTTAAGTTATTGCATGTTATATCTTGAGGGCAAAACCAATGTGGAAGCCACGGTGAGGGATTGCTATTTCAGCACAGATAAATTCAGCTTTATTACACTTTCTCTGAATATAAAATAGTTTTATCTCTTCATTGTCATAAAAATGCTTTAAGTCACGTTTGAAAAATTCTGTTGTCTTTAAGTTTTCTTTTTCAAAACTTCTTTATCAGAAGATTATATTTAATTTTTACAATTTTTATCTTTTGTTTTTTTATCAGTAGACGATGGAATTAGATAATAACCAACAGAAAACTAGAAAATTAAACTATTGGGTAACTCATAAAGAAGTTAATTTAAAGTTTCTATTAGATTTTATTACTTATTTATAACTACAACCTGCTTTTGTCGTTTAATTTGTATTCTTCAATTTCATTTTTGGGCTTCAGTCTTAAAGTAACACATTCAAAAACATCCCATTTACTGCCACTGTTCATTCATTGAATAGTTGACACTTTATGTGTTTAATCTTTCAATCTTTTCTCAAAAAAGTATTGTATTATTTTATGCTTGGCGAACATGTAGCAATTTGCGGCAATATTGTGGGACAATATTGCCCAATATTGTCCATTTCATATTGTCGGTACAAAAGGAACAATATTGCTGGAACAATATTGTCGAGAAATATTGCTGGTTCGCGAGCGAATCACATGAACGGATGAAATCACGTTACAATGGAGACGTCGAAGGAAGGCGGGACTCTTAAAATCGGAAAATCACTCACTCACGCCGACCATTTTTGTTGAGAAAGAAGGCTTAAAATCAGCAAAATGGGTCGGCCCAAAAACGATAATTCAAACAACAACATGTTGTCAATTGATAATGAAAGAATCGTAATTGATTTCTACCGCGGTAAGGCGTTTAATACTAGATCGATTCTGTACGTTCGTAACAAGTTTAGGCTTAACCGCAAGTACGCTTACACTCGATCGCTCCCATTTTATTCGCAAATAAACTGTATAAATAAAACCGATGTCGTAGAATTGCTGGGAATATTGTCCCCACTGCACCTATGCTGTGCTCGTGTGGTGTGTTTATAAGGCGTTCTCACTGAGTGTGTAATGACTAGGGCTCCCTAGTGAAACACGAAGCGCTGTAACCATCAATATTCAGGGCAATATTCGTTCAGGAAAAACTCTGTGTTCGCGCTTGATAACGGTTGTCAGCAATAAAATTGGGCATTATTGTCCCACAATATTGCCGCATATTGCTGCGTGTTCGCCCAGCTTTACTCTACGTTAGCCGACAGTATTCGATCCTCACAGGACTTCACGATGGGATTTCGCCACTAGATGAAGAAGTCTCTAAAGGTTCTGATCCAAAAACTAAAAGCCCTTTCACTATTATTTAATTACTCCTTATAAGAGAAATTTTGTAATTAAAAATGCTATTTCACGATGTTCATTATTGTAATTCAATTTTGTTTTATATAATAAATTATTGCGAGTCTCATTACTGAAAGCATAAAAAGTACTTATAAAGTCTCAAGTTATGTAAATAATTTTTATTCTTATTTCCTTAAAAATTTGTTACCAAATTGGAATCTGGTGATATTTAGAATATGTTTTTAAACTGTTATTTCAGTTTGATAAACGTCTATAAGCTTATTCTAAAATAATTGCATATATCTATAATGGGAACAAAATTTTTATTGATAATTTGGATTATTGTAATTTTATGCATATTAAAAGACAATGATGGTTTTGAAAATCTTTATGGCGCTAAACATTATGAAGCAAGAAATAAAGAATAAAGGGCTTTGAAAATATACTAGTCTCACGAATCGTTCTCAGAATCTACGTCTTCAGAGCATCGAGTTATTTATAACATCTACTATAAATCAAATATACAGACAGATTAGAGTATTCTGCAAAAGGCTTGATTTGATCTTTCTCACAGAAATTTAAAATTCTGAAGCTTAGATTGCTTATCAACTCTCACCAGGTTTCATAAAAATGCTACACTGATTCGAAACTCGACAGAGGACATATTGTAGAAGTCAAATGTATCCCATTGCGGCTAAGATGGGTGATTAGAAGTAAATCAAATGCTCAGAAGATTGCCTCATAGAAGAGCAATGGTTACTTCATTCACAAGGATTTCATTCACAGATAATTCATTGGAACGAATGAATCCATCGCTGTGCTTAATCTATCGGTTTAGACCAATTATTGATGCTGTTACATTGATAACATTTACTGAAGTGTCAAATCTATATCAGTCAGTCAGTTTTAATCCTATCTCTGATACTTGAATATAAAGCAGCAGGTGCGTAAACTCAGTAACAGCCTCAAGAAGGATAGAACATCTTTTTTAAAGAATCTTGTTTTCTGTTCAAAACCTTTAACGAAAGTCATAAGGTGATGACATTCAGTGAGAGAATGTATTTTGACTATTAACTTTGCTTGAAACAATAGATGTATTATAAGGCAATCAATAAAATAACTTTTTGTATTACTTACATCCAGGCCTTCTTATAGATTAGAGGTCTTCGATATTTAGAGATTATCAATCAGAACAACAGAAGATTCCAAGCAGCATTTGCTTTTCTAAAATATGTAAAACTCAATCAACTCAAGACTTAACCTTACGCCAAATTATCATTCACAGTAGCGTCTGTGAGTAAAAAAGAAGCACTGCTCCATTTACGATAACATTAAATGAATAATGAAATAAAATTAATGTAAATACAAAGCGTAATTTGGTGCTGCTGTATTTTTTTTGTTTTTTTACTTTCAATACCTTCGCTTTTCAGGTGGATAACATTCATGGAGGTTTCAAAACAAACTACTGTATTTTTCTTTTAACTGAAAAGGCTTTATGAGATGTTATTAACTTCAATAGATGAAGAGATGCAAGATTGTAAAGCTTTTTAATCTGGGTTGAAATCAATTCTGATAATACGGAAAGCTGAAAAGCACCATCGCTTTTCAGAAAGTAAATCAAGACATACAAGAATTGATGAATTGGTTACTGAAACATTTTCAAGCATTATTTAACATATAATAATACTATTGTATCGAATCCACAGTTTTCACAACTTGCAGTAGAATGTATTGTTATAAATTTAATTTCTAATGTACTATAATGTAATTCTTTTGTTATATTTTTGTTTATTTTTTTTTGATATCTCCATCGGTTTTTAATTTCTCAACATGTAAAATTTCCCATTTCTAAAAAGCTTTCTTCTGAGGTAGCAATTTTGATAAATTTGATAAATTATTTATAAAATAACTAAATTGATAGAAAAAGAAGTAACATTATCTTAAAGTACTAATTTACATAGGAGGTGGTTGGCATTTTAGCAACTTTTAATAATTTTTCCGATTTTTCTTTTTCAGTTAGACACTCGAAAGTCCAATTAGTAATAGCTTGATAGTTTCAGGCGATTTATTTACAGCTGCCTGAAGAAGTTAGATTTCTCTTTACAACAAACATTGAATAGGTTTTCTTAGTCAAAGTTGAGATTATGTAAAATCTGAAAAGATTCATATTATTTAATATTGTAAATATTAAAATCAATTAATGTTTGACGACTTTTTAAAAAAGGTTCTGTAGATTATTATTAATTCTTTCGAGTTCTAAGACATCTATCTTTTATCATCTCTTATATAGTTTTTCTGTGTCTAGCGCACTTCCGTAACGGAGTTCTTCTGTATTTGGAAAATAATGTAATTTCCTGTGAATATACAAATAATTATCAGAATGAACAGTCCACGACAGGAATCGAAGCTGCAACCTCCTGATCGGAAGTCAGACATCATAGCCATTAAACCATGGGAACTACAGTCAAATTATTATTGTTAAATATCTCTTATCACTTCATCTGTGTGTGTGACGCAATGAGAGAAGAGAAAAAAATAACTCATTAATTTTAGATTAAAATTTAAATTTCATTCTTTTTTTTTAGCCTGAGACTACAAGCGCAGCCGAGACGAGCACTAAACGCGAAGCCCTCAGCGACGAACTTTAGAATCGTTATAGACATTTCACGACATGAATGAAGAAATTAAAAATAATATTTAAACACTGAAAAAACTTCTACTTAAAATACTCTATCTCAACTAAAAGCTGTCATATTGTTCTCTCATCATTGCTGACGGGGCGTAAACGCTAGTTTAAATATATTTTTATAACTTATACATTGCAAAATGATGTATATTTTGGAATGAATTTAACCAGTATTGTTATTGTTAATTGTAAAACTTAAATGAAAATTTTATTTTATATAATTTTATGGATAACTTGAAATATGTGAAAGTCTAATTTCTTTTGTTGATGAAAATAAAGATGTATTTTCACTTAAAAAAGTGATAAACTTTTCAATAAGAATAACTAAATTATCAATTCGAGTTTTTTGTTTTTGTTTTGTTTTCTTTTGTTTTGATTTTTCTTTTTTAGTTTTGAAGATAATGCATATGGTTGTCTATTTAGAAGATTAAATACTGTTTTTTCCTTCTGTTTTTTTCAGTTGTAATGCAGACGTACGAAGTGCAAGTATACGATGAATTTGTCATAACGGGGAACACAGGTGTGATGAAATGCCAGATTCCAAGTTTCGTAACAGATTATGTCTCTGTTACTGCCTGGACACAAGAAGGAGCTTATGCTTCAGCTGTAGAAAATGGTAAAAACCTCTACTTTTTTCTCTCATTTTCATTGATTTCTTTAACAGTTTCGTTTATGATGGCAATCTTTATTGTCTCTAAATATTGGAATCTTAAGAGATTGCGAATGGCTGCAGTAACTGATCACCTTCCTATTAATGTGTATGGTGTTATTCATATCCAAAATATGAGTAAAAATAAATGAAATATGGAACACTTCTGAATATTAGTAAATAATAGAAATCCCTTGTCTACAGATTTCATCGCCCCTTTAGACTTATTCCGGGTTTCGCCTAGTCTCCTCCAAGGTGATATCGGGTTTCTTAACTAAGGATTAAAGGCGGTCGAGAACCTTACTGGTCCTCTCACATTAACTTTATCTCTTTCGGGTGGTAATAAACAGTGAGAACAAACTAGAATCTTCGTTGAGAAATGAGAGGTCATCAAAAACTGAAGTAAACTCAAACACTGAGTAAAACCCCAGTATTGGCAGACAAGGATTGCGTGAGTAATTACCATGCTAGATCTAATATTTATTTTCGTTATCGACAAATTTATTTATATAATTGTCTACCGTAATTATTAGATTCTTAACAAACTTCGTTTGTCCTATTATTTTTAGATACAATTTTTCACGAAAGCTAGAATTCACGAAAGATTAAATAAAAAAATTTTGAAAACAACAAATTTTATATTTAATTTTCTATAAAACAACAAAAGTTTTGATCTAACAATTTCAAAATTTCAGAATTTTATTTAATAGTATTTCATCAAATTGTATTCCATTACTAATTTGTATTCCATTATTCTATTTTATTCCCCAATTTGTAAAAGAAACAAAAATAATATATCACATGTTTATTATATTGTACAATTTGCAGAATTTTCAGCACATACAAAAATATACTTATGAGATATTATCAAATAGAACTTATTAGCAGAAATCATTTCTACTTTCCCCATTAGAACTGAGACAAACACATTAGATTAATTTTCTCATGCAAATAATTATCACCGCGAAAGGAGCAAACAATGACACAGTTATCCTTCGTGAAGTTTTTACTGAAAGAACTTATTGTCGATATTTAGTGTTGAACCAAGGTATCTTATTTTTGAAAACAATTCATGAGAACACGGCATCTGCTCTTCAGTTGTGTTTTGAAGCAATGCAAGGAAGTAATGCCGGAAAGGACTATTTCAACCATTTGGACGGGAGCAATTTCTACGGGGAGAAAGAATTCGAAAAAATGATCTCGTTGCAATTTAGAAAAGTGGGCAATAATTAAGTGGGGAAATAGACAAGTCTTCAGTTAATAAATTCTGTTAAAATTCTGATTTTTTTTATTTGTAGCTCATCAGGAATCATTTTGATTATTCTTTTAATTTTGACTAACAAATGAAAATTCAAAAAAGTAATAAATGTAAAATCCTGTTAACATTTGTTATTGAAGATCATGAAATACTACAACAACTCACCAATATTTCTTAGTAACTGAAAATATGGCATCTAATATAGCCTATACCGAATTGCTAGAATTCGGTATAGGCTATATTAGATGCAATATTTTCAGTTACTAAGAAATAATCGAGTAGATGGATTGGTGTGCCAAATCAACTGACAACTCAGTGTAAGGATTAGCAAATTGCATAAGTTTCACTTATTTCAAGTTTGTCTTAAATGTTTGGAGAAACTATCTTCATTTGAATTTAACATTTCTAATTTTAAACAATGTTTATTATTATTGTTCTGTTGAGCAACCTAGAAAAGAGAACATAAAACTCTATGGAGAGCATTTTCAGTTTTTGTAATTATGTCCATGATTGAAACACAATCTAAAACCAAAAGAGATGCCATAAAGAGAAAACTGTTGTGCAATAATTTCTTTTTAGTGTTGCACTCAGATTTACATTTTTGAAACATAATTCGATTCCACTAATGTAAGTCTAAATAATGTCGGAATATTTCAATAAAAACTCTAATGGAGAATGGAATTTGAAAATGCAAGTTTCGTGTTTCGGAATTGTTGCTGGGGAAAAAAGAATTTATATTCCCATTGTAAAAACCGTCGGGTCCCTGGAATGATTTAGTGGGTTGTCTGTTCACTTCTGGAACACTATCCGTATTCCATCTCCAGAGAATAACGCGGAAAAATCGATTTAGTCTCATGTACGTCACTTAGCTTTTTTTTTGGAGAAAATTCAGGCAATGCATTGGAAGTATCGTTTTTGCAAAGCTGTGTGTTTTCGAAGTTAACAAAAGAGATAAAGAAAAGTTACTTTAATATTCTTAATAGTTCGGGTGAAGTTTTTATGTTGAATGCAATTGAAATTACTTGTTTAAACGTAATATAACGTGATAAATGTATTTAGTGATAGCTAAATTCGTTATACTAGCTATCTGTGATAATCTTTTTAATAAAAAAAATAATGTTTAATAATAACAAAAATTCGTAATGTATAATTTACAGGTTGTAAGATTTACATCTTTTATTTGGTATATGTCCTATAACTAAGGACAAACTTTTAATTTAATTAAACTAACAGATAATCCTATTTTTCTCATTATTTTATTTTTGTTACATTAATTTCCATATATTTTTATGTAAACGCATGATGTAGATAACTATATTATATTAGTATTTACGATTTCATGTCATTTTGTGCATTAACTTTTTTTTTGTGCATTATTTTTACAGAAATTGTTCGAAATGTAATGAGCAGTTGGATAAATTCAATTCCATTAAAGAAAATAGAAAAATTTAATTCTCATGGAATTAAAAACTGTTGCTAACGTGTTTGTTTCAATTCAGAAAGGATTGCAAATATCAAGTTTCACGAAATTCGAAAGTTTACTAAACATGTTACAAATTTTTTTTTCAATTTACACAAAAAATTATACAAAAATTATAATAAAGTAAAATCCTGGAAAAAAGTGTGCAAGAAAAAAGGTATAGTATGCGTAGGACGCTAGCGACTTCCTATTCTATCTGGGTCAAATGGATTCGCCCACGAAAATGACAATTTTGTCTGAAAAAATCCAGTACTGAAGAATGTTAGTGTATTGTGTATTATTCGATGGATATCAAAGAGCGAAATGCTTAACTATTGCTGTTATCTCGATATGTAAACAACTACTTAAGTTGTAACTGAATATTGATTATGTTGAGACTACTAAACTACGCTAAAGAGTGGAAATAATCATTTTTCTTTGGTCTTAACATGCAGATATTTTAACAATTCTGTAAATTCGCATTTAGAACTTTGTATTATTTAGAAAACAATTAGCAAGCACGAATTCTAATAATATACATAATGATGATGTTAATCTTCTTTTTGAATCTGCATTTGTGTGAAGAAATCTTAATCTTCCAAGAATTAAAGGAATATTTCGTAAAATTTCAAATCCTAGGTACCTAACCATTGCCATAATTTACCGAATACAAATATAACTCTTATTTCTTAATTTCAGGTCCGAAATTCACCATTTTTCCGACTGGCGAGTTGCACATTAAGGATGTGAAGATGGATGACGGCCACCGAGGGTTTCGTTGTCGAACTTTTCATAGATTAACGAAAGAAACTCGGACAAGTTCAACTTCCGGTCGACTTATAGTGACAGGTAAAATTATAAGCTTAATAACTAAATTCCCAAATCTTCGTGTTAATTTAGCGAATTAAAATAAATTTCAGTGAGATTAACTGATTAACAGTAGATGCCATTGTGTTAATCCATAAAATCCACAGGATCTATTTCTTTTTCTTTCTTTTTTGTTTTTGTTTTTTTAAAGTTATTCCTTGGAAATGCAGTTCAGTCGTAAGAGACCTGAAAATAATTAATTAAAACTGAACCCTTTTCATGACATATTTATACAGGGTGATTCTAAAACATAAATTGGGAGACGGTATACTCCTATGTTAAAACATGCAAGAAATCCTATTTCCTTAAATAGCTTTTCTTTCGAGCTGTAATGACAAGCAATGATGAAAGTGCTAACATTTATGAAGCATCTGACATTACTTTCAGAATCACTAACTCAGCTATTCAAGAAAGTTCCTGGGAAAAAACCGACGTATATGATTGCAATATATCACATCACCTCCACTTTTTTTTTTCCACAACAACCAATAATGTTCAGCGCTTAACCAAGAAATATTTTACTAAACATCTCTGTTTTCCGGAGTACTTCAGGTTTTTTTTTTGTATCATGTGGCTGTATGAGGAGTTCAGGTTTCCAGTCCCACGTAACTATTGTTCAATACTTTACTACATATTATTGAGTCTAAAACTTAATTGGTTTATTTTACCATAAATACAAAAAGAACAATAGTAATTCTTCATTCACAAGACAAAGAGTAAGGTTCGCATTATACTCTGACCTTATGTAATAGTTTTACCTTCAAATACAGAAAAGAAGAATTAAATAAAAGAATATTGCAGCAAAAATCTGGTTTATTTATATTTTGTTAATTTTATGAAGCTACGACGAATTTTTGTTTTCTCAGCTGTCATTAGTTCCAATGTAGGAATAAAAAAATCTTTTCTTTTTATCTTAATTACTCTATTAATTACTTCCTTAAACTGAAAAGACTTCCCTTACGAGTGCTAATAAGTTCGAAATAGATCTCAGAGTCCAATTCAATAAGGAAAAAGCAACCTAATTGGTGATTACTGAAGTCTCCATTTTCTTCGTATCAGCAGTAAACCTATTTAACAAAAGTAGAAAATAAATGATAACGATTATTCTAGAAATTTATAGAAGTTGTAGTCAAGTTGATAATTAAGTTCAATATTAAATATTTATAAAATTTAAATATTTATAATAATAATTAACATTTATCCGATATTTATAATATGATTATGTAAATATTTATTAATTCAATAATCGAATAGAGCTTGCGGCAACCATTTCAGCAGATCGTTAGTTCTACTGCCCATAACATAACTATCCCAATTAAATTATTGAATTCAATAAATGAAACACGTGGTTTTATTTTCAGTTAACATCAAAGCATTCTATTACCAAACAGCCAAATTGTTTCACAACATTTCTTTATTTTTTTATTTCCAAGTTGTAATTTACATTCCTCATACCAAATACTTCTGCTTTGTTTTAGAAATGGTTACTTAAAGGAAGAACGTAATTATTGCAATCGTTGGTCAGTGGTGTAGAAGGGAGGTTCCATCGCCGATATTTTCCCAGATTTTGGAGACCAAGTTTTTTTAATCGGGGGTTAAAAATGGGCGAGCTTTGAGCTAACCACTGAATTGATTCCGAGTGGTTATTGAAACGTAGGAACTTATACCTTTGGTGCCCCCCATGAGCCAACATCCACCCCTTACATAAGTCTCCACAGAATTCTCTCGTTCCAATGGAAAAGTTGGTGCGATTATTGTAATATAGTTAACGTTTTTGGCTAAAAGGAAGTAACTGAAAATGTTCAGAACTGATGTGTGAAGAAAAGAAGAAAATGGACTGAAACTTCGAAAAAGGAAATCAGTAAAGTTTAAATCTAGCAGGAATTTGTGTTTAGACCTAGTCTAATCCAGCGGTCGCCAACTGGTGGTCCGTGCAAAATTTTTGATGGTCCACAGAAAAATTGGGGCATTATTTCAATTTTAAATAACCCTTTACAGCCCTTTGTCCAATATTTTGAACATTTTTTTTTAAAAAATTTTTCTCGTGAACTATTGCACCTGGGTGCATCTCATATTAATAACATAAAAGTTTTCTGATTATTATTATAGCCTATATACGTAATTACCTTTTTTTTCTAAATTCATATTAGTGGTCCGCCAAATTTAAAATTATACATTTAGTGGTCCATGAAGTTCTAAAGGTAGACCGCTGGTCTAATCAACTTAAGTAAACCTATAAATCAGTGGTGCCCAACCTACGGCCCGCGGGCCATATCTGGCCCGCGAAGGTGTTACATGTGGCCCGCTGTTTTATTCCTGTTTTTTTTTTGGTTGTTGAATAGGAGATTCCGCCACATTGTGGCCCGCGAGATTCACAGCAACGTCAATTTTGGCCCTCATATTACGAAAGGTTGGGCACCACTGCTATAAATTATTAATCCTATAAAATAACAATTACACTTTATTATATAATTGTGCATTCAACTATAAGGTTCGGCCCAAAAAGAAATATGCAAGTGATTTAAATATATAATTTTTTAATCAATTTAAATAGCTGAATTACATAATATTTTTTATTAAATTCAGATATTTAAGCATAACAGAATAAAAAAAACTAAACAAAGAAATCTTAATCAGAAATTATTAAACGATATTTATTTTACTACTTAGTTGAAATTATAAAAAAAATCACTTAAATATCTAATTTTTCTGTAAATACATATAATAATATATACATACGATTTCCGATTTCACTATGAAATTCCAATCTATATATAAAATCACTCACTCGTTTTTATCACATTAGTCTCCACGTATATTAGAAAACTTTTATTTTCTTTAATTTATTGCATCTTTATATATTCAAAATTTTATTAACTTTTAATCAGCTCAAATAAAGAAATAGAATTTGCACTTCAATGTTCTTACAGAAAATCTTTGTGTTTTTTTAATCGCTCCTACAAAACTCTTTTCATATAATTTTTTTTGACTAAACTAATTCCTGTTATCGTAATTCTAGGTTTTTTTCTTTTTTCTTTACTTTCTGTTTTGATGATGTGTAATTGGATTCATTCTGGGCTTCTGTTTATTGAATTTAAAAAACCATACTAAAATCTAGTGGAAAGTTCTTGGCACTCGTACCTTTCTTTTGCTATCTGTTAGGAAATTCTGTTGCAAATGTGAATTCTTTCTTATGATTTACCAGAATTGAAGTAGAACAGGCTCTAAATAGGGTCGTCCAACTTCATTTCAATCTTCTTATTTTTAAATCTTGAAGGAACTCGTTGGCAAAAAGAGGAGAAACACTTGGTAATAACTTTTCAATTCTATTTCACAGCTTCTATTGTTTGTGACAGTTTTATGTTCAGGATATTGAGTTTTGAAATCTTATTTTCCAAAAATAATACGATTTTCAGACAGGCGTCCCATCCTTTTCGTAGTTTTCTTACGATACAAACTTGTTTTCTTCATTTTGAGATTTTTTTTTGAATTCGTTTATAAAACTAATTTCGTTATTTATCTAATTTGAAGTTCTTTGCATTTAATTATTAAAAATAAAAATGTAACTATTTACTAAGTTATTAATTAATAGTTAAGATTTTAGTTGGATAACTCCTCTGTGTAAGCAGTTTTAATGATCGAATGGTCCTGACTCAAGCAATTGAGGACAAACCTTTTATTTATTTTATATACTCCATATTTCTTTTGACAATGCACCTAAAATTCTGATAATTCAAATACGAACTTGTGAAGCATTTGAATTTATATTTTCTTGTTTTTAATTTTCAAAATATACTGTAATTAGTTAAATTAAAATTCAAAAACAATCAATTTTTGAATGGTTTGGGAGGTATTACTTGGTATTTTTAACTAAAAAAAAAACTTGACGAAACCCTGATTTGTATTTAAATGATGAGTTGTATTTAAAATATTTATTATTAGTGCAATAGTTAATTTTTAAAAAAATTAAAATTGTGTTTTTTAAAATTGTTTGGGATTAAATTAGTTTTATTACGTGCTATCAAATAATCATAATTAAAACGTTTCTAAATATAATGCAAATTCATTTGATGGTGTTCGTTTTCAAAAAATAAATTTATTTTGAAACATTTTTTTTATAAAATTAGATTTTAATAGAATTAAAAAAATCTATTTCTATAAAAAAAAATGCTTCAAAACAAATTCATTTATCATAAATAAAGAACGAAAGTAAACAAGGAAAAATAAAAATAAATGAAATAAAAAAAAAAAAAAAAAAAAACAAGAACTTACTTCCTCCAAGCAGATTTGAAGCCGGTAACCAAACCTTCAAAGGCCAGTGTTGAACTGCTGCGCCACACCAATACTTCCATTGTGAGACAGAAGTGAGTGAATAAGCCAATATTTGAAAATTACACAAAAGTATCAAGGTGGGAGGGGAAGATGTGTCCAGGTTTCATTGTAGCCTGATTTTTTCCGCAGGGTCCTAAAAAGTAATTGTAAAAGGTTTGGTCCAGATCGGTCAAAAGGCCTAGAAGTGTATAGAAAACAAACAACACAAATTTCTTCTTTTATATATACAATATATGTAGATCCTCTTTTATATATAATATAGATAAAGAATAATACTATTGATAATACAATAATAAGAATAATACTATTGATAATACAATAATAAGAATAATACTATAATATAATAACAAAGAATAATATTCAGTAGAATAATCAAGAATGCAATTTTAATCTTCTACAAATGAATTTTCTTATAGAATTTGAATACTTTGAATATCACTATATTTTTATTATATTTTGATAATCTTTACTTTTAAAGTAGTTATGGGCTGTCTTCCTATTGTACCTCGTAACTTCTTGTTTCTTGAGAGAAAAATCCCAGATTTAAATTCACCATTTTTTGCAGTGGATTTCAAAGGTGCTTAAAATACATTATTCGTAGCAATGTAAAACATTTAGTTAAAAATAGTCTACTTAATCTGTCAGAACTAATGATAGATTCTCAAAGTAAGCCGAGAGGTTGTCCCGGGCAACGCGATAATAATTCGCGTCTGATTATCATTTAGATTGCCTTTCTCTTCCATTCCCTGAAGAATGATTAAGTAGGCGGGAAAAAACGATAAACTTTAGTCAGTTTTAAATTGAGCGACGTCAGCATCGAGTTCTTTCTAGAAAATGCTGAAGAAAAGCAAGGATTGAGACAACAACAAAATCCTATTGAATTTCTGTCTTTGTACTTTCATAAAAAAAATAAAAAAAAATAAAGTCCTCTTTTTAATAAAATCTTAAGACAAAAGTATATTTCGTTATCTTTCTAAAGGATATCGTCCAAGAGACATTAATGCCATTTTAAGAGTTTTAAAATAAATCTTGTGTTTGTTTGTCAAAAAATGAGTTATTTCAAGTTTACACTTGAAATTTTAATTACTTATTAATAGTTTTTCATTAATTCATAAGATACGTTTGGTTTTTACAAAATATTTTGGATTCATCTTTTGCAGACTGACATTTAAAAAATAAATAACTTCGTCTGAGATATTTTAAAAAATGTGTAAAACTGAATAATTTAAAAATTATAACTTTATTTAATCGTTACAAAATATGAGAAAAAAAATAATAAAATATGAAAGTCTGAATGGAAAGTATCGTAAAAGTCGTAGTCGAAAATAAAGCCTTTATCTTCAAAGTCCCAATGAGTTGTGAAGGTTCAAAGTGTAAATTACCTTTTTACAAAAGGAACTTGTAATTAAATATGAGCGATAACTAAAACTAGATAAATAAAATATTGGAATTCATGTTATATCGAAGGAGTCATCGCGTAAGATTTAATTTCTGCTGTATCCTATACAGTATTTAGGCCGGAGGAGTACTGTAGAAGCCTTATTCTAATGTACAATAGACCTACTAGTACATAAACAACTGGAAGGATAGAAGGAAAATACAAGCGTAATAGAAAGACGTCACAAGCAGGAAGGAAAGAAACATCCATGCCGGCCCTGGGATTCAAATCCAGATTTAGACATATCTTGATTTGAATATACTTGAACGGCAATATTCAACTTAATGCTAATTATTTACTAATACTGTGTAAAAAATCTTTGGATGTACTAAGATCGCAAAGAAAATAGCAGGGATAGCTTAGTTAAAATAGCTTGTGTTTAAGAAGATGAAGGTGAAAAGGATGATCAGGTAGTATGAGAGAGAAGGTAATATACAATTCAAGAGCAAAAAAAAAAAAAAAAAAGGCCCCTCTCTCACCCCGACGTTAAAAGAATCGGTACCAATTTGGCAGAGGATTGTACGAACCTTGGGAAACGTCTACAGAAGAAATAACCAGGGGGAAATAACTCTCCTCCGGGGATTGAATCTGATTTCTTTAGCCCATAGACAAGCGATGAAGTATTTTAAAGGAACGAATGTTCTTTATGTACATCCAAAGAAGTTATGACCTTCAAAACATAAGTAATAAAAAGCATGGTAAAAGCTCTGTGTTGATGTGATTTCCACACTTTATTGTTACTCAATGTTAAGGAAAAAGTCGAAGAATCCCATCAACTGCATGACAAGAGGAAAGCATCTGGAAATGATGGAATGACAGATAATCATAAAAGAAGACGGAGATGAATTGAAGGAATCCTGGCAGATCTTTTCATTAAATATATTACCCTTAAGGGTATGGCAGAAGATTGGAAAAATGTAATGATTATCGTGTATTAAAAATAGATTATGTAATTACTTGAGAAGGAAGAAAAGAAACTATTGGAAATTATGTAATTACAGTTATATAAATTTTGATAAAAGCTATTACAAAAGAAACCTTAGATTATACTTAAATGAACAAAGTAAGCTAGACTTTGTGAAGATAAAGATAAAAAAGGGATTTCCATTGTGTGTTTAAAAATTTTATAGAAACAGATTCTAGCAATCTGTTTTCTAACCAGAATTTTAGAGTGAACATCAGAAATTTTAATTTAACTTCATTTTTTTTTCAAAATTTTATGTTAATTTTAAAGCATTATTATAAAAGTAAATAGGAATTACTGGAGCAATTTCAGCGTAGAGAAGCTAGAAATACTGATGTGATCTGTGCTATTGTTTTTATTGCTTTGCAGAAATTTAGAAAATTAATTTACATTATTACAAAATTGAATTGTGACGCTCACTACAAAATAAAATAGTGAAGTTACAGCGATTTTCTCTCTTTCTGTCAGTGGAGAAGCGAGGTGATTTATCAAAGAACTACAATAACTTAATTTCACTTAAGGTCTGCGAAATTTGTTAACGATAGTTTAAACGTTTATTATGAATGACTTACACGAGAAAGAAAATTTGCAAGGTTTGGAATTTACGTTTTATATAATCTGATCCTCAATCGTAAAATAATAAGTTTTTTCTTCATTGTGTTTCATAACAAAATTCTAGCCAGTGATCTTCAAATATTACATGAATATAGGACAAAAATAACAAAAATGAGTGAACAATTATTATTATTGAATGTTGAGGAAAACTTAATACAGTATTTATTTGTTATCTAATTTTAATTATCCACAATTGCTTAATAAATCTCTACTACTCTTAAATCCAAACAGTTATAACAAAAATTATTGAAAATAAAATTAATATGTAAGGTTAGTATTTTAATTTGGCTGAGAATCTAATTGATATCAACATAGGAGTTTTTATAGATGACATAAAGTCAACATAAGTTTTTGAAATGTGAATCTTCCGATCATTTTTCCACTACCAAATGTTAACAGTTTTAAATCCTTAATTTTACCATTGGTTTTTCTTTATATTAATGGATATCGCTTTCTTTCTTTGTTACAATGAATTTCATTAGGCTTACATTTCATGTCTTAATCACTATTGCAATTGAAAGTATAACACAGAGTAAAAAGACTATCTTGAAATATATATATATATATATATATATATATATATATATATATATATTCACAAAATTACTTTCAGTAACTATTACAGCACTTTATCTTCTGCTTTATCTTCAGATGTCCGTTATCAAAAATGAGCTTTTTATTTTTTCATTGATTTCGGTAAGGATTCTACTCTTAGGAACACAGATACAAAAATTAGTTCATTGTATCAAAAAAAAAAAAAAAGAAACCATGTAAAAATCGGTTTTGTTCAGCCACTTTTATCAGTGGCTTAGCTGCACCTAACGACCATACTTAAATCTTCAGAATGGAAGGAGGGGAAAAAATCTAATACAAAGACGTCTTCAAAGGAGAGTTTTTTTTCTTTCCTGCAAATGTAAATAGGAGAGATAAATTAGCGTGAGTCCCCGAAGAAGGGAAATGTGCGTATTTGAAGAAATTGTTGTAGCAATGGCAACTGGCTGCCGGTAATTTTATGACTCGTAAACTGGCGAGTATTTGCTCAATGGCACGAAAGGGATTCCGCTGATAAAAGTACGGGTTCGTCAAAATGATGTTTTTCAGTGCCTACTTTTTAACACTGATGTAGGGTCACACATGTTTTCATCGCTCAAATATCATTTTTACGGCCTTGTTTTTTATCTATATAACGAGGTTATGCCTGAATCTGCATATTTTGACTAACCCGCCTCTTACTGCGTCATAAACTCGTTTACTTTTTCTTCCCTCATCTTTCTGTTAAACAGCTATTTCAGGAGCTTATTAGAGGTGACTGTTTTTATATACTTACTTGTTAGTCATAATGGAAGTAAACAATTTAAAATGTAAGATAAGTTCAGAAGGACTTCAGTCTAGTCTTTTTGGAAAATTATTATTGTGATTCCCATTTCCATTTGTTTACAACCACTTGATCCTTATTATTTGCTAACTTCTGTCTCCTAATCCGTCATTCAGTTAGTTAAGCTTTACTGGAAAGTCACTGCTAAGTTGAAGATCATTCTGTTCAGGAATGCTCTTTTTCTGTAACGAATCAAACTTGCTGAATCAATTAATGTATATGGACTTTAACTATATATATATGATTGTATATACACATATACAATCATTCAAAAATAGCAAGCTTTTAATAATAAGCAATTCTCAAAGTAAAATTGCTTGAAAAGTTTTCTTGGAAAACATTTTCCTAAGAAATTCGGAAAAAAATACAACATCACAACGTTATAAATCCGTTAAATTTCGTTGACGATATCGAATTGACTTTGATGAAGTGTAATTTATCTCTTTAATAAGATAAAAATTTCTTGTATCTTTAAATGATTTTAAATTGTCACGACATATGAAATTGAGGTTCCAAATTTTTAATTCCTATCAGTAATTTCATATTCTTCTCATGTTTGCTTTTGTCACAAATTACAAGAAGACCCTTTTCCACTGAATCTGATTGAAGTTTTAACCTTAATATTTGATATTCTTTTAAAAGAAAGCCTATGTATGAAATGTCTGTAGGTTTCAATATACTGTATGCTGAGTGGTTTCCTCTTTTTATTAGTAGCATGATTTTAATACCACACCAATTGTTTGGGGAAAAAATAAGAAATTTTAAACAATAAATTTCTCATTGTTTTTTGAACTAAAGAAAACTTCTTCATTTTAAATCTAATAGTGATTGAAATTTTCAGCTATGAATTAAGATTAAAATGCTAAGTAAATTGATAGTAAATAGTTTAAGAAGTTATCATTAAACATTTTCCGCAGATTTCTTTACTAAAAGAACCATTGCAAATATATAAATACTCTGTTTTATTCTTGGCATACTTTAATGTTAAAGCATTCTATAACACTACTTCAAACAATTTGAATTTTTTATTAGTTCGCATTAACTTTGAAGCAGAAATCATAATAACCTGTGTTGAATGTTAATCCATAACAAACTCAAATTGATATTATAAATTTATGAGATCGCCAATTGAAAATCATTATTAATCAACAAAATATAATTAAAACGAAAACATATATTAACGAGTCGTTTCTTCTTTTATTTTTTTTCATATCTATAAATTCAAAGAAATATATGCATACAACAATATTTTTATACAATAAAATATTACAAGAACTTGCATCTTATCTACTGTACTTTTTATTTCTTCGAAAACGTGCTGAATGTCATCTACTATTTTAATCGGTTCCCTTTCTAGTTACTTAGCAAGAATTCTGATGTGTTGCATGGAGTCTACGACTGTTTCATCCGATATTTTTGAATTCCATGTTAGGTTTTGAATTTCGTGGCTGGAATATCTTTGTACTTACCTGGTTTGTCATTTCTGCAGTAGGTGTTTATTTGTAACTTCAAGATAACTACGTTTAGAAGTTTCAAATAACAAGTTATTTTAGGGCAGTTAACTGTTGTTGTGGAATTTGCTGAAAAATGCAATTAAAACTGCTTTAATGAAACCTCCTACCCGTTGTTTGCAAGGTAAGTTCATAGTTTATTTTTGGCACCAGCAAATGATTCGGAGCTTAATTAACTCAAACTTGGCACAGCGTTTCAAGAAATCTCTGCTTCAACTGAATTTCTGACGAGAGAGAGTCAGTGTGGGGCGACACCAATTTATATTCTAATCTTTCTGTTATGTTAATTAAAGGAACCCCGTGCAAATAGCGATCACTTTTCTATTACATTGCGCTTCAAAGCTTCATCTGAAATGTTCATTGAAAATAAACAGTGTCCTTCTGAGTAAAAGTACAGTAAAAATGAATTAAATAATTAGACATATGTCCTTCTGACATTCCAATTTCCAAATAATTATTTATCTATTTTTAAATGATACTGTGATTATATGATTCCGTATTTCGTTTTTGGATTATTTTTATACCTCGATTTTTATTCACCTGAATAAAAAATGTTAGTTAATTTTTGCTTAATGCATATTTCAAATACATCACAGTCCCTCACGTTTATCTCATTTTATATCCCAGCACGTGTACTAAAAAAAATGGCTTCCGTAATGGAACTTTATTTGTAAACTAATAAAAAAGATCAATAATGATATCATCATGTAAACTATATCAATATATTATCAGTATATATTTTTTTCCATGATATTAAGTTATTCTCTAATAGTAAATTTTATGATTCTAATAATGTTTTGTATAAAATTAGTTGTTCAGTGAAGAAATTGATTTCAAATAGAATTGTTGGTGCATGTAGAGATTTCCCATCCCAGCCTTCGTGACTCAAAGGGAGCTGAAGGTTTGGCTCCAATGTTTCAATGTCCATTGGATTAATTGAGATTGGTTGGTCATTCCAATGGACTCCCGTCCCCATGAAAGAAACTCGATTCTGATTTTACATAGAACTGGGTAAATCCTAGGGCCCTTCCGAAGGAGAAATAATCTCGGAAAAATCCCGTGACCTTCACCGGGGATTGAATCTGACTCCTTCACATCGCAGCCCTGTGCTAACACCACTGAACTACCGGTTCCACAAATAGAATAGAATTATCAATCAGCTTTAAAGGTTAATGTAACCTAGGTCTGAATTTTCAACCAAACAAAAATCTGCGCAGTGCTATGATCGAAACATTTTTTGGCCTACATTCGTGTCTGTCCTCCCGTAACAACTCCCGAGCGGAAGATTGGATCGACCAATGGATTCACCATCGTGTTCAGAGGCCCAAACACCATAGAAATAAGGTATTTTTATTGGCCAACGCTCCCCCCCCCCCATGTTCGAAATAGTTGGCATTGTTTTCATTGGATTTCCGCTATTAGCTTAAATGTCAAAAATATAACCATCAGGTTTCAGTTGTCAGATACGGTGTCATCGGTAAGTTCTCGGAGTCATAAGCTGAATGTTGCCGGTTCGAATCCGTGTATCTACTATTTTTTTCTTAATCTTTTTTTCTCAATAACCGCGTGGATTTTTTTTATTCTTTTTATTTTTTCCTAACTTTTTTTTCTTTTTCTTTTCGTTAATGTACTTCCTTTTTTTATTATTATTTTTAACATTTTTTTATTATTTTGGGTCGCCCTTAAATTTATGCATCTGCATAAAATTATATTCAATTGTTCACTTGTTAAATTCTGAATCCATGTTTTAAAAATGAGATCTTCAAACACCAAAAAGAAATTGGATTTAAAGACTCGGTATGGAACTACGGAAGATTTTGAACTGTATCTGATAAGCCTGTTCATCAACGTATAAAAAAAGGATGAATTCTTTCCCATATTCCAAGTGACAGTTTCCAATATTTCGGCTCGGTCACCTTCACCCTTTCATTTTAAATTCTACTTGTAGCAAAATTCCTTACAAGGTCCCAAGAAATATTGAGAGATATCCGCTTACATCATATCCCGATAATGAAGTTCATTACATTGAGTTATTTAAATACCGCAATTTTGAACCTTACTATAATGATTACATAATGGTCAATGACTACGAATAAAGTAATGCCAAAACAGATTTTAAAAAGGTTTTAAAAATATAAGATTGTAAAAAAGCTTTAAACCATATTTTGCTGTTTTCTGGTTGTTTTAGGACAAGGAACTTGATAATTGACTTCATATTGTGTTCATATTAAAACGATATCGGCTTCCGTTTTCGATGCAATTTCCAATAAAAATTTTGAACGAGAATCTGGGAATCATTTACTAGGCCAGTAAATTCTTTGTCCAATTAAGTTGAGGGTTAGAGGGTGAAGTTTATGTAGGATATTAACGGGAGCAGATTAAGTTAAATGACGATTAGTCATTTGAGTCTGAAATTGTTGTCGTTACACTTTTACCGCATCACAAGACGTGATTTTGTTCAATATCATTTTATTCATGCATTCAAGAAATTTGGTGTTACTGACAGTATGTGAAACGTATCGGTATCGTTCAGCTAAACGAAACGAGATATTGTGGGAGATCCAACATTGCTATATTCACAAGGTAGAAGGCAAATAACTAGTATGAAAAAAAGTTCATAGAAAATTTAATAAATTAACTTATGTTTTTTTTCATTGTGATAACGCTTTTTGGAATCTCGTGTAATTCGCAGTTTTAAACCCTTATTGGTCCAATGTACTGTAGTCTATATGATACTCGGCAGGGCGAAAACATTTGGTAAAATTTACCGATTATTATAATTCTAAAATAAATTATTTTTTAATTATCCCAATTATTGCGACTTAACGACAGCGTATTTGTTTTTCTGTAACTTTTTAAATATTATTATAGAATCAATAGAGATCTTAGTTCTAAACCTACTCTTAAAGTTCAGTTTCCAGAATGTTTGTGACTTATCGTGAGATGGAAATCCCCATTTCGACTTATATTTACTATCAAAAAACTTTTTTGTTCTATTATTTTTTTTAACTCTGATGCATGTTAAGAAATGTTGCAAATATTAGACTAAATCTTAATATGCTGTGATAGGGAACTACTATATGGATATCAAAATCACTCTTTTTCGCTAACACAATATCAAACTATCAAAAGTTTAGTCCAGCAACCTAAATTTGATTTTACAGCGCGAATGTCTTGTCAAAATAATTCGGACGTGAACTTGTATATTATTGGAAGATCTAATGAAATATGGAAGTCTATAAAGTAGTTTAGAGTCCTTTTAACGGGAACAGATTAAGTAGTTTGTAGAACACTTTAGATTAACCGACATTGAAACAACAATTGTATCAAAGTTGTTACTTTCTAACGCAAACTGGTTGGACTTTCTAAAGCCATTGTGTAAAGCGATACAAAAGTAAAAGGGATGATTTTAAAAATTAACGAAGAGGCAAATACCATCCTGAGATTATGTGAAACCACCCCTGAATACTTTTGATTGAAGTTCTGTAAGTCGTAAAAGTCTTTGTATAGTCCTTTATGTGTTGCGTAGTTTTTGGCTTTTCATTGTAAAGCTGCAGCTCAAAATCTAATCTTAACCTTTGACGCAGGTCCTCTAGGGTCGTTCACGAACTGTAGAGCAATGAAGGAAAGATCCGATGTGATAAAGAGTCACGCTACACAGACTCTTGGAACAAGTTTAATTTACAGATATATTCCTATCGTACTATGTTGATTCAATTTTAACATTCGAAAATACAAATGCTGTGGAGGTACTTACGCCTATGGCGCATAATATAGCGAAAGTTTACATAATTCTTACTAACCTACATAACTAATCTATTGTGTTGCAAAATGTATGTCTTACATTTGTCGTACAGTAAAGCCTCTCATAAAAATCGATCTTATAGATATCTATCTTAAGGAAGCCGATTTCAATAATTGATTTAGACACAGACTTCTAATCTAAATTCCATAGGACAGCATTGGACAAAACAAACAGTAGTGAAACATTCCACATCCTTTACAATAGGTCGATAATAAGGCGTGTCCGAATATCACGGTCTTTTTTGAATATGAACTGTTTGGTTTGGGATATTAGGATTTGAATATGTCGTCAATAATGGTTCTAAGCACAAAAGAAAAGGTATTTTAATAAAATAATTTAACATATGCGAATTCATTTAAGCTTAGAAATTGGAGGCCAACACACAGTAGACTAATTTCAAAAATATATTAAAATGCTAAAAATTGCAACATTTCGTTATCCTCGCAAAGCTTTGACTAGTAACAAACTACAATAAGGAATGGAAGTTTACTAATCAAAACAAGAGAAAGTCTTCTTATTCATGTGACTGGAGATCAGGTCCATCTCTCGGAAACAGTGGAATAGTCCATTCACGGGAAAGGTTGGATAGGAACAGTGTTGCATACAGAGACACTATTAGCAATCATTGTTAGATACCTAAAAAAAATCCACCAACACAACGCAGATACAATTCAATAAAATTCAATCTACAAAACCAAAAATAAGATACCATTATTGAATCAGCAGAACTTGATCCTTTACTGAAGCCATAATGACTAATAGTTCGAACTGATAAGTGTCATTGTGACATGACTAATCAATCAAACTAAAGAACGACTCTTCACATTTTCATAAAATTTCATTGCTCTCATGACATACAATAATAGGTTTCTCATAATCTAACAAAAGATCCATATGATTCTCATGCCCCACATGCGTTTATTGACGGGCTGTTTGGTCTCCTCAGTATATCTAAATGAGAAATCCCTACAATGCAATGCGTAGACAACTCTCCACGGATTGTTCTGTGGGACATCTATAACGTTAGGTTAATATAACTCATTAAGGTAACCCTAACGATGTTAAAACTAAACCATAATTATACAACAATTTCTTAATAACTGGAAAAATTACAAGGTGATATCGTATTGAAACAAAATTATAAAGTTTAAGGAAGAGTAACAGGATTATAAATTTTCTGTAATTGACTTAGCAGTATTATGGTTTATGAATGGTATTGGATTAGAATACAAAATATTTCTTATGTCGTCAAGCTCTTTGTTGAAAGCTTCGTAAAGTGCTGGATAATTTAAAAGCTCTGCTTACCGCCATGGTGATGACGTTTCTTTTAAAAGATTATTATTCCGTTTAACAATGATTTAAATTATTTAACGGTGGGGCATGTAAATGATACGGAACATTTGTTAAATTATAAGAAACCATTATTGTACGTCATGAAAGCAATGAAATTTTAAGAAAATGTAAAGAGGGTCGTTCTTTATTTTGACTGATTCGGCATATCTGAAGTAGTGGTTTCAGCTTATGTGTAGGAAACATGTGACATTGTGATTCTTGGCGTTATCCAAACTTCCGATGTACAGGTAGTATGATGACAGCGTGTAAAGAGTGCAAAGAGACAGCCTCGAACCGTAACAGTAAACGAGAATCACGGCTCTTCGAACAGATATTTACCTGTCATACACCTGTGGCCTGCAGGCAGTTTCTTCCTGAAAACTTTCCTGGCCGTGTCATCTTAAGATAGAAAATTTCCAGGAACCGTATGAACTTTGTCTTCGGTAATTGCGAATATTCAGAACATATTGTACACTTTACAATAAATAACATTTTGCTATTTCTTCAGTATTTAATGAAAATCCTGAAAATTGTTTAGAAGAAGAATCCATCTTGAATTTGTATATGTTATGGCTTTTACTTGTGATTAAAATAGTGAATGTCAGCTGGTGTAATAATGCTAAACTTAACAATATAATCATATGCATGTCGATGTTGTGTGATCTCTGTTTTTGTTTAAAAATAGTTACAGCAAATATTTAAAGCAATGATTCGAAAGAAAATAAAAAAGATGGGGAAATAATGATGAAATTTCATCCTCTATAAGGAACGGTTCATGGATGGAAATTGTAAAACAACTAACAAATTTATGGAAAATGGACATATTAATAATGATCAAGTATTTAACAACATAGAACTCAATGAACTAATCACCCGCAGATACTTAGTACAGAGAAAATCCATATAAGGTAGGTTGCCCAAATAAGGCCCACCTAACATTTAAAGATTTTTTTACATTTCTACTGCAAGAGTGAAAATTCTGAAAACTGTCTTGAAAGGTAGTTTAAGGTGTGCTGTTATGAAAAAGTGAATTTAGAATTAATGGCATTTGAAATTCTTTCTGTAATAACAGTTTTGAAAATATAACTGAAGCCTCTGTTCCAAATAAGGCCCACTACTAGTCCCAAATAAGGCCCATGTATAAATAAATAATAAATTAGGGGAAAAAAGCAGAAATCAAAAAAGCAGAAAACTATTTTGGTTTAAATTAGAATAATTATATTTAAATCAAAATAATTACATAATTGAATTTAAATCAAATAAAATAAAGGGTGTTTCAGAATTCGCTCCGGGATTCCTAAGGCTCACTGGCAAACTCGCCCACAGGGACAAGAGGTTGGCAGTGAAAACAGCCAATTTCCAACATTTAGTTCTGACTAAATATTAAGCTACAAATTAATAATTAAGTAGTAATTAATTTTTAAAATTGTGAATTTAAAACTAGCTTTGATGATTTTTGTTATATTTTTCCTCATTACATATTATTTTATGTTATAGAGTGGAGGGCCTTATTTGGAGCCCCCTGTTCACCCACGCTTTCATGCATTGTTTTACTAAAAAGTATTTAAATGCAATATCAAATACAGTATCTTATTCTACTCATTAACACTTTAAAATGATATAAAGCATGTTTATGTCTATTAAGTTGCCAAAAAATTAATTTGCAGACGATTTATCAAATTAAGTTGAAATAGTAACGACAAAAGCTTCGTGCGACTTTTACTGTTCAATTGAAACAAACATGGTGAAATTATCCACTTCAATGGACCTAAGTGTTGGTGTAGCCGCTAGAAGCCAGGACCTGTCTGAAACATAACTAATTTTGGTAAATTGTCAACGTTCTATTAATAAAACGAAGGATGGGCCTTTTTTGAAACCAGGCCTTATTTGGGCAACCTACCTTATAAAAATATTCCTTTGTCACGATGGTCATGGAACGCCGGGAGCCTTTCCTCTTGCGATCAGATAAAACTAGGTGGGATTTTTTCTTCAGTAAGGGACCCGTAGTTAAATATTTTAACAGTGTATAAAATCATTTTTTTCTTTTTTAACTTAAAACGGAAACAAAATGTAAATACAAAATGAGAAGAAATATTATGAAACAATCTACTGTTGAATCTATACAATAAATGCAACGTTAAATAATAACTCTAGTTTTTAATATGAACTATTAAATAATAAGTTAGTGAATTAGTAACTGACAGGATTCTGTTGAAGTAAGAAATATAAACGCAGATATCTAAACAACTAGTCTCAATTAGACTCACACTTTGTTTTCATACACAGATATTTCAGCAATCGTCAACAAAAGAAAGGAACTGAAAGCTTTGTCCATTGCATTCTCAAATTAACGTTGATCGTAAAACCTTCCAATAGGATTTTCACATTTGCTGTTCTCGTGACTCCACGCTTGGTAACAAGTAAGCGCCCTGTTCACACGTTAAGGTATTTCATTATCAACAATATAAACACCTTAAAAATGGAGAAGTAAAACATTTAACGTAATGAGTTAAATGAGCTTTAGTGAGTTGAATTCAGAGGTTCGTGTAATCTCGTGTCTTTCGAAAAATGAGAGGACCAACACATGATTCCCATTGAAATGCAAATGAAATTCAATCAGGTGTCAACGCGTAATCCAAAAGCTTCCCTTTTGTGCTGAAGTCTACATAATGTGGAACAGATCGGGTTCAAAGGGTACTTTGTTATCTGGAGGTAAATAATAAAATTAAGCCTTTCTCGCCTTTCATCGTGATCCTTTCATAACGGAAGTAAAGTACAATGACCGGAGCGCCTCCTGTAAGAGAGAATCGTTATAAAAGTCGCCTCCAAAAACAAACGTTTTAATAGACAATTCCTTTGACGAATTAAGGGGCGCTCGTGGTAATAAAAGGTGAGACGAAAGTGTTGCCAACTCCATAAAACTTTAATGCTGCTTTAGTCAGAAGTTGGAATTCTAATATAAGCATGTCAGAATTCGCCGAAATACCTTGTGTTCCCTTAATTTATCGTCGGCTTTTAATACTCTTTTAGTAATACACGCAGGCGACAGGAAGGATCCTTACGTTTTATTCGCAGAGCACCGAGTAGCTTGTTATATATTAAAATTCACTGTCGCCTGCTAGGTGAGTTATTAATCTGGAAAAAAAATAATAAAATAAAGATCATATTTTTGTAAAGTAATGAAAAAACGCTTTCGTAGCTGGACAAAAATGTATTTTATACAATAAATATTGTGGAGAACTAAAAATGAACAATAAGGAACCTTTGGATTGAAAAACTTATCTGAATAATTCAGATTAACGAAAACTTTGATTTGATAATCTGATAAAAGCTTAATTTTCTTATATCATCTTCGAGATTATAATTGAAGTAGTTATTGCAAATAAAATTATTAATAACAACTGTAAATTTATATAACTTAATAAGACTTATTAACGATTAGATAATAGAATGATAGTAGGTTTTATTTGTGTATTTCAAGTGCTATTAAGTGCCTCTATATCTTCCTGAAAAGAAAATTTTCAAACTTTTGTCCTTTGTCTATTAATCATTAAATTATATCTGTAAGCAGCGATAAGACCACTAATGGCATTTAGAGAAAAGGAAACAGATTACGTAACCACGAAGGAGCATAATGAGAGCAAGCTCACCGTATCTTTCATAAATTGTTAGGGCTTCTAATCGTATAACATAAGAAAAATTTTGTACAACCACCTTCATCAGTCAAGCAATCACTTAAAAATTCGAATCTGGCCTTTCCGTTATTTGCATGTAGAAAATTAAAGGAATTGTCACAAGATTGCAGTTCTCTAAAAGAAAACTGATTCGGACTGTAATTCTATGCAAGAATAGAAGCTTGTCATAATAGATGATAAATTTTGTAGTGCATTACAAAATGTTGTATTAATACATTCTTAAAAAAACAGGAGACGGTGGATTTTAAACAAAGTAAATCAAAAAGTATTTACTGAAAGCGAATAAAGCATTTACTTTAATTTTTAAGTGTAAATCTACCACAAAGACTGAGCAGAGGATTTTTTTTATCTAAAACAACAACTTTTATGAAAAATGATGGGACTTGTAATAATGTAATTACAATGAGTGTTATTTGTCAAAAAAAGATTACTTTGTTTTTTCTTTGTATTTCATTATTTCATTAGTTACTGTTAAGTCTTAGATGAAAAATGATTATTTATTGATTCTCATGATTAATAGTAGAGAATTACTGAAATAAATATATACTATTTACTTTGATCTTCAAATTCACTTCTAAATACAACTTAAAATTAAGTATATGAGCTGTTGCTTAATTAGTCATTGCATAAAGTACAATTCATCTGGAAACAACTTTAACAACTCATTTGTTTGTTGAATTTGTCCATCAAAGTTTTATCAAAGCAAACTGAAGGTTGTGTGTGGAAAGATTTTCAACAAGTGGTATCGCTAAACATATGGTAAAGTAACGATTTCATTGTGACATCCTTCATCTGTTAAAGCCTCAGAAGAAGAAAAACATGACATATAAAATTAACAGCAAACGTAAAATACCTATTTAATATCAAGTGAATGAGCACACTTGCTCTTGTTATTGCACACAAATCTTTATTCTTGTTATCCATTTACTTTAGTAGCTTTTAATACTAATGAATGGATCATTTTCGAATAAAAACATTTATAGTGAATGATATGACATATCGTCTGGTTATGTGGAACTTAAGAATATATATATATATATACAAAACAATGGACCTTTGGAGAATTAGGTCGAAAGTAAGACGATGGTGGTATGGAGAATACGATAGGAGATTAGGAAATGGAGTTTCTACATCAGGGCTGCCAGAATAATGAGATTCTTGGACCAGAGGGAAATAGAAAGTTTATTGAATGGATTACAGTAAATGGTTTTGAAATGTGCTTTTATACTGTAATAGAAAGGCTTTGGAATCTGATTCTATAGATTGCATTGTTCTATCGCTTTAGTAATAAAAGCATTTTCCATTAAGTTTTCTGGTTTAATGTATTTTGTTACATTGATCGACAGATGAAAATTTCAGTGCCTATTTTTATGAACTTAGAGAGCTCGTTTATTGTATTTCAAGCGTAAAGGATTGGTTTGTTTATGTTAAAGAGGTTTGTGTAACGACAGAGTGTAATTGTTGTTTGCGAAATCTTTTTATCGTACCGATGAAATATTAACTAAAAATTACAAACAATTCTTCATCGACGCAATAGACATCAGAATAGTTGTGAAACAATATTGATTATCAGGATAGACCACTATTTAGTGGATATTTCTTCTTTCTGCTTTAATTTTATTTCCTGCAACTTTAATTCCAGTATTACAGCCTAAAAACATGTGTAAAAAATGTGATTTTTTTTAAATAAAGGAATTGTTGTCATCTCAAGACTTTGTTTTCAGGGGGAAATCATCCCAGCCCTCCCCACCAAAATGACCTTGTCCCCTAACATTCGCCGGACGCCTCCAACCGAACCATGCATATGGGCCAATGTATTCTCCCTTTAGTTTAACCTTGTGATAGCCTGACGATATCCATGAACGTACAATGAAACATGTTGCATTTTTATCTTCAAACCGTACTTTTATGTGTAATTTTACAAACCATAATTTTGTAATGTGTAATTTTGTGTAATTTTTGTGATGATTTCACAACACACGTTAAACAATTTATAACAAATTTAAATCTGATGTACTACGATTGCTAACTATAAATAGTAATTTGTAACTATTAGTAAGTTTTTTATTCCAAGTTTACACAATCTTTTTTTTTTTTCCTAGCTCCACAAGGCAGTGTACCACCTCGCATAACGGACAGTAGATTATCACAGCAAGTACGACAAGGCGACAATATATTACTACCTTGTTCTGCTCAAGGTCATCCACCTCCTCATTATAGGTAGGCTTTATTCATGAATGTTTTTAGCAATTTTAAATTCTTCTATATTTATGTAAGAAAATAAGTTGAAATTACAGTTAATATGAAGAAAAATTGCTGGATAATATGATAAACGATTGTTATCATAAAATTCAAAATTGGACTTGATTTATAAACTACTGTATAATTATGAAATTTATTTCAAAATGCTTTGAATTTCACTTGACGACCTGAAAAACATTGTTCCCAAATACTGGTTAACAACGACTCCTTCATCACATGAGCGGTCTTCTTAAAAACAAATGTACAAAACAGAAAACAAAAATATTCTCATGTAATTCTTGATATTAATTAAATTAAAAATATTGTAAGATGTGAAGTTAGTTCTAAATGAGATTATAATGGGTAAAATAGATTAATTTCACATTCTCATTTATGAACCTTCATTCATTTCACATTTTCGTTATTTAAGAACCTTCGGCACTTAACAATTTCAATTCACAGAATGCAAACAAAAATTTCCTTATTCTTATCGATGCCAATATAGTCATCGTGTGCATATCTGGCTCATAAGTTACACAAATCTGTCAGAATATCGGCGTATTACAAGAGGTGTAATTTCTGCAATAGTAGGTTGAAAATGGCTTAGTAATTTTAGAGGACCAACTGCTAATCAACGTTCCGGAATGTTTTCAACGTTTGAGTTTCATGTAAGGAAAAATTTATATCCATTGGAAGTCATATTTTCGGGAATTATTATGACTAAAGTCGTTGTATTAGGTTGGACAAAAAGTTCGTTTGGTTTTTAAATATTAAATAAAAGACACGTTTTTCATTGTCACCAATCATTTTATTGAAAAACGTCTTCAACGATTTGTCCACAACCCTTTGCCATCTTTCAGGCAACTTAATAATTCCATGTTCCCACAACTTTTTATCTTTTTGAGCAAAAAAATGTTGCAGATGCCTTTGGTGCCTTCCAGAGAATTGAATTTTTTCCATTAAGACAATTTTATAAATCCTAAGGTGCATACGGTGGGTGAACAAAACTTCCCAGCCAAGCTGTAATAGTTTTTGCCTGGTCATCAAAGAAAAATGCGGTTGTGTGCGTATTGTCTTCCATCTTCAATATTAAATTGACGACTCTGAATTTACTAATTTTGATCAGTTTTTGTTTTAAATGCACGCTGATATGACCAGCTGTCACAATATAATCTAACAAAATGGTGTCGAATGAATCTAAAGACACTTAAGCGCTACTAGAGCCAACTTACAAAAAAAAAAAAAAAAAAAAAAAAACAGAGGAAGTTTTTGGCCAACCAAATAACTGAAAGTCTTATCTATAATGATAGAACAGTTATAGCAAGATGAATTGCAAGGGGAGGCAGAACTGATGGGAGTTGTTTCAAAGACTTTATCATTTTAAAACAAGGTTTCGCCTCTATTGCTTTGATAGCGAAGATGCAATCAGTTCACTAAGTCAGCGAGATTACCAATAACTTATAAACAATATGAGATACATGAAAACTAATTGTAGCAGTGAAAAGATCATACAGTATAATTGTCAATAAGATATCAGACATAAAGATTGGTAAGGAAACACATTAGATGAAAATACGAATGAAAACGTGTTTTCCAGTATAATGAGCTTCTATTGAAGATATCTATTTATCTCCAGAGATAATCTTTCGAAATGCTGTAGAGTTGCATCTAACTTTATAGTTCACTGCCTGTCATCTTCTAATATCATGTAAAGTATGATTTGTATTAGATTCTGGTGAAGTTCGCTATCATTCAACATTAATATTAACCAAGAATGGAACATTAAATCTGTTTGTTAATTTAAAATAAAAAGTTTTCTTAAAATATAATTCTAGACTTAATCTAATTAAATTTGATGTTGTTGTTTCTAATTTTCAGTTGGCATACACGAGAAAAAAATGGTCTTTTAACTCCGATTCAAGAAACATCTCGGATCCGTTTAGTGGGTGGATCGCTGCTAATTAAAAGCCCCGAAATATCAGACAGTGGCGTTTACGTTTGTGTTGTTAATAACAGTATTGGTAACGAAAAGGCAGAAACAACTTTAACTGTCACAGGTAAGTTACTTTCAATTATCAACTCTCAATTTCAGTAATGAATTACATTTTTATTATGTTTATTTTTTATTTACTCTTTTGTATTGAACGCTTCCAGAAATGTTTACAATGAGTCTTTCTATTATATTTACGTTAATGAGTAAGAAATTTCAGGTGTCTGTTTTTCTTAGTTTCTCTGTTGATTTTAATGATTCCTAAAAATATCTTCCAGTATCCAGAAATCAAGATTAAATCATTTCAGTAAACAGTGAATTTTAATATTCAAGAGGGAGCCAATATTTTCTTTTATAAATGAGTATTGTTGTCAACGCTAGAGAATGGATTCTTTGTCTCTATATGCAATGCTTTTTTTTTATAAAAATCGTTTTGCGATACATAATTCAACTATAGTTTGTTTAGTACATCATTTATAGAGGTAAAGTATAAGGTTTTTGAGTGAAAGTTCTCATGTATCTTTTGGCATCTTTTTGTATCATGACTTCTTTTGTCGAGTCACCAAACATAAAAACGTTTAATTCTTCGATCAGAAAGATAATGGAAATGAGGAGAATATAAATGAAAAAGTTAACTTCAACGAAAGAAAATTTGGAAGTTAAAGATGTGGCGTCTAGAAGTTATTAATGTACCGAAATCTTTGAATAACTTTAGGTTAGATCTTATTCATATATGAATACGCAATCTAATTACAGGATTGATTCTTTTTGAAGATCATTCAAAGTTGAAGTTCAAACATCCTGCGTAAACATGTAGCAAGACATGATAATAACATTAATTAACAATTGTCGAATAACTATTTCAAATAAATAAGCTTTTATACTGCAACAGAATCATTTATATATCAGCATTTAAGCTAATTTTTATCCACTTTTAAGGTAACATCGTATAATAATTAAAATCTATATAATTATTGATGCGCGACTGCTTTTGAAAGGTTTCTGTTGAACAGATTAAAAAAAGCCATTTTTAATTTATAAATAAAGTCTTACAAATGTAAATTGATTTGAGATGGAAATCACGTAACTGTAAGAGAAGAATATCTTGTCCAAGAAGGAAAGAAGGATGGAAAAGTAATATACATGAATTTTATTCCGTTATTTATATCAACTGAATCTTATCAGATTGACCTTAATTAAATGAGAAAAATAGCATATATAATTATATGGAATTACTGCTTAAATTAATGGAAATTCTTATTATCTTAACCATAAATCATAATTTAACAATCATGCCTGTATCACATATTTTAACAACAATCATCTTTTTTGGTTCCATAATTTTCTTGAAGCAAGATATGCTGTCAAGATTTAAGGGCAGGGCATATTGCATCCGATGGTAAAAGCTTGTGACTTACAGCACAATATTTCGGAATAGTATATTCGTATCAAGATAGGGTAAGGTAGGGTAAGATGACGAACTTAAGCTTCAGAGATTTTCCTCAGCTTACTACAGTCCCTACGCTGAATAAAGATCCTCCCAGAATGCAACGTAGCTTATAGATTGAGCTTTCCTGGCCGACCGCTAACATTGAAAGAGAAGAG
>JAFIDM010002131.1:7027395-7134175 GCA_023159025.1 Thereuonema tuberculata
AGATTGAGCTTTCCTGGCCGACCGCTAACATTGAAAGAGAAGAGAAAGCGACCTCTTCTCTTTCAATGTTAGCGGTCGGCCAGGAAAGCTCAATCTATAAGCTACGTTGCATTCTGGGAGGATCTTTATTCAGCGTAGGGACTGTAAGTGGTTTAAAAACCCGAAATTTGAAAGGACACCTCTTGTAACCTTTATGTTCAATAAAAAAATTTGAAACGCACTTTTACCCTCTCGAATTATGAAAAATATTTCACCAAAAAAAAGAGTAATTTTCGTCATCTTACCCCCACCTAAGGGGTAAGATGACGAACAGATAAAAGTAGTACATTAAGATCGAAATATTTTATTTTAAAAATGCAGAGAAACAATTTCACTTACTAAATTGTGGCATGAATTAGAAAAGTCAAAGATGAAACAGTTAAATTACAATAACAGATTGCTCGTAATGAAACAAAACTTTGAACAATTAGGTACAACAAACCATTAGAAGAACATTAGTGTTGGCTCTGGCACGTTATGTTTCTTTGCTGCAGCATTTACACTTGAGGTTTTATCTTTCACTTCAGCAATAGCTGCATTCATTGTCTCCTTATCCCACTTTCCCCTGTCACTTTTCCTTGTATACTTTCGTGGCATGTTGTTTATAATACCTAAAACATTCATAGATAAACAGGATTTAAAATAAAAGAAAAAAATAACTGCAACTAAAATTCAGTTTCAAAACCAATTTGTAAAATAGGATAAAAGCTATTCATAAAAGGTACTCAAAAACATGTTGGGTTAGATGACAAACCAAGCAAACTTCTCGTCATCTTACCCCATGACGCCAATTTGGTTTAGAACTTATTTATCATAACGGTACTGGGCAAGGCATTTAATGACCTATAATTTGCTAATAAATGACAAATAAAAAATGCAAATATGACCTAAAAATAGTAAAAAAATGACAGAAAAATAAAAAAAAATGACCAATAAAACATTTAAATTTATTACAATAAACCTTTTTTTCTACCTTTTTTAACTTTGACAACCAAAAAAAAAAGTTCTACTTGTTTTCTGGAAAAATTTGTTGGCTTGAATGAGGACAAGCAAAGATACTGAATAATACATAAAATCTCAAATTATAAAAAAAATGATATCCTTCCAAAAAACTACTAAAAATGCTCAAAATGACCTAAAAATTGCCAAAAACATGACCTATCCCTAAAAAATGCCGAAAAATGCAAAAAAAATGCCCTAACCATTTACCTTTATTTAACCAATTATTTAATGTTACACATTTTCATATATGCGAGCCATGTTTCAACCTTCATAGAAAAAAGATGCAAAATCATCAAATGCCTTGCCCTAATCATTACCGTAGCTTATCGTAAACAACCTGTACCACACATGGTTCTTTACATTATGAGTTGTATTTTGAGAATATTTTATGAAAGAGCAAAAACAACTTAACGTAGTCGAGTAATTCCTTAGTCGCTACTGCTCGCAAAACAATCTTGCCCGACATCCTTTGCAGTGAACTTTGGTACTAATCACCTGAGTCTCAGAAATTGCTTGGACAGGTGCTCCTATCTATGAATGCGTCGGAGAAATACCGAGTTCGTCATCTTACACGCTTCGTCATCTTACCCGACTTTCCTTTATATGTAACTACATCAATACTCATGGCCTTCTAATCGCAATTCGTCATCCGATTTGATGTTATACACTTCTGGGCATTGTGCAAAAAATGTTCGTAATAGGAATTGGGAAATCAGCTATTGTAATATTTCAAAAGTAGAGAAAAAAATAGATAAAGAACAAAATCGTAAATTTTTTTCAGGACCCATTAATTTCATAAGGTATTAAATTCATTTTTTGCATTTTTACATTGTATCTTTTTTTTTTACTACCCTAACTTTATAAAAAGCAGGGAACATTGCTTTTAATGTTTTCTACAAAAGGATCCAAGAATTTGGCCTTTAATTTCATGATTATCTCATAAAAGAAGTTGAAAACGGTGTATTTTTATATATTTTATTCTTGGCACAATACGAACAATTCATTACAGAAAAAAAAAGATTATCTTTCCTTGCTTTTTTTAATGAAAAAATTCCATTGCATTTCGTCGCAACGCAATGAAAAAGCTATCAGAGGCAAAGCGCGAATTAAATTTCAGGCTTAAATTTAGGCTTAATCAAGGCACTAAGCGGCCTTTTGCTCACTATCGCATTTTTGAGATTTTTCCACGGCTGGTGGTTGACAAGCGTCATCCGTTACGTCTAATTTTAGCTCTGCGTGAAATTAAGAAATAACAGTGCGCGAATTAGGCGTAAGATTAAGGTGATGTGAAGAAAAGTGACTTAGCTTCTTAATTTATTCGTAGCCATAAAAACAAACTTTCTTTCTTAGCCTGTTCACATCTTAGTCTAATGTCTTGGAAAAGCATTGGATCCGTGTAATCTGATGTAGTACGTTATTATCATAAATTTAGTTAATTGCTGCATGAATGTTGTACGCTCAGTGTCGCAGTTCTAATCTTTTCCTTCGAAGATGTGAAGCATGTTTATTATGGAAAATAATGGAAATAATCGTGCCCTAAAAGAAACATAATTTTCATAATTGATTAAAATAAATATAAAATATTCTGGTTTCTAATTTGCATTGTAACTGAATGGAATAAATCATCTATTTATGAAATGGGAATGTTTCAAATGAAAGCAGTAGCACTAAGTTATACCAATAAATACTATGTTTGTAAGGGAAGCTGAATTATATTATATTCGAGTGGAGTTTCTACATTTACTATTTTAACTAAGTTTGTTAGAACTGACTGAGTTAAATGCCAGCGGAAGCTTAGCTACACCAACAAACTAATTTCAAAGATAGAAGAGAAATGGAACCAAACCAGTTCAAATGTAGTGATTACAATGAAAGTAAAGAATTATCAATGAAACAGAGTTAAATCACAGTAGATTTAGTTTAGTTATACAAATAAGAATCACGATCGGATTAAGGCCAGCTTTGCCCTAGGCACAGCCCAATAATGGTGCCCCTCGGCCCTTCCTTTGTTTAGCTGGCAAAATATTAAGACTCATTTTTTTTAAGGCCATCCCCACGCCGCCAGAACTCAGCTATATTAAAAATATACTGTTTTTAATTACCGTATATGCTCCAATAAACGCCGAGGCTCTTATTGTCGCCGGTCTCTAATAAGCGCCGGGCTGCTCAGGGGACACGACCAAAAAGTAGCCGGGTCTTCGATATTTGCCTAGCGGTACTAGTGTAAGCGTCCGTATCTTTATAGACGTGTGTAATACCTTACGATACATTGCCTTACAAAATGCCGCCGAAACGGTCATTTGACATTGCCTTTAAGATTCACGCGGTGGAATATGCGAAAAAAACTTCCGATGAGGCGACCGCCCGTCATTGCGGATTCGGACGACGAATAGCAGCGAAAGGTACAGAAAGACATTGCCATTTATCTTTAACAGTCTTATGTAGCATGTGAAATTCAAATAAAATAGCTATTTGTAATATTAGCCGGTATTTATGTGTAAAAATATTGCGTTCTGAAGGTTTTTGTTAATAATGGCCGGCCTCTAATAGCAGCCGGTCTCCATTAAGCGCCGGGAGCCGAGGCTAGTTTTGCAAATAAACGCCGGGGGCCTCTATTGGAGCATATACGGTATATGTATATAGGAGCACTGAATAACAGAAGAAATACAAGTCAGTTATACTTACTCATAACTAAGGCATTAGAAAAAATACGAAATTTTCATTACTGTTTTATGCATTTTTAAATAAAACTGTTATAAGAAAAAATATGCAAATACACAAATTTATTCAAAACGATTTTTAATCACTTCCACAGATTTTAAGACAAAATACGATCTGATATTATCTCTACTTAAATTATATAATAAGGAGAGGTTACTCTTCAATTTTGAAAAGCCTCTTTCTACAGAAATCGATATTGGGAAACAATTTTTTAAAATAAATTTTCTAATAGATAAATATCATTATTTGCTCGATATTGTAAAACATCTTTGTTACACTTCTCTCTTTCATGAAACACTTAAATGAACACCATTTCATTTTGGGGTCTAAAAAATATACAAATAAAAATTTTAAAAAAATTGCCACACGCGCACACAAGAGAATATGGATTATATATACATGGTATTTCGAAATTCCTATTACAAACTCCCAGAGCTGGTAGAGGAGGATAAGGATAAGGATATATATAGAGGGTCGGCTATTTGCAGTTTGGTCACTCAGACCACATGTTTGGATCCATTGTGTCCCCTCATAAAACATTGATGACGTCAATGATTCTTCAACATAAGGTTGAGTTTCTGTGGTCATAAAGAGTCCTGTAGATTTACAGAAAGACAAAATGACCTTAATATTAAAAGTGGAGATGTTTTCAGTGGTAAGACGAAATCTACCAAAGATCTCCCATCTGTTCCTAGCTAAAGCTGGACAGAAGCATAGAATGTGTTCAGGAGTTTCCTGATCCACTCCACATTTCCTCTGGAGGTTTCGGTGTATACCGTCCCTCCTCTGAAGTTTCGTGGAAGCTAGCTTCCTCGTTAGTGCCCTAGATAGGGATGTCTTTGGAGGTCTCTTCTTCAGAGCCCTCCATTGTTACGGGGGAAGCAAACAGTCACCCTGCGGAGAGCCCCCAGGGAAGGCCTGGTCTTTTTATTTACTCCAGGATTCGGCCTGGTTTCCTAGAGGCACCGTTGAAGACACTGTAACCCCAGTGCTATCCATCCATCGGCACGGTCCGCTTAACACCTTAGATTGGGGGGGAAAGTCTGGTTCGGGGTGCAGAGCACTGCTTCGCCTCACACAGTGTCCTCGGACCCCGTGGAGACGAAGATTTCCACTATCCACACCCGTGGACCCGCCAGGTTGCTGACATCCCGAAGCTCCCGGGTACAGTCCAATGACTATCCCCGGCCTGGTGGTAGAGGAGACCTAACAGATAACTTTTGAATAAGAACTCATGTCCAGATCCGTATGCGCCACAAGCAAAACAATATGAGATGCTTCTTATTCTTGATTCTGCTTGGTCGAAGAGCGTTAATGACGTGAACGCCAATTCCAATAAAGTGTTTCCAGGTTTCCTGTAGCATAGGATGTTTTAACCAATATCATGCGAGGACATGAAATTGGGGTCATTTTTGTTTTGCAGTTCCAGTTGTTTGTTAGGCATTGCATCCTGGTCTACTGTAAGAGCTGCTCGATGTAGCCACCTCAACTTCATTCTAAACATTGTATCTGCGAAGCATGTACTGGTATAGCGCTCAACAATACCTGTGTGTGTGTGTGAATCTATTGGGCAGAGGTCAGAATTCGGGCAATCAGATCTTCCTCTGACTCTACAGGATCTCGTAAATACGACTCTCGTGCGCTTCCTGACATGGGTTCCTATTCAAAACATTATTTGCTCGTCCCCTCTACGAGCCCTGGGAACTTGTAATAGGAATTTCGAAAAACCATGCATATCTATAATGATTATAAAAGAACACAGAGATTCATTTAGAAAAATGTTGGTAATACTTAACTTTAACTTATATTGAGACAAAATATATCCGAAACTGATCTTAGATGTCGGATGGTGCCTTCCCTCTTCCTTTAGTGCCCTAAGCAAATGCTCAAATTGCTTAATGTTATAGGGCTGCTGAGAATGATTGCAATGATACAGAACGGTTCCACTGAAACTCTAATTACATCCATTAAAACGGAATACTGCCCCCAGGTTTAGTACTTTGCTTGTTTCAAAGAATTGTGTTATAAGCCGTCTGTTTTTAGGAAATTTGCTAATAAAGTAAAAATTTTTTGGTCTAATCTTATTAAAGATACTTTTCTGCAAAAGAGACACACAATTGTTTAAAATATCTACACAAATGTAGAACTTTAATCATTAATAAATAATCACTAAACACGCATTGAACTTGTTAAAAATTTATAGAGGAAAAATTATACATTACAGTAACTTGAGGGAACTTTCGAGCCCTTACACTGCGGGCTAATTTTCAACCTAAATTTATTGACAAATAATTCATCTATATAAACAATTAGTAATTTAAAATTTACCAATTAAAACCAATTCAAAACTACATAGAATCGTCATCTAAATTAACAAAGAGGACCAAGAGGACATCGGATGACATCATACTACGGAACCTGATGATTTATGATTCAGAGGGCGACCAATGGAATTTATTCTTATGGATGACTATTTTATATAGTTATTTAATTAGTTTTAATTGGGTAATTTTAAATTATTAATTGTATATATAGATGAATTACTTGTAAGTAATATTAGGTTGAAAATGGGCCGACCGTGTAGGGGCTAATCTCCCTCATGTAACTGTAATACATAATTTTTAATCTATAAATTTTTAATAAGTTCAAATGTGTGTTTAGTGATTATTTATTAATTATTAGATATTAATACACGTACAAAAATGTTGTAGAAATGTAAAACTTTATAAATATTTATATAACAAACAACTCGTTATATGAACTTACTTGTTAGATTCATTTTTATTCTGGACAGTAGAATTATTGTTGAAATCTTTATGTTCCAAAATGGAAAATAGAAAGTTACTTCTGTAGAGTTATTATTAAAATATTATTGTAAACTGTAATATTTCTCTAGAATTTCATTGTCGATTTCATTTGACAATCTCCCTGATAAGAAAAAAGTATTTATAATTTAAAAATTGAAGCACTGAGATCAAAAAAGGTACATGTCATTATTTTTGGGATATATGAGTTATCACTGGCAAAAGATAGATGATGTTGTCCTCCACCGTTGAAAACAGAAATGGGACATGGAACGGAATTTTAAGCATGTTTGTTAAATCGTGGCATGAAGATTTCGTTTCCTGCAAAAAAGGGACTTGTCATCTTACTAGTCTCCTTCTTGCACGAATTTGAGGTTGTATCTTTATTAATGAAGTTCTTGCAAGAACATGTAGCTGAAGGTGTACGAAAATTGCATGCATTTTCCGATGAATGCACAGGTTAAAATCGAAATCGCACAATAGTACAGTTTTGGTACACAAGTAAACAGTGGTTGTTTTTATACTGTTTTTATCATGTTTCCAACTCGCAACATTCATATATGGTCTGTGACAGAGGTTTTTTCCTCGATTGAGTTAATGAAAAGGAGATAAGGCACAGTTTATATACCTGCGCAATGGTGTGATATGCTGAAAAGATGTCTCGACGACGTGTAAATGTACAACTATCTACATGAAACTGCTTTCGCGATTATCAAAATCATCTTGATCCATTTTCCAAAAAATCAGTTACTATAAAATGCAATCAGTGGGCTACGAGTTATTTGAATTTAACAGTCATTCCAAATGTGTTTGTGTTCACCTTTTTCTAGAGGTGTAATAATGCATGATTTCTTCTGTCATCTATGCGTCCATCATTGTTAAACATGCATCATGCCTATTCTGATTTAGTACCCATGAAACCAGTAAAGCACAAATGTTGGTTATCATGTGTATAGTTGATTCAAATAGTGAAGTCTGGGATAGTGACCAGTAATAAAAAAAGTCCTGTTCAGAAATAACAATTATTAACCTCACCAGACAGGTTTTTGTGTTCTTTTCTCAAAAACTAAGTTTAAGTGACTTATCCAGTTTTTTGATCTCAACGCTTCAATTAATGAAAAATACTAATTTTGTGCTTAATCCCTTTTTTCCCGCTTTAATTGTTAGTTTAATAATTTCTTCAATTTAATTCTAATGCAGTTATGCAGTGTGTTTTTTTATATAAAAAAGGCTTAGAAGAAACCTTCTAGAAATTATCTTACAAAGAGAGGAAACACCCTGTATATAGCGAAAAATTAATGCCCTTTTGTGAGATGAAAGTACACATGGAGTACTTCAAAAATATATAAGTATTGGGGTAGAGGGCAATGCTCAAATGATTCCGAGATATTGACATTGTTTTCATTGATTTTTGAGCATTAGCTCGAAACACCCTGTTGACCAATTCTGAGTTAAGAGTCGTTGTTGCCTAATGCGTAAGTAAGCGGATTGATCTAAGGAGAAAGGGTTCAATTCTGCTGTGGGGGGAAGCTTTTTTTCTGTTTATTTCTTTGCCTTCGTTCTGCAGGTTTTTTTAAAGTTTTTTTTTTCCAGTTAAGTTATGAATAGTAATATACGATTAAAAATATATAGTATACTTTTAATTTATTTTTATTGTAAGTGTGTTTTTCATATACTTTTAATAAATAATATTTTTATTATTTATTTTTTTTTCTATCCTCTTTTCTGTTAATGTATTAATACTTATTTAACTATTAAAATTTTTAACTACGGATTCTAAGATAGATTTAAATATCTCGGCCCTCATGATTTTTAATTAGATTTTTTAATAATATTTTTCTGGAACTAACGATTTTTTTTTGAATAAACAAATCACAAAATAACTATGTTGTCCCCTTTTTAACATAACTTAATTGAAATAATTTTAATTAAAAAAATTAAAAGAGATATCATCACTAACAATTATCAGGATAAATAACGCAATCGATGGAATCTTATAAGACTTCATTTTTATAACGAGAGTAAAAAAAAACATTTATGTATATGCAAATAAATTATAAATTATTATTTTAGGCTTGAAAAAGAAAAGACATAATCTTTTTGAAAAAAAATTTAAAAAATATTTGCTTTTTAGTATTAAATGTAGTTTTTTACATTTAAATTTGGTGTGATGTTGAGAACAGTGTATTAGTATAGCAAATCATAAGATTACAAAAAAAAAAAACAACGTTTAGGTAAATTGCATATTTATATTAGCAACGATAGATTGTAGAAAGAGATGGTGCTTGGAGCAAGAATAAAGGGTGCTTGGAGCAAGAATAAAGGCAATAATTCTTTAAATTTTTCATCTTCTGCGGCTTTTCTCCTTAATCTCGTACATATGAGCCAGAAATCTAGTATCAACTTGATACTATATATCCTGTCAAGTAAACTCTACTATCGACTCACTTATTCCCAGTATAAGTTATTACTGACTTTATATGAAATTCAATCTTCTTTTTTTTTTTGTTGGAGGTGAGGGAGTGCTACGGAGAACAGGAGATGAATGTCGAGATGCAGCCTAAGCGTAATTTGAAAATTATCTCCTCGCTTGATCGAGAGTGCACTGTCTGCCTCTATCACCTTTACGCCCGAATCCTGTATTTTAATTAATGTCGTAAATAGTTCGCACCGTTACCTTCCGAATTGCTCCGCCAACACAGTGTCCATGAACGCTCAGCAATAATTTAAGGTTATTGGTCGGCGATACAATCAACACTCGGGCCTCACGACGATTTACAGCTCACATTGCGTATTCAGATACGACCCCTTTGTATATGGAATTCCAACACAAATGGAAACAGACCGTCAACATTTATAAGTTCAGAGGTTAATTCACAGACGTTGAAACTTCAAGAAAACTTGAAGTGACGTAGTTTGGATACGTGAACATCGTAATCAGAGCTTTTTTTTTATGTTGTGTTGGATCCCATTTACTATCCTTCTTTCTATCTGAAGTTTCAGTTGTTTTTTTTCCCACTATTTTTACATGTTGCGGATTCAACAGTCACTCGATAGTAAATGGAAGTGGAACTTTCAAGTTTATAAACAAACATTTTTAACAAACATTTCAAATTTAACATTTGAAATTTGTTACATTTATGTAATATAGACAGACTCCTGCTGAGGTAAAGGCTCCGTTCTGCAGATCCCTATGTAAACGGAATTCGTACGTAACTTGTCCCATACTGGCTAGCGAATGCGGAAGATGTAGAGTACATGAATCATTCTCCTCAAATTTAGTTGTTTTGCATAAAGTTGGGCAATTCGAAATTTTTATTTTTAATTTCATTGGACTCCTAAGTCCAGGACCGTCTGTAATTGGAGCTTTCAGATTTGAAAGATTTAGATGTTCAGTGCACTTACTTGAGATATGAATTGTATTCTTACATTTATGGTATTGCCGATAGTTAAACGATAAAGCAGCAACGAAATGATGTGTGGAAATGGAATCTAAAGTTTTCCGAGCAGTATTATAAATACAATTCATAAATCCTCAGTGAAACAAAAATTTAAATAAAGATGGTTTAAGCAGTTGAGAAGATGTATCAAACAGATGAACAACAAACTTTAAAGATAAGAATTCCGTTCCTATCATTTTTTATTGAATGTGTTTTTTCCTATTGTTTCTTTGATGGAAAGTTACAAATATTAAAGCGTACATCTTTAAAAATTGATAGAAAAAATAATTTCCTTCAACCCTATGACAACTATACGACGTTAAAATCATAATAAAAATGATTATTAACATTCTTTTATTTTTGGCTGTTTTCTAAGGAAATAAAGGATTTACAAGTTTTAAAACCAACTGTTAAAAAGGAATTCCTAAGTAATTAACAACACAGTAATAAAGATAATTTAATAGCTGTGATTTCTTAATTATGTTGGTTTAATATAAGTTTTTAAAAATATATTTTTTTTAAACTTCTGTACGATGAAGTATAAATTGCAATTATTTCGTATGATGGTGATGAGTGCAGGAAAGGACGAAGGTAAAGGATTTTATTGATTTGGAAATGAGCAAACTTACACTTTTCATTTTCTTTCTACTTTTTCTTTTATGGAGCAACCCTGGTTGAGACATCTCAGGAATGAGGTTTTCTTCTTTCTTTTTTGCTTTCCATTTCTTTTCTATCGATCGGGGAATCTTTCAAGGGCTATTTCAGTGTTTAATGCAACCTTTCTCCCATTATTTCACCGACTTAACCCTCTTTCAACGCAGCAAGGAGATTAAATACTGATTTATGTTCGCTTTCACGCATCGTATCACTTTGGGTCACTTATCTCGCAGAGTTTGCCGAATATTCCTTATGTGAGAAAAGATAACGCCCACTACGAATCAGAATTGAGAATCTTTAATGCTTTTCCCATCTTCAATGGTTTCTTAATGTTTCTTTTCCTTACGTTTCAAGCCTCTCTTTTTTTTGCACTAGTTTGTGCTTTCATTTCGATCATGCTGAAGTAGCATTTATCTTAAGTCGAATGTTTGATTAAATTACTTCTCTTAATTGAAAACTTAAAGCGAACTTTGAAGAACTAATATCTGTTGAATCTCTTAACGCAACCCAATGAATTCCTAAAGTACTGGAAGTATTCATTAAAATGAAAATGTATTATTAACCGCTTTGAATCACCACAAATAAGTTCATTCTCTACGGTTGCATGCTTTCTTTCTGTGTCTCAGTTAAACGTTTTAGAAGTCTTGACTGTCATTAGTTCTAGACTTTTAAAAGATGACACTATTCAATAATACACTCAGTTCCTTGTTCATTACCTATCTATTAGCATAAAGAGAGGTGATGATTTGAATAAACTCAGCAAAATATTGATCTAAGACGTAAAATCCTAAAAATCCTTTCATTCCGAAAAACTTTTTTTGAAGAAAGATTAATTTAAAGATATCTTTCCATTGTGTTGTGAAGTTTTTACTTTAAGAAGGTAACCATTGTCCATTTCAGTTGTAAGTTGATTTTTTAAGCTCTAAAGGTAATGTTGCTAAACTTAATTATTTATGGGTTAGAAAATATGACCCCTAAAAGACCCTTAATAAGGTAACTTTACAAAAACTCATCTCACTTCGGAGATTGATGCTTGCATTCTATTTCACTGCTTTATTGTTTTGAAAAAAAATTAAGGAACTACTTTTTTGTTTTACTTAAAAATTCAAACTTGGAGTTCATATATTTACTAGACTTGATATTAGACTTAATTTTAAATCGGAAAGATATCTTTAAATCTTATTTTTTAAGAATGACGTTTATCGAAGAGGCTGACAAAAAAAAAATAAAAAGGTTGACTCCATTAGAATAAGAATCCCTTTTCATCAACAGCTGCTGCAGACACTCGAAATTTCTTATATTTGAACATAGTTGATTAGAAGTCTTGACAGATATCGAAAGAAAGAGTAGATCAACTAATTGCAGCTTATTTTGTATCTACTCCAATATCCACTGACTCAGAAACTAGTGCTTTTCAGATAATGATCATTGATAAAGTATTTCGGTTATTAATGTACGAACCTTCTAATTGATACTCTGAATAATCTTTAATTTTTAATGAAATATCGTTGGAAATGAATATTAAAATTTTCAGCTAGGTAACTTAGTTGGGTTTTAGATATCAAAAATAAGATAATTTGAATGTTGTTTGATTTTTGATTGATAATGTGTTGATCCAAAACTTTTAAACCACTTCTTGCTTTTAGCCCTAGTTGTGGAATTCAGTTGAAATTAAATTTATTCAGTATTTTTAGATTTTTGAATTCCTTCAGGCTTATAATTCAGGAGATTGAATTTTCTCATTAAAATTTCCTTTTAATGAGGTGTCCAATGTTTTCTTAAATACTTATAATATTGAAAACTGAAATCAGAATGTTTTTAATTAACAACTTCTTAGTATTACCGTAAAATTAACAACATCGTAATATTTAAAATAACTATAAGCTTTAATCCTCCTTCCGGCGATATTTCGTCCTATTTAAAGGACTTTGATGAGCCATTTACAGGAATCTTAAAGAAAAATACATCTCTCCTTCTTAAATTCGAAATAACACAACATCCAAGAATTTAAAAGCATGACTGTTACAACAAAAGAAACGTTATGTCAAACACGTTCAATTAATTAATAAAACCAATTATTATTTCCATTGTTTTAAATTTAAAATTCTTTTAAAATCTCACTATCTTTAATTGAAAATTTCGAATGTATTTATATTTTAAAAAGTCGTATTAATAATTTCCAACATCTTTTTCTTTTAAAAATTTAAAAGTCCTATTAATAAAGTCTTCAAGATTAAATCCGATGCCTAAGTTGAAACTCTCTTCTTAAATCTTTCGATCTTAAATTCTTTATTCTCCCTTGCTTCCTCTATCTCTGCAAACGCGAAGATAATGAACCTTTAATAAAAAATATCAAGATCTGTGAAAATTGAATTTCTTTATTAATTTTAGGAAGGTTTGAGATTGTTTTTTCTTAATTCATCAATTATGGTATGGTATAACAATATACATCTTTTTTATAGATGTTAAAATTTTATTATTTTCTACATCAAAATTTAATATTTTTTTATTAAATTTCTTGTAATAAGTTAACTTTCTGCCCATTATTTGTGAAGAAAATGAAAAAAAAATTCTTTATATCTCTTACAGAAATTTTAAGTAATACCCATTTTGGAGCTTTCGAATGAAATAAGAGCTCTTACACAGCAAAATTGATGTGAAATTTGATTGATTACAGCTACTCCAATTAATGTCTGCTGCCATTTTCTTTGGTTCAGCAATGTCATACCGAAAGGCTGTCCGTAGGAAGAGAGATATGTGGAAACTCTAGTTCTCCTCCGAAAATCGTTAAAAGGTCTGTAGAGGTCGCTTCTTCTCAAAAGCCTGTCATGTCTGCTTTGGATAGCCTTAATCTGACTGGACTTGATTGCAGACTAGATAGATTCTTCTATGGCCTTCAATTGTGCACCTCCCTCTATCTGTGCTCAAGGATATCATTCGTGTATTAAAAAAAAATAAACATAGAAATAACCATCAATGATAGATGTTGGAATTCAGTGTTGGTATCCTACTAAAGAGAATTTTATTACTTTTATTTCAATAACTTGAAAGATTTTGAAAGAAGATCAAAAAGGTGTTTGCAGGAAACTTAGAATTTCAGTCGTGGAATCGAATAATTACTTACAATTATTTATACAAAAATGTAATAATTAAGCATCACATGTCTTTCTTTTCTGATGTTCTATATAAAAAAAGACTTATTCCTCATCTATTAAGAAACACATTACTACTGTCGTTATTATTGGTTTTCGTGAATCCTTTGTCTGATTTAAAGGAACTAATTTTGAAAAGCTTAAACCTTACATCAGACAATTCAGCCTCAATCGATGTTCAGTTCTCATGATCACGAACAAAACAAACAGACAGACGGACATGACTTAAGTATGTAATCTTAAGGCAAAATTTAAAGAAAACAAAATCCACCTGCTTCTAAACAACCCCAATAATATTCTTTAGCAACAACTTTATTAAAAAGAATAAATAAAAATTAAGCATCTACCTTTAAATATCTAATTATTCTCATATCTAGCTATGTGTTATTATTATTACACTATAATTAAGTTTAATCTCAATTGTGATAGAATCTTATTGAAGATCAGTATCTACCTTTTACTTACGTTACAAATCTATGAAACCTTGGATCTTCTATCTTTTCCATTTGGATCTTTATTTTTTTATTTTATTTATTTGTTTATTATGTTATCAAAAAACCTTGAGGACTTTTTGAAAAATAAGACGAAATATTGGTCTGTGGTGCAGTGATTTGGAGTTTTAATAAAGATTTGTGATCTACGTTACAAATCTGTTTACCTTTGTACACAATTTCTCTACCCATTGCTCAACTTTCTGAATGAATATCTATACCAAAATTCTGTACTTTCCGCATTTAAATATTTTTTACAATTTCAAAAAAAAATATAGCTTATATTTAATATTGTGATTATAATAACTACATTGAGTTATACTTATTTGTTAGTTTCATTAATTAATGAAGATTGAAAATCCTTACATTATTTCAAAGTTTGAATAAATAAAGCACAATGTTATTTCTCGGTAATGGTTTATATCAAGAATATGATTTATAAAACTGAAATCTTTTTGAAAGCGAAGTGAGAAAGTCCTAAATTTGCCATTATTTATATATGTATTTTTAAAAGGTAATTTTCTGAGAAATTACATTTTTTCAGAGATAGTTTTTCTTTCTATAAATAATTTGGGATACTCTGGTATAGAAAATAATCTATAAAAAGACGCCCCCATCAGAGCTCAATCACCTTTAACTTCGTAATGGTGATACCAAGGTGTAAATGAATGCCAAATCCATTCAGAGTCTGGAAATTTCCCAACATTTCATTCTTAGTTTGTAATTACGATGTTAAAATTCATTCTCGTGCTTTTATTTCCATTTTATCTCATTGGGATTTAGTTACAACAGACCACTATTACAATAGATTGAAACGGAAACTGGTTCCGCCAAACTTGTGTAGGTTAATAGCTATTTTAAAGCTGAACAGTCAATTAAATACTGAGGAAAGGATGCGATTCAATTGATCCCGAAGCTTTTCAGTTTTCATTTCAGTGGACTCGAGTTATTTTTTTTCAGCTTTTATTATTGATATATAACAAGATAAGAGAAGAATTTTTCCATTCTGAAACAACAAAAAATACAAGAAAAACCTAATTCAGTTCAGTATTGCAGTAGATATTTTGGTATCTGATCAAAATGCTAATCAATGCCAGATTCAGAAATTTTCCACCAAAAAAAATAAAAACAAAAACAAAAAAAATTTACAGCGGGATTTGTGTTTTTGCTGTCGCTCTCCTCCTTATCTATTTGTTATTATTTGTTTAATTAGAAGTATTTAGTTTTTCTTTGTCTATAGATATTTCAATCATAACAAAAAATAAATTTGGATTCAGCACTACAGATTGTTTCTTCATTTTTGTTGTCATTATGTTTGGAAATATTTTACTATTTACTTTACAAGGATCGAACATTTCTCTTCACATGAAATGTTTGAAACAAGGTTATTATTATACAAAGCATACCTGAAGTTAGTTTACCTCTGAAAACCCGATTGTCAGTTAAGTATATAATAATAATCACCAACTCCTTAAATTGAAACACAGGCTATATCTGATTACTTCTAGCGTTTGAACAACAGTTTTGGGATTGGCTTCTCTGCGAAAATGAATTGACTACTTTTACAGTAAAATATTTTTTTTTTTTATGTTAACCAGTCCTATCGACCATTTCATTGGTGTCGTCACAACCTACGTAACAGTTCAAAGAGTTCGTTGCTAAGGTACGTTGCTAGGGGGTTTTAGCATTGGGAACTGTTACAGTCAAGCAAGTGTTAAGTATTTGTAAGGACAATATAATAATATTATTAATTTGACATTTATTTAAAAATATTCAACAATTTATTTAAAAACATCCATAATCTATAATACAGTAGAATCTATTAATGTCTTTTAAATTATAAGCTTTTGCTTAAACGGGTAGATATACTTTAAATGATGAAACATGCATATGAAAGTATGTAATGTTTTAAACTATGTAGTTATGATGAATATTCAATTACAATTATCATCCTTATATACACCTAAATGCTTTTGACTATTTACATATTAAACAGCATTACACTTGCATCAGCTGTTTATTGCTTGATTTTATATTATTTACGTTAGAACATTCGTCTTCATGCAAGACAAAGAATTTATTGTCCTTTATTTTTTGTTATTTTATCTTTAATAACAATAATTTTTTTATGAATAATAATCTTTCTAATATTAAAGGACCATTCAGGCATATTTTTTAAATCTTCTTGAAGTAAGCTATATTTTTGATTTTGGTTGCTATTCAAATATTAAAATATCATCAGCGTAAATGTTAATGGAAGAGTGTTTAATACAGTTCTATACAAGATAAATAATGTAGGTCCCAAATTTGAGCCTTGTGGTACATCATATTTATATTCTAAGTTTTGCTAATGTAAAAGTATCAAGTTGTGTTTCTTATTCGACAGCTGAAAGCACAGGAGTCATATGGTATTGCGATCAAAAATGTAAATTCAGACGAAGTCAGAATTCTCCGATGCTCACACGTTTGCAGGAAACCGTGTAACCATTTGACAAACGTTATCCTATCGTTTCAAGTCAAGGAAAGCCCACAATCTGAATGAGATCGAACAAGAAATTATAGTCAATAGCAACCTATTGCCAATAGCAACTCGTCAGTGTAGTCTTTTCAGGGATACTTTTTAAAACTATAAACACATTTCAAAAGCTTTCGCTATAATTTAAAGCATAATTTTTAAAACAAAGTTATTCAATCCCTACACTATACTGCGTAAAAAACAAAAAGAGAGCATCGAATTTTCGTTGTTTAATAATTTTTGATTTTCATTAATTAATAGCTAACATTTCATTAAACCTATAGCAATAAATCACTTTTGGTTATTTTTTATGAACTATACAGACAAAGGTATACATATATATTCATATTTAGGTATAACCAAAAAGAAAGTTATGTAAGGCTTTCAGAACCCTGTTTTTGAATCGAGGTAATGAGAAATTTACGGCTACTTTATTGGTATCAGCTAATCACAAACATCATCATTGATGGAGATGATTTAAAATCATTTTCATTTTGCATTATAAAGGAATTTTCAAGCTTTGATTTTTAAAAAGGGGAAGCATAATAACTGAAATAAAGATAAAGAAAACAAGAGTTTCAGGAAGTTCATTAATAATTCAAACGTTCGATTATAATATTATACAAATCTGTGTAATGTCAATAATTATTTTGAATGATAATATTATAATCACAAAACTATCTTGGAAATTAATTGTAAAACCAAATTTAAACAGAAAAATCTTGTTTAATGTACTGCCATTCTGATGCAAAAGGACAATATTTAATTTAAAGTTGGAAAGATGTATTATGATAGTAGGAATTGTAAATAAGACCGGATCTGTGAGTAAGGGAGATTATTCCGGCTATTCCATTATCATAAGAAAAACAATTGGGAGGAATACATAGCAAAAGTGAAAGGACAACGGCAGTTCTGAAAATGATAGGAAACTTGAAAACGGACTGCAGAATATTGAAGATTTTGAAGATTGTTATTGGTTATCAATCTTTCTTTTACAATCGTGTGATAGTAATTCATTAAATACAAGATGATGAAGTAGACGCTTTAATAAAGTTACTGTAGCTTATTCAATGTTGAACTTCACTAAAGTTGTGCTGTTTTATTATATATTTTTTTAAGAATCTTTTTACATTAACTGAGAGGAATTGTGCTCAACCGAAAGACCATCTGAGGAGTGGACTGTAACAGAACTTAATGACGATAAAATTTGACACAATAAATCTATAGAATATCTTCAGTTATTTTGTTCTCATGATAAATAATTTAGTTTAAAAAAATTTCACATTTAACATAAACATACTCCTTAGAGAGCAGTAGTTTTAGAAAAGAAATGAAAATTCCTTTAACTATCATTAAATGTTTAATTGTTGTAACAATATCTTTTATTAATTTGTTATTTAAAGCTTAATGTATTTTAACAGTCTATGCATGCTACAATTAAATATTAGCTAGGAATAAATGTAGATGTAAGATATTTAGAATTTAAATTGGTGTTGCCTAGTCAAAGCATTCCCGGTAGTACCAGTGGAAAGAAATGAACAGAGAAAATAGAAACTTCAACACCAAAGACGGCTCCAGGAAATTGGGGTTTATTTCAGTATTAGCAGACAGAACTACGTATAACAGGCTTCACAGCTTGTCTGAACGGAAATCAATTACTTACACTTACTTTTCGAACACTCATCAGCCTGAAGACGCCAGCAAAAAGAACTTAGCGAAATCTAGGTCGCTCAAAACTTTTATTGTAATTATGTATCATCTTTATAATTCTTTGAGTGGTAACTTAGTGAAACTAATGAATAATTCAATACACATTAAACTGGACTTGAACTACTTAGTATTTCTTGTACAGATATTTAGATCTTTAAAAAATTAAAAGCCAATTTTCTTTCCTCTGAAACTTGACAGAAAAATTAAAAAAAAAACTTTCAAACTAAAATCAATTTCAATAAAATAATAGTAAATTTTTATTTAGAGTTTTATGGATATCACCTTGATTTACCCAGTTGGATCAAGCAAATTGTTATACAAAAAAGTGAAATGTCTTTGTTTTACGATATGGATTGGAGATTCTTTAAAACTAGGGAAACTTTGTTCTGTCTGAGGGCTCTTACAGATCTTTAGTTGGTTATGAAATATAGTAACTGTAGACTTTAACCCACTTCCAACTTCCTGTGTTCTAAAGTAGAGAGCATTGAATTTCCTTTTGTCGTGAGATCTGCCACTTAAGAAACCGTTTTCTGTCTGTGAGCAAAAGGCGAAAAGTCTTCTCATTCGTTCCTTCGCTGGTAAAGATGTTTCCACGCAATTCCCAAGCGAAATTAAAAGAAAGACGCTGTTATCCAGCTGCAGCACCTGCGAAATCCACAAGACTGTTTGGCGTCACATTCAGCAATCTCACACAAAGGGATAAAGGGAAGGGGAGTTATTCGGTCTGGAAAGCATCCAGAGACCGCTCTAGGATATCCAAGCGATTTGAGGCTGATCGCCGCCTTAGAAACCTCGTTTGGTTCTTCAAAGGAGGATTAAATGCGTTTTTAGGGATGCATTAGTACTTCGATGAGAAGTCTTCGATTCCACAGCTGGCTTTAAATTTGCTCTGTTCTGAAATTGCATATTATCATCTCTACGGAAATAAAAATCCACCATAAAGCTGAAGGGCAAACTCTCATAGGAGATAAAACACATTTGCTAAAGTGAATGAAAAAGATATTGCATAAATCTAATATTTATAAGATTCTAAGTTGAAGATTTGAATCTTAAATTATACTTTCCAATAAGGGGTGGAAACTTTTTCAATTATTTACTACAGTTAGTCTTATCACGAATGGTAATGTTTATCACGAATGCTGAATGGATGAGGATATAATTGCACCAATTACAGTTTTCAATTAACCAACAACTAATGAACGTAGGAAATATAAGGAAACTTTATAACATTTAAAAATGAGTTGATAAGTAGTTCTTCCAGCAAGTTTTACTGTAGTGACCTAGGCTTAAAAGTATTTTACTGTTAGTATGGTTTAAAAACCATGTGAGCTCCTTTTTTTTACCAAATGACATTTTAGCTGTAAATAAGGCATTTAATTAAATCTTTTAAATTCTAGTAGGCTTAAATAAAGCAACATCTGAAATTTCAATGCTTTAGCAAAGTATATTTCTTACTATGATCCCATGATAATCCCATCCTGAAATTTTTCACTGAGGCTTACAAAAGATACATCTTTATATTTCTTTGAAATTTTTCAAAACATAGTTTTTTAAAGATTTTCAAAAACAAAAAGTTTGGAGAAAAGTTAAAAACAGTTTTTTTTCATAAATACAGTTGAATCACGATAATCCTACAGTTACGGGACCGAGGGGGTATCGGATTATCAAAAATGTCGAATTACCAAAGGTTGATTTTTTAAAAGTGAATTTTGACTTCTAAGGCAAGAAAATTTAAGTTATGTATATACAGTACTGTATGTACTACAATACCTATATTGTTACAATACATATTGAGTACATATTTTACGGCCATTGAGGATATAAAAAAAAAACTCATTAGGTATAGTTTTACACAAATACGTATGTATGTAATACTAATTTATTACTATATTTATGTCTTAAAAAATAAAATTACAGGATATAATATAAAATATAATTTTACGTCTTAAAATAAAAAATAAAAATACTTACATATATATTTAAGGCTTAAAAAAATCTGTAAGAGTCTGTGGTGGCTTTTTCTTGAATATCTTTTAACATTAAAATGTTAAAAGTAATCGAGTTCCCTCTCCTCACACCAACGTATCAAAGTGTTTGCAGTCGACATACCTTCATCGCAAGTGATTGTGTATTTCACCTCCGTGACCGTCTCAATCGGATCGGTTTTCGAACCAACCTGCGTCGCACTATCGACGTGTCGGACTGTCAAATGTCGGATTATCGCGATTCAACTGTATAGTCGTAGTGAACACCAAAGGAAAGCCCATTTCCAGAGCTTTAAAATGAACCCAAAATGAGCTTTTTATCTCAAGTAGGGGCTGAGATATTTGCATTAATGTGAAACCGTCCATTTTTCGAGTTTTCAAAAGTCAATTCCAGGAGAAAAGGCTCCTCAATAAATCTGAAAATTTTCAGTTTTCATAGACTCTATAGGTACATCTTATATATCAAAGATCATTGGAATCCCTGACTACAATGTTCAGCCCTGGTCCATTTGGCACGGAATGACCCAGCTTGGTAACAACGCATGCTACAACTTCATCCGCTATTTGAAACTGATGATACGATTCTAGATGAGGATCAAGCAAAATATTACGAACTTTCAGGAGAGCAGCAGGAGAGATATTACTCTGCTTCATAAAAAGAAATCAACGTGAATAAACTTGAATTCAATTTAAAACCTTAAGAAACCTTTTTTTAATGATTCAATTTTTAATGATATTTATATGCATACATATTGTATATACATGTGTCTGCCGAATGCCACAATTCTCTATTCGTAAAATTCCATCAAATTAATTATGGTGAATTACTTCTCAGATGAAAATTATTCCAATTATTTGTTTAAATTTAATCTTAGTGTAAATTTTCTCTGCTAATTTCTACACCCTGTTGGTTTAGCTTCATTGTATTTTCTGAAAGCACTTCGTTAAGAATGCATCAGTACTTCAGAGAATTTTCTTATTTACGACCTTAGGAGAAAATCCTATCAGCGTCTATCGTCGAAGAAATGAGGAAGAGGCCATCTAAATGCAGCTGCCTATGGAGGCACAGTTTCCACTCCATCTCACAGACTTCCAACTAATAAAAATGAAGAAGTTTTGGTTGAATCTGTTCTAGAGTGAAGTAAATCCAATAAAGGCTGCCTTTACTAAAGTTGGAACACAAACAAGTCGAAGTGGTCAAGTCGCTGAATATATCTGTAGAAACCTTTACCCAAAACGCATAAAACAACTGGAGACAAAAACGGACCAGCACAATAATATTGTAGATTGTTGACATTGTTTTTAGCCATTATCATTGCCAGGGAATCAGAAAGAACTTGAAAACAAATGTTAAATTCAGTAATGTTTAAAACATTTATTTAATTGAAGTAAAGGATGAAAATTAAAGAATCATTGGATAGAAAAATGGAAATAGCGTTAACCGTATGAAGATGAAAATAGTTATCATGAGTAACTAGTAGAAAAAAAATGATATGTTATACTATATTTGTATCATATTATAGTTACTGACATCTATCACATAATAAAAAAAAGTTACTTCTACTACACGAAGTCGGAATAGCGGTGCATCCATTTCCTTACTTCGTTTCGAAAAGATTGATTTTGTGGAATAATTAATTAATATCCTAACATTATTCTATTCATTTATATCAGTCATTTTTTTGTTCTGGAAACAAGATAATGTTACCTTTTAACTTAAAAATTGCTTATGAAAATGCTCAAATTAAATCAAAGAAATTAATTTAGAATGAATAAAAGTCACAGTCTAAAATTAACTTTACGTCGCCAACTTTTATTATATATTAAGTACATTACGCTATCAGTACAGTACATTAAATTAGTGAAAACTTAGCAATTTTCATTAATTTGTTGTTAATAACTTAGAAAGATATTTGGAAAAAATATTCTACGAGTAATTAGTTTAATATATTAATGATGTGTTAGGAAGAATTACTATTTTTGTTACGAATTTTTAAAGTTTTTGGTTCAGTCGCAAATACTGTTGTATAGGAAACGGATAGTAAATCATTTTCAATTTTATTTATGAATTATTGTTATATCTACAATTTATCTATTGTTAAATAATCTTCCGCTATTATTATAGATCTGCCTTCAGTGAGTCCAATGGTAGAACAAGTCCCTTTTCCAATTAATTTCCGCAATATTATTCCCTCTGAAGTTGTGTCATTGGGTTCTTCGGGTGGCCGAGACGAGTGATTAAAATGCCACCTCCAAGAATCAAAGGCCTTATTTTCTAACCAACCAACCAAAGAAAAAAAGTGATCTTATTGTTTCACATTGTGTGCAATGCACCAATGCTGTTGATTTTCTGTCCTTTTTAGATTCTTTTTATCCATTCCATTATCCATTCACTTGATTAAACTTTTTGATTTACCAATTTATCATCTTTCTATTTATCATCTTTCTTTCTATAGTTAATGGAAACCAAATAGGCCTATAACTATTTGGTTGTTGAATCTATCTTGAATCTTTCTTTAGTAAATACACCCATTTCCACGAATTTGGGAATTTGATATCATAAACGAAGATCTTATGTATTCCTGGTCAACAGTGTTCTACCATTTCTGAAGAGGCTGTGTACATTGACTTAAAATAAAATTTATTTGAACATAATGATCTCTTTATCTATGAGAAACACTGTATCCTAACGCTGAATGTTTCTTTCATTTCTTCCATTACACTATCGTTAAATTTTATAACTATCGTAAGTTTACGAAAAACTTTCTAGTTAACAGCAATTTACTGCCATTTACTCTAATTTCTTTGATATGTGAATAACTAAATAATAACCTTAATTAAGATTAATAAAAAATGGAACTTTGATATTAAATTCTTTTTAATAAGCTGTCCTTCCAAAATTCTTTGCTGGAGCAAATTAATTTTCTTAGATCTCTTGTTGTAAGTCGTTGGTTCTGGTGCTTTGTCTGGAGGACTTCTTCAATTATTATCTGCCAAGGATTCTAATTGAAGTAGACACTGAATTGTTGAGATCCCCCTGGAGACGAAACGGATCACATTTAACACATGCTGTTAAGACGGTCCAGGTCTGCAGGGCAAATGGAACAGTCAAGAGTTTGACCAGTGCTGTCCCTAAAGTAGATATGAAAGCAACAGAGGATATAAGTTACTTAAAATCTTTTCCATTCGCCTCCAGTTCTAATTTGTTTATGATAATAACCTCATTAGCTTCTGCTTAAGGAAGGTAATTAATAATTAAATAAAGATTGAAGCCTCCATGTTTAAATAAGAAGAATTCTTCAGGCATGTGTATTTTTTTCTCTATGACTACTTTATAATAACTTTTATATAGTATAAAGATTATTATCATTGAATAAGTCTTTATATTTTAAAAGAGTTAATACTGAAGCAGCAATACCATTCTTGGAAACATAATCTTTTATATTTTTTTATTTATTTTTATTTTTAACAGCTTTTCTATTTATATAATTTCATAGATTCCAAAAGTAAATTTAGTAACTTACTTCATTTGATTCAGAATATTTGATTGCTCAGCATAGACTGCCACATAATAGTTCTAGTTGATATTGTGTTAGAAATTTTTTTCAGATAGATGTTTCTCCTGTGGTTCCTCCCAGAAAGATACAATGGTTCAATTGTTTCATATCATGGACAGGGTTTGAATCTTCATGGTGAGCAAATTATCATCAACTAACAGCCAGGAATGATGGTTTAATACATTTAGAAAATTAGTATATTAACTTTTATTGAATCTTCTAACCTCTAATGATTTTACCTAAATCATTCATTCCGAAAAAAATCCTAACTGAGCATTTGTATAATCTAATTGTGTTTTTTTTCAGTCATTTTCCTAAGAATTTTCAGAATAAATAACTCTTTACATAAGTCTTAAAATTTCTTTGTAAGATTTTTCAAACAACTTATAACTTAAGTAAGTTTAATTGTAAAATTCTATGAAAAAAATGCTAATAACAGAACTGAGTGCGTTGATGATGGCATCTGGTTTTTTTTTGCCTATATATTAGATTAGTATATGCATTAGTAGAGTAGCAGTTCGACTTCTAACTTGAATTTTAAGATATCTTTTTACACTCTAGCTTTACTACGCACGTTTTCATCCAAACCGTAATAATATTTGGAATCATTCTTATAAGAAATAAGAAATAAAAATTTTTAATTTGCGCTTGAGAAAGGGAAGACGAAAAATATTTCCCGAAAATTTGCACAGTATTTAATAAAACAATTTTAAATACTAATTATGATTGGGCTGAGTTTTTGTAATGAATATACATTAGAAATAAAAATACTTATTTAATTTATAAGAGGTTTTATTTTTAAATTATTATCATCTTTAAATAATTTAAACTTAATTTATACACACGTTAAAAAATTGATATAAGAGGTTTTATTGAAATTTTTAGCTAAAACTTAAAAAGTTTAGCCAAAACTTAAATTATCAGTTAAGTTTAGAAATCTGTCAGCTAAAGCTTTAGTAATAGTGTTCGATTTCTTTAAAAACTTTATAAGTAGATAGAAATTCAATAAAGAAAAGAAAATTAAAAAAATATTCCAAGTCATCTTAAGCAACAAGCGATCACAAAATGACGAAAGATGCTTTGAATCCAAACAGATCAGCTAAAGTAATAAAATGTCCATCAACTTCGTATCGGTTTCAAAGCTTAAAAAGTTGCATGTAATCACTCACAGGCTTACTAAGAAAAAAAGATAAAAGTTTGTTTTGAGGTATTTATCTAGAAACAAAATTGTGCTGCCATGAGACTGCAGAATCCTTTCTACATCAGACTTTCTTCCCAAGTCAGCTTGACATAGATTAGCAAACTTCCCTTAACTTTTCATAAAATATTTCTAAATTTCTTTGTTTAGGAATTTCCTCAATGATAAGAAGAAGGATATCTCCTTCAATTAAACTTTCCGTTATAAATTTTCTTTCTTTAAAAAATCCTGCTTCATTATTTTTTATTTGAAGTTATAAAATAAAGGAAATTCCATAAATCATTGAATTAAACATTAATAAGCAAATGCATGAAAAGAAATGGGTTTGAGATTTCATTGTTTCTGATCTCCTTTGGGTTTTATTCAGAAGACATTTGTTGCTGTTGGGAGAAGCATAATTTCATTCCGATTGAAAAATGTAAGAATAAGAAATTCCCCCTTCAGGAATCGTTAATTGAACGACTTTCATTTTAGTAATTAATAGTTTGGAATTCCTGAGTTTTTTTTACCTGGAAACATCCTGAAATCGACTATATACAGTCGGACCTCGATATAAGGTCACCCCTTGGGACCTCGCGAAAGTGACCTTATAAGCTGTGTGAGCTTATATTCGATTCATACGCATTTGTCAATAAATCAGCATTATATAAATACAGCTTAATTCTTTGAAAAATATCAGTTTATTAGGTTATAATTTTTTAATTTAGTTGAACCAATTAAAATTAATGGAATCAAAAAGAAATTACTTTTTAAAAATTTTAATTCGGAATAAAATTGTATACAAATGTATTCTCAAGCAAAGTACTGATGTACAACTGACCTTACTTAATAATTCATAATACAGGACTGTCGCGATTTGGTTTCATCTTTTGTACAAAGTTTTCTAAGTTTTGTAGTTCTGAAAATGTTCTTCAGCTCCCTCATGGCTCGTAAAAAAATGTCTTACGACATTTAATGCTCTGAGCGCTTCTGCTTGTGTCACCGCTTCACTTTTAGTATCACTGTCATTATCCTCACTTTCTACTGCATTGGAATTTAAAACTTGCGAAACAATTTGGGAAATCGAAGCTTGAGAAGTGGTAGCAATTTCATCATCAATTCTCACATATTCACTTTCCCCTTCTATAGCACAGCCGCAATTTCTGAGATCTTACACAGGTAAAGGAATATCGTCTTCATCATCTTCATCTGTTATTTCAGCCACACTAGTTGTAGAAAATTGAAAACCAGTATGTCGAAAGCAATTTGAAATGCATGTGTTTGACACCAAGCTCCAACTTTTATGAATGTAAAAAATTGCATCTAACACAGACAGTGAAAATTTCTGAAATCACAGACAAAAGTGACCTTATATGCGATTATGGTATTTAAGACCTGACCATAAATCCAAAAATCCATATCATAGAATTCCTATTCAATGAGCCGGGACTTAAGAAAAGTGACCTTATATGCGGGTTGACCTTATATGCGAGTGACCTTATATCGAGATCCGACTATATATTGAAGATGTTTCAAAAGCAGAACTTATTTAGAAATTTCTACTTTTCAATAATAAATCGATATGATTTTTACATTTGAATTGAACTACACGAATAGCATAGTTTTTATTTGTTGGTTTTCATCGGTTTCATAATTTAAGAAATTATCACTACACCCTCTTCTATCATCATCCACAAACAAATCAGCTATTAGGGACATTGCCGAATATATTAAACTCCTGTTATTATATTTACAAAACGAGCTAAAATGCCAGTATAGTAATCATATTGATTTTATTATTTTAATACTTATACTTTATGACATTCTATTTAGATAATATAACATTAGACAATTTTAAATCTTCTTCCTTCAATATTCTGGTAATATTCTGGCGATATTTCGCGAAACTGTAATATATCGTTTCGCTTTTTCAAGCCTTTTTTTCTTCAAAAATAATATCGAGTCTGTCTCAACATTATTGAGTTTCCTTTTCAATAAAGTAACTTAATACTAATACACTACAACATTATAATCACGTTATTGGGTTATTATTGTTGAGTCTCCTTTCCAATACACTATATCACTTTATTGAGTCATTATTGACATATTCAATTATTGTAAGGATTTTATTGAAATTTTTCTTCTTGCCCCCTAATGATGTCTTGAAAAAATGATAATGTGTTGGGGTTAACCATAAATATTTTATAAAAAGTACATTGTTTTTTAACTCCAGACAATGCTAATGTCCTTCGGTATAATACGTATATTATAATAGTATAATAGCCTTTATACAACCTCCAATATTGATCAATGCTGGTGAAAAAGAAACTGACAGTAGGAAATACTATTGAGAATGAGTTCATCAATTTCTATTCAACCAGCTTTAGTAATAAAATATTTATAAATAATTGTCTTTGTACAAAATGAAAATTTAACGTGCATGAGATAATTAATAAGTATAAAAAAAGGAATAAAAACGCACACATAAAAATCATTCAGCTGCTTTTGGAATTTTTGATACCGGGACTCCAAGACAGTCTTGCTTCAAGCTATTTAAGTTAGTTCGCTCTCCAGTGGTTCACCCCGTGTTAAGGCTAAAGAACTAGCAATCCTGGCAGCCAGACAATCGTCTCCATCTCCTGGTTAATTAGTGCCATACGATAAATAAATCAGGTATTTTTTAATCATTTTCAGTTGGATTTACTCAGTATCTGCAGCTCAGTGAGATCAAAAGAAACATAAACAAGTGACAAGTTAACAAAACAACGACCCTTACAAAAAAAACCATTAACAACAAAATCAAAATAAAAAACAGCAAATTGGTAATCCCACGCTAGTAACTATTAGCTTAGTAGGGATTTAACTATAACAAGACATGTATATAATGAAAAATTTAACGTGCGTGAAATAATAAGATGTAATTTCCTTTGTTTTAAAATTTTATTTTCTAAAGAATTAACTTTTTTTTAGCATTGTTATTCTAAATTTCCCTCATTTTGTCTTTGTTCTTACATTGTCGCCTAACAAGGAAGATGAATCGAGATTACATGTGATTTAGATGAGGATTATCAGGATAATAGTAGCAACGCCGAAGGCGCCATTACATCACAGCAACTTGATTGGGATTCAGGAATTTTTAATTTGGTTTCAATCTCCAAGAAAGAAACTAAAGCTTCGTTGTTCGAGCTACAGAAATAAACTGAATTCTATTATTTCATCTGACAGTTCCTCAAACGATCAATTTAAACATGGGAAATTCATTTCAAAATTTTTCACTTGAAATACCTGAACCAATATTCTCGGTTTAAATATCAAACAAATTCTGAAACTGCCGTTCCAAGGCATCAACAATAAATGTTTGCTGAATATTAATTGGCCAAATGGCATCTCTAGAATATTCGAGATCTATTGGAAGAGCAGCCTAATGTACTGCAGCCTAATTATTTCACATGAACTCCATTTCATATAAGAAATATTTTACAAGACCAAGAATTAATTCTAATTTTGAAGAAAGAATACTGCAGTGCTTACAATGAATCATTGTCTATTTAAATATATGTTAAAATAATAAACACCAATGACGTATCAATAATTGTTTAAAACCGACTAAAAAAAATTTGTAGAGAATTAAAAACATAATTTTTCTAAGCTATACAAAAATTTTTGATATAAAACCTATATATTTAAGTTTAATATTTTTTCCTTCAAAGAACTTCATAGAACAAGAGATGAAGTTTGAAAGTTCTATTCAAACCCTTTTAGTTGTTTGTCATATGTAGATCATTGTAGATCTGCTATTTATTCTTTAGCATATCTATTTTATACACAATAAACCATTGATAAAAATTTCTTAAAAGATGAATATTTAATTTTTTTTTTTTTTTTTTTTTTTTATATTTTGCAGGATTTAGTGTAAAAAATGCCGCGCTGGTGTGGTCGAGCGGTCTCAGGCGTCGGTCTGTCGTGAGATCAATGTGCCAGCGCCCGGGTTCAAATCCCGGTAGCGAGCATGGATGTTTCAAAAATTTCCTTTCCTGTGTTGTAGCCTCTTCTTCACTTTCTCTTCGGTCTGACGTCATTCCTTAATGGCGTCCTGGGGAAGGCCACGGGAAACCACCCCAGTATCTTTCCCTTGTAATTCTAGGGAGTCTGCTAGGGGTTCGCCGTCTTGGGAACACTAGCGCTCCCTGGAGCACGGATGCTTCGGCAACGAAGCTCGCACTTCGGTGCGAACCGACCACACACACAGTGTAAAAAATAAGTAAATTACGTTTCGGAATATATTTAAGCGTTTCAAAACGAACTTCTTATGCCTGAAAGAAAAAAATAATAAAGGTCAAAATTTATATTTTTTGTATTTTGATATTTTTGTAGAAGAAAAAATGTGTACAAATTAGTATTGTTTTCGTTTACTCTTAATTTGCGATACCTAACTGAATGTGGATCTCACGTGACCTGCGAAATTAACGAAAATTTTGTCTTTTATCCTATAATCACATTTTGTTTTCATTCTCTTCAGAATTTTATATATTCACTTATTTTCTACGATCTTCGATAAAATTGAACATAAAATACAAAATAAATTATTTGCTGAAAAATTGATTCTGTTTTGTACCGACACAAATTCTTCCTCATTGCAAATGAAGTTTATTTTTTTAAAGACAATGAAGAATAGAGAGATGAATTTTCGAAAATGGTGGAAATAACACTGTAAAAATTAAAAAAACAAAAAACAAAAAAAATAACAAACTGCATCATAATACTCATATTTCTTCTTATCATATATTAAAAATGGACACAATAAAACTTACAACTTCTTTACTTCCCATTCTATATTTCGTCCTTACGATAGGACTTCCTCAGGAATCTCAAAATAATACAAAATATAAATTTTTTTCTTATTTTTTCTGTTAAATAAGAAGAGGAAAGTTTCTCTGTCTTATTTTCTTCTTTATTTTTATATTTTGTATTATTTTGAGATTCCTGAGGAAGTCCTATCGTAAGGACGAAATATAGAATGGGAAGTAAAGAAGTTGTAAGTTTTATTTTTGTCCATTTTTAATACAAAACAACAAAGTAAAAAGTTTCCTCAAAGTCAGAAGATATGTGAAGAATAAGGTAATCTTTCAGCGTATTTTTAACTTTCTCACAAAATGCATGTGATGAATATATTATATCAATGCAATCATAGAATTGCATAATTAAAAGCTTTATTACAATCTATAAATAAGTAAATGTGTATCCAAGACATCCGAAGACAACAACTGTGAACACATTGATCTCGTTGATCGCAAAGGGTGGGCATGTAATATGTAGGGAACGCAAACATAACCAGAAACATATTTGCATTTAACATTTGTTTTTTGTTTGTTTATTATTCTTATTCTTTCTATCCAATCTTAATGCTTCACTGTACAATATACAGACTAGTGTACCATCATGTACTTTTTTCGATTACAACAGAAGAGGCTGGAGAAAGGCCAGAGAATGCAGTACAGAAAACTTGGAATTGTCCAGTGTAACGCCAGAGACTACGAATAGTAATATAATAAATACAATATCATTATAGTCCGTATTGTTAGAGTTAACAATAATATAAATTTGGCTATATAAGTCGTATACCGTAAATTAGTTGTTTAGTTATTTGTGCTTAAATTGACAATAAAAACTCTGTATTCGTACAGGATCCACGATGAAAAGCATTTGATTTATCCCTGTCTTAATTTATTTTTAACTTTTTGTAACCAATTAATGAACTCCTATTAACTCGAAACAGTTAAATTAATTCAAGAAATACAATTTCATTTTTTTTTTGGCAAATACTATATTATTCTATTTCTAAATTGCCACAATTCAATTTTCTAATGAAATGATAGCATTTTTATTGCTATTTCAGAATCCATTTGGTTAATATTATTGGTTTTTCGTTTCAGCGCCCCTGACCGCCAGAGTGGAGCCTCCTCAACAAGTAGTGGATTTGGGGCGACCAGCTGCAATTCGATGTATCACTTCAGGTTATCCAATTGCATCCATTACCTGGTTAAGAAATGGCAAAGCATTGAATTTGGGCCGGGTGCAAGTGCCCACCCCAGAAATGCTGCGGGTGCCAGCATTACAGAGGGAAGATATGGGAATGTACCAGTGCTTCGTAAAGAATAACATGGAAACAGTCCATGGGACAGCAGAATTGCGGATTGGTGGTAAGTCCTAGAATAGTTCTTTCATTGTTTCTTCAAAATATTTGTATTTTACAGATAAGTGACATATAAAAATATCTACATCTAAATTCTAGGCTTAGCTTGGTTTTGAATTTTACTTAAATGTAAAACTTTATTGGATTAGTTGAAGAAAAATATCAGTACGACATGTGTTGATATTAAACCTCTGACCCATTTGTTTTAAACAATCCAATACTTTTATTCAGTATTTTTGATTACTTCAGTTCACCTGATATTTATACTGGTAGTAGCAGTTCTAATAAACGTTTTACTGAAATTATCTCATCAACTTCGATATTTATTTCAAATTGTTTTGATGTAGATAATTAATACGTATCTTTAAGTTTTAATAGCATCGTTATTGATGCTTTGTGTATTCTTTTTTAAAATTAATGAACATACATCATATACTATGAATAAATAAACCATATATGAGGTTTAATTTTTTTAAAAAGTTAACAATATTCTCAAGAAGAAATGAATAAACATGATGCCCTTATAATTTTGCTTTAGGAACACCGTCGAGTTCTGTTTAGACAAATTAATTTCATCGATGTGAGCGATTGTTTTGATGAAGGTTGTTATGATGACTAATAAAATTATAGAAAAAAGAAATAAATTGTAGCTAACATTGTCTTCAATTAAGTTTTAAGATAAAAAGATTAAAGTAAAAATAGCCTAAAGTAAACTTCAAAGAGGATTCTAGAAGATTAAAGAATAACTTGATGGTAAGATTAAATTTTCCGCAGCTAGAAATATTAAACTTTAAATTTTATCGTAAATAATAACTTGCCTCAAGATTCACAACACAAAAAACAGTGTTTGAATTAATCAAATATTCTGAAAATTAATTCTTTGCAGTCGATTAGAGTTTAATTAGGGCTTATTTTCCAATTCTGATTCTTTCTTTTTTTGAATAGCATTTGTTCTTAGAGCTGAAGCCATTACAACGCAACCTCAGCTATTGAAAGACTTTTGATAAATCCTCGGAATCCAGGATTAAGATTAATATTTCCGGATCTCTTATTGAATTCTTCCTGAATATTAAAACGTGGTTCTCTTTTGTTTTGGGCGGCTATTACGACGCATCTTGGTTCTCCCCCGACCTGATTTAATTCCCCATCTTGTCACAGCTAATCCCGCTGTTCTTTCCCGCTCTGAAATTCCTCAACCCAAGAAAAAGCGCATTCGTTATTTCTCTTTTTTTTTATGAAAACAAAGACGAAAAAAAAAATCAATGTTGTCATGAATGAATAAATGTAGAGTCATCAAAGCAGAAAACTGAGAAAAACCGGTTATGAAGAATCTCGAAAGGTTTTTTTTTCCTTCCAGGGATACGAGTGACTTCTTTATTGGTTTTGGATAAAAAAAGAAAAGAGAAAGAGAAAAATACCAACCAAGGAAAATAAGTGTCCGAGTTCCTGAAGACAAGAAATTTATGAGAAGAGCAGAAGAGAATCTTACAGTTTCATTTAGTTTTCTTTTCTCTGTATTTTACAAGGGTAATAATTTGATCTCGTGGCTTAATTACGCGGAAAAAGAACAGTTAAACATTAAAAACTAGGAAATTGGGAAATTAAAAAAAGGAAATTTACAACTCTGTCTGAAATGAGTAAAACTTATTAGCATTGTTAGAATTGAAGAAAAGAGCAATTCTCAAGTTTCAGTCACTTTAAATAAAAAGAAATAAAAGGAATTCTATAAAAAAATGTTGGTATCAAGTTTTAGTAAATAATATACGATTTTTCAGTTTTTTAGACAATCCTTTTTGTTTCTAGCTGTAAGATTTGATTGTCTTTGAAAGCGCAATGAAAATAATTCTCTTTTTGGGTGAATTAAGTAAAACATTAGTAGATGGTAGGCAGCGCAGACTTCAGCTGAAGTCGAAGGACCCGTCATATGCTCGCCCATCTTGTCAGACCGGATTACAATTGGCAGAGGGCTGGGTAAACCTGTGACCCGTCTGGAGCAGAAATAATATGGAAGAAATGTCCGACTTTCTTAAGGTTTGAGGTCTTAAAAACAACTAAATACACTGACTGCTCAATTGAAAGTGGATACCTCCCGTAGTGGAACAACCTATGCAAATTCTGGCAATAATTTGAATATATTCATTATAAAACAACACGATCATGTGCAATTGGAGTCATTTGGTGTCTAACCACGTGCTGAGGTAACACGCCACCATCAAAGTAGCTGAGAGGTTTTCAACGTAGAGTAGCCGTAGGCTGCCACATTAGTGTGAGTGCCATAGGAGCGACACTGAACCTGCCAAAGTCGACCGTGGGTGCTATTATCACGAAGTGGAAACGTGAAGGAGTGGAAACACGACATCATGGATGTAGCCGAGCCCGCATGCTGACCGATAGAGACCGGAGGGCCCTGAAGCGGTTGGTACGGCAGACCAGGCCTATTCCAGCGGAACAACGGCAGCAGGACTTCCAGCAGGTAACGGGAACAACTGTCAGTACCATGACGACTCGTCGGGAGCTCCATCCCTTAGGTTACTCCGATCGGGCTGCTGCCCACAAGCCTAACATCACCCCTGTGAATGCCCAACATCGTGTGGCCTACTGTAAACAACGACGGGTCTTGGTCGATGGACCGCTGGAAGAGCATTAGCTGGAGCGACGAATCATGCTTCACACTCTAACGATCGGATGGGGGCACCTGGATGTTATGCTCTTGAGTGTTGTCATCCCAACAGTGAAGTTTGGTGGTGGTGGTGTGATGGTGTGGTCGTGTTTCTCTTAGTTTGGAGGTGATCCGTTGGTTGTGATCGAGGAGAACACGGCATCCAATACAGTATCTGGACATTCTAGACAATTCATGCTTCCTATGTTGTGGTCGCAGTTCGGTGAAGGGCCATTTGTGTTCCAGCACGACAATGCGACGTGCCATAAGGCCCGTCTTGTCAGCGCCTGGTTTCCGGAGAATAATGTTTAGGAACTTCAGTGGCCTGCCCAGAATCCGGACCTATTGAACATGTGTGGGATGAATTGGAGCGCCGAATTCGTGCGCGTCCAATGCGACCGCAAACACGCATCCAACTTGGGCAGGCTTTGAAGGAGGAGTGGGCAAAAATACCGGTTACTTGCTATCAGAAACTGGTGAAGAGCATGCCACGGCGTGTGAATGCTGTGCTTAGAGCAAAAAGCCACAGTACGCGCTATTAGATACGCTTTATTAAATAAAGCGTCTGTTTCATACCACAGGTTTCAATTGAGCAGGCAGTGTATATGCTTAAGTAAAACTGAAAGACAGGGTTGGATTTATGACTTTCTGCGATTTCATGACTTATTCCAATTAGTTCTGACTGCTTTAAAATTATCAAGTTTGGAAATACAAACTATAGATTTCTTGTTTTGAGATTGACAGACTAATGTAGAAAAGGAATTTAATCGCAAGTACACCTCTGACATTATGTAAGTTTCCCTTTTTGCATTCCAAACTTTGCTCTCTATCTTCTCAACCCATTGTCTTAATTAGGCCTGAGACCTTCCTTCCTTCCTTTCTTGTGTTTATTTATGTCCTGCTTTGAGTTCATGTAACTCCCCGCGGAAAACCCCATGTTTTGATATGTTTGTTTTCTGTCAAGAGGATGTAAGACTGTAGGTGGCGCTTCTCCAACACATGAGAGTCGCACGAATGGCACGGCGCCGAAATTGTTTTCTATATCGCCTTTTCGTTTTTCCTTTCTTTTTTAATCTTGAATATTTAACCGCTTACTGTCAATAAAACACAAAGATCCAATTTAGATTATTATACTCGATTTTTACTTTTTTTATGGTATTAATAAAACTAACAGTTTTAATTTTAAGTAGATAAAGACGTTTTAAAAGAATTTAAAATAAAATATTAAAAATAATATTTTATTTTAAAATAAATCTTTGTGTGTGTTTGTTTCTTTGAGTTTGTTCCGAATAAACTTGAACCAAGCAATACATCTTTTTGAACTTCGGTAGGAACATTTAACGAACAAGAGACGAGCTATTTATTCATTTATTATTATTATTATTATTATTTCGCGAATAGGCCGCAACGGACCACGCGCTAGCCCCTCCTGACAACGTCAGAACAAGGCTAGGAAATCAAGAGACGAGAAAGAGTGCACTTTCTCGTCGAGGATACACCTGAAAGAGTGAGTTCCAGGGGGGAAACGGACGAAACACAGAAGAAGAAAGAAACATCCATGCCACTATAGGGATTCGAACCCGAGAACTGGCGCACTGGCCACAACGGCAGACCGCCGCGCCGTCTAGAGCGCACCCCAGCACGGCTTTTATTTATTTATTTATTTATTTATTTATTTATTTATTTATTTATTTATTTATTTTATTTTATTTTTTTTGTATTTGGAAATTTCTGTGTCAAGTTCTCATTGGTAAGCACTAAAATCAAAGAAATAAATCTTATTGACTGGAAGAATGAAATCAGCTAAAGTAATCCTTAATACAGTGAGTTTTTGAACAGATTCAGATGAATTGGATTTAGACCAAGTAACATAAGAATTTGAGGATTTAATGAAATGACTGCTAGTAAGATAATTTATTAATGTGGAGACGACTGCTTCTCTTCACGAAACCCACAAAACAAGCATTTTAAGGTACGAGCATAAACTGCAGTAGGATCAATATCTCCGAAAAACGATTTACCGTGTAAATTCTTTGTACTGTGTAAATAAATTATGGAATTAGAATCTTAGATGTATAATGATTTTAGTTCGTTAAGAAAGATGCAAACTTCCCTTAACCAATTATCCACACATAAACAAAATACACTGCATGACAAAAAAAGTGATTCACCCAGAAGGCGTGGTTGGAAGTGAATGAAATTACATATACTGAAAGATCATGTGACTTTATTGAACTGATTACAATATGGGATGAAAGACACAAGGCCGTTGGCAGTTACAGGTGGAAAGTTGGCGCCAGATCGGTAGGGTGTCGCACCTCCTCTGGCCGCAAGGCATGCTCTATGCGGTTCGGAATGGTATCAAATAGCCTTTGGATCCTCTCTTGAGGCAAGTTCGTCCAGCGTTGTTGCAGCTATTCCTCCAGATCCTGCAGGTTGGTACTGCGACGGTGTCCCCTTCCAATGTCATTCCACACTTGTTCAATGATTGAGAGGTCCGGGGATCTTGCTGGCCACGGGAGGACCTCAACATGCTGTAGGCAGTTCATAGACACACGTGCTTTGTGTGGGCGTGCATTATTTTGTTGGAAGACTGTCCCAGGGTGCTGTGCCATAAGGGGTAGGACGTGCGAAAGCAGAATGTCTGTGACGTATCACTGTGCCATCAAAGTCTGCCGAAGCACTATTAGAGGTGATTTGAACGCATATCCGATGGCTCCCCACACCATGATGCCGGGGTTACGCCTGTGTGTCTCTCCACAATATGGGCAGGATGTGCCCTCTGCCCTTGATGCCGCCACACTCGAACACGATGGTAATTGGAGGTTATGGCGAAGCGGGACTCATCACTGAACATGATGCGACGGCATTCGTCCTCTGTCCATGCCTCCCGGGCACGGCACCAATCCAAACGCCGATGTCGGTGTTCTGGTGTCAATGGCAACCGACGCATGGGGCGGTGGGATTCCAATCCAGCGGATGCGAGTCGTCGAGCCACTGTGCGGTAACTCACAGGATGTTGTAGAGTCGCCATTACGTATTCGCGGATGGCGGGTGACGACATCATGGGATTCCGCACTGCTTGGCGCACCATACGACGGTTCCCTCGGGTCGACCCGAACCTGAGCGATGTGCATGGGTGCCCTCAGGTACCCATTGATTCCAACATCGGGCCAATGTGACATCTGAATGGCCCACGTGCCTGGCAATTGCACGATACGACCATCCAGCCTCATGGAGTCCCACAATGCGGCCTCTGTCAAATGCAGTCAATTACTGGAAAGGCTGTCGAACGCTTCTGCGTGGCATCGCAGGTGTTTCGTACTGTACGTCAACGTCGTTCTTCACTGTCTGACTCACAGCAGTTGACTGATAACAACTGTGCAACAACAGGGCGGTGACATCACGAACGCACTCTGGTGGGCGTTCTACACATTACAGATACGTGTGAATCTAATCATTTACTCACACATCAATGGTATGCATGTATACCAAAATGGGATAATATTGGACCACTTCTTCTGGGTCTATCATTTTTTTTTCAGGCAGTGTAGTACATTCTTATGTTTGAAATTCGAAGGAGTATGTAGTCTTCCATTATTATACAGCCCCAATTAAAATCTTTAAGCTACTATAGGAACTATAGTAGATAATATTTGTATTGTATTTCGATAAACTTTTATTTGAATAAAATAAAATAATTCATTGGTTTCATTTTGTGATGGTTTCAGAGTTTGAAATAAGCAACTAAACAAGATACGCTACCGAAAAATCTATCGTTTTTATCTTTGTCAAAATTATACATGATAATACAAATGATTTACAAGGGTCGCGATTGGCTGACAAGGAATCCCATAATTTATAATGTTTATATTTAAAAAATGAATGAATAAGGCAACTCAATTCAAAAGGTTACTCAAGTTGTATAAAAGAACTACGGGCAACCCAGTTTTCTTAAAATTGAATTCATATTTATGAGAAAAGGCTCAGGATTAGAAAACGTTTCAGGTACTATCTAAATTTGAAAAAATAATAAAAATAATAGCTGAACTGTCTTTTTTGGTCAATGGTGAAACAAATGAAAATCTGGAATTCTTCTTGAAGTATTTTCGTTAAAAACAACTTGTACAAATCCAATATTCAGATTACAAATAATAAGTTAAAAAATAACCATTTATTATCTTATTTGGTGTATTATGCAGTCGTGTATTTTAATACACAATAAATATTACGTTTTTAAAAAATGTGTGGGCTAATTTGATTTCTTTGTTGTTTAAACTATATTCAATTTACAAATATTATTATTGCGCAAGAACCAACAATGCATATAGGACAATAAACAGAAGAAAATTAGTAAATTTTAATGTGAGAATTGTTAGGCTTGCATTAGTATTACAAAAAAAATACAAAATATTATTAATATTAAAGATATTACCATCTTTAATAGTAATCAATATTTATATTGATTACTATTAAAAAATAAACATTCTGAAACGGATCGTAAATTATAATAACAAATAGTGGTAATATTGTGATGAGTTTTATATTTGCATTTATATATTTATTTCTATTTATGTATTTCTATGTATTTTATCTTTTACTTCTTTTGCAAGAATCACTTGTATTATTTGAAATTCCAACCGTTAACGAATATTTCTGTTTTGTTTACTTTTAAATCTCAACGGCTAGAGGTGCTCCCATCATGCACCTTAATTTAAATCTTTCCGTTAATTTCAGTTATTATTTGAACCTTCCAATCATCTGTTTCAGCCCTCTAGCCAATCAACACTCATGTAAATAAACTTATATAAACCCTTGCACACTTGTAAATAAAGAGAACCTGTTCAGTCTATCAGTCTTGTTCATTCTATTTCCACGAACCAGGGCAACGAACAAATCACCACAATATACAGTATCATTTTAACTAATTACTGATTTCCATACAAAGGGTTTTATAGAATCAAAAATTATCAAAATTAAATTATGTAGGACTTTCTACAATAGTTAGTTGTCAGAATTTGTCTCAAATAGGGATTTCTTAGTGAGTTAGTTTCTTTCTGCGGCGTTGATCCTCTGAACCCCCCATCTTTGCTGATCTTTGATTGTTCCTAAAAGACTTTTTGAATTATTAATAGATAGAATTAGTAGCTTCTTTCAGAACATAGACTTGTGAATGTGTTTAACAACCATTAACATTCTTTCTAGGAAACTTCTGTAAGTTTAACTTCTTCAAACTGTTAAACTTTTCTATTGAAAGATTTATGGATGAAAAATTTCAAACGTCTACTTAACTTGACATACCTATCAGCAGAATTGTCGCTGTACGAAACCATTTTCCCGCTTCCACTGTAATTAACCTTACACAGAGACCCACTAAAATATTGATATTTAAAGAGTTTTCTAAAAGCATCCTTTAAATAAAATAATATCCCACGAAAAGTTTACAAAGCTGTTTTATTTCAATTTCACGTAATGTAACTTTATTGCTTGATTTTTAAGTGTGAAAATGAAATCTATCGACATTTCCAAGCAGTAATTTGAAACCAATGACAATTTATTTCAAAAAATAAAAATAATAATAAAATAATAACAAAAATAAAATTTCAAGTTAATCTTAAGCCGTAACCAATTTTTAACCTTTCTATTTCCCAAACAAGCATTTATATATATAAATATATTTATATATTTATTTCCCAAATAAGAACTAATATTAATAAACAGCATTTAATTAATATTAATTAATATAACTTTTACAGTTGTTTTAATTTACGTTGTGTAAGTTTCCTCCAAAGTTTTCTGAAGAAAAAAAAAATAAATTATCAAATTTTATCTACTTAGCTTTCTATTTATCTTCACAAATTATCATTTAGATAATATTTCATACATCTTTCTAAACAATAGAAGGAATAATGCAATAGAGAAATGCTTGTGTACTGCTTGCCCAAGCGATAAAGACTGGGTTTGAAGCACTGCCAAAAAAAATGGAACAACCCGAAGGGGAGATTTACATTCTAAAAGTTTATTATATATGTATTTCTTATTCTGTGTGTGTATATTTTATTCTCGCGTTAATTTTAAACTGAATTTTGTGCAGTAATTTTTCTCTTTATGCATCTCTCCTTTATATGTCGTTTGTTTCTGTTCTTGTCGGCACATACTCATCTCCCCTATTTTCACTCCGAGAAAGAGATCGGATTGACCAGTAAATCACGTGACCAGTCTCTTTCGTCTGGCTAAGCAGTAACTCGGTAGCCATGTGGAAAAGATCTTGAATGCAGGTTGAGGTCGCGGGTTCGATCCCCGATCTCGGCAGAAGTAGGGGATTTTTCCACGCTAAATGCTCCTCCAAACAAACGGATCCTAAGGTCCACCCAGCCCTCTGTACAATGGGTAGCGCGTTTCTTTCGGAGGGGTATAAGCGGGCGGGCATTGGGCTGACCACTCTTTCTCATCGCAGTCCCGAGGTGCAGTTGTCATCAAAAATGAAAGACAGTGCCTGTATCTTTAAATTTAATTTCTTTTTATTCCTTGCTGATGATGTGAATAATGAGTTCCTTATAAGAAAGAGACGTATTATTTCAGTAACCTGATTTCTTAATGAGACTGGCATTCTTGGAAGAAAACGTAACCATCATTTCCCATTGTCCTAAATCTTACAATAACGTTTGATCTGCTCCTTCGTCCTGGAGATTTTCTAAGGAGATTGTGTTCTAGAAATGTTTTCCTGTTTTTTCGTCTTTAAGACATACTTTTACTTTCAAAAGAATTTTTAGTCAAAACAACAGAAAACCCTGACTTACCCAAAATATTGTGAACATTAAAAGCAATTACATTGTCAAATATCCTTTTTGTAAAAGACAAAGTATGCTAATAAAAATAATTAAACACGAAGGGAGTAGGAAGATTTTAATCTATTAATTACGAAAAGGAAGAATTTGAGAGAAAATATAACTATAAGACTTAAGACATAATTAAACAACATCAAAGAAAGAAAGAGAAATTAGAGAGTTGGGAAACACATGAATTCTTAAGATATTAGAAGATACCTATACCTATCCCTAAACCATTGCAATTAGAAAACCTAGTTATGATAAAATCATTTGAAACGGAGGAAATTATAAAAGAAACAGAAAAAAGATTATTAAATAATCAAGATTTAATGAATTGGTATTTTAATGTAAACAACTGTATTAAAGAAATTTATTGTTGTAATAAAGATATCGTGAGCAAGAGATTTATTCATGTAATTTCTATTTATTGTAATAACATGAGAAAAGAAGATCGGAAAGGCTTTCGAAATTTGCTAATAAAAATATATAAACACGAAGAGAGTACGGAGATTTTGAACTAGAAATGTTTTAATGTTTTTTCTTCTTTAAAGAAAACATACTTTTATTTCCAGAAGAATTTTAATCCAAAAAACAGAAAATCCTCACTTATCCAAAATATTGTGAACATTAAAAAGCAATCATATTGTAAAATATTCTTTTGTAAAAGACTGTACGATAACTTCTACAAGTCTTTTGGGTTTCAGAGCTGTATTTTATAATAAAAAGGTCAAATCGCTAATCTGTAGTAATTTAACCACTTTTTTTGAAAATGTATCAAATATGGCTTTGGATTTGTTCATTCGTCTGAAGAAGAGAATGTTCTTGAAGCATGAAATTTCGCCAGAAGGATTACAGACCTGGACATCTGCTATTGAAAAATGGCTTTAAACGGATCAGTGCTTCACTTTCGATGAACAGGAAAAATCACCAAATCGAAGGCAACTCATAAACTCTTCAATTAATGATTACTCAGATCTTTTGGAAACTGTTGTTTATACATTAAAAACATCAAAAGATGACTATATTTTAAATAAAGTTAAAGATATTGAAAAGCAAGGATAGACACCACGACTGCGTCTATCAAATCGGGGATCCTTAAATTGTATAAAATTTTATAACTCAGCTGAAAAGCCCAGTACCTAATAAACGACATTTATAAAATTGAAACCATTTGTGTACTTATATTTTTATGAAAAAAATACTTTTAATTATTTGATGATATCGACAATCGGTGTCGTTTAAGTCTAATCTTCGAAACGGATAATGATTAAAAAAAAAAACTCGTCCTGTAAGACATTGATATCAGACATTATACTGGCTAAGAATTTATCCCACACTTTAGTGTTATAAACTAAAGTGAATTTAATAAATAGTAAATAAGTTTAATTGCGCAACAAATTTTATTAATTTTTAAATAAACTACTAAGATGATTTTAGTTGTAAAATTTTTATTTTTAGTTTTGATTATTATATCCAGAATGTCTGAAATTTTTTTATGTAGATAATTAATTTCTGATTCTTTCGGAGAAATAACTTTCCACTACTACAGCATCTCTATTACGAAGATAAAACTTGGCTATTTTGTCAAGTTAATAAGTAAAGATTCAGAGAAATTCGCTACCAAAACAATGAGAGCTTTTTTAACAATAGAAAAAAAATCGAAATCCAGTCTTTCATTTAGCAGCATTTCTAATTATAAACAACTTATGTTAAAAGAACTGAGTTGAAATTATATTACTCTTATATAAAACAAACTGAGCTTCTTGTCTGCTGCCATATGTAATATTCTAAATACGATTTTATTTGTCTGAATTGATAGAGAAGTCGAAATTTGTTGCTATCAGCAAATTTTCCAGATCTCAACCCCACTCCAAGAAATTGCCCTAGATTTGCAATAAATTAACCATTGCTGTTGAACAACACTGGGAACCATTTTAAGAATTGAAATTAAATGACTTCCATTTCTTGCTATAAAAAATAGTCAGTAATTAAATGTTATTATCTACTTTGAAACATGATTTAATTAACAAAATATTTTTCACAATAAATTAATGAAATGGCTTAATACCGCTTGCTTTTTGTTCGCCTGAAAACGTCATGTTTCCACACTACTGTCTCCTAGTGGAGAAACAGGTAACTAAGCCACGGTATGTGACAAAAGAAAACTTGATTATGTGCTCTTTTCACTCTCGTCCCTGCGAGTTTGTCTGTGAGCTACAGATCTCCGAAATTCCGTAGGGAATTCTGCAACACCCTGTAATGTGTTAATTCGTTGAAACAGTGCAGGACAGTGGATAGAGTTGACCTGTAATAAATACGTGAGTTGCTGCATCTGTAGCTTACTTTCTAATTCAAATAACAGGGAACAAATGATAGATTAACAAATAAATAGTATAATTATGGGAAGGGCAATATTTAACTAAGAAAATGAGAAAAAAAATCTAATCCCAATGTTTCTTTTTGTTTGGATTTGTTTTATTTTGGTTTTGGTAGGAATGTAAGAGTCACGGGTATTTTGATGAATTCATTTTTGATGATTTTGATCAACATTCCCAGATATCAAAATAACCTGCGCCACTGATATCAAAGTTGCAGTTGACAAGCACGAGGTCATTAAATCGACTTCGATTTTAGGACTTCTGCCTCCTTCGTAAAAAAATAACAAATGTTACCTGTGGTAGAATACTAAAATCGATACGAAAATTAAAACAAATCTGAAATGTTAGAATGAAATTCTTTTTATAAAAATAATTTTATCTTTTAATATTTTATTTTTATGTTTTGAAAAGATGATACTACTTATAAGAAGAAAATCTTTTCTCTTAAACTTTCGCCATTTAAACAAATATTTCTGGTATGTGTTTTTTTATTGAAAATATCGCTTTTAAAGAATAAGGAATTGTGTAAATATGAAAATATTAAGAATAAATTGTTTAGAGCTTAGGTAATGATGACCGATTTTTTTTTTCCATTTTCCTTTGCTTCGTTTAATCTTCTTAAAAATCGCCCTCAACCAAATACGAACTTGTGTTCATTACTGTAGGAAGGTAATTTTGTCCTCTGCAGGCCTCTGTCCGCCCACAACGGAATCTCTGCCGCAAGACAGTAATCCAGGGGCATTTTGATCGTAATTATTAAATTCCACAAACTGATTAAATTTCTAACACTAAACTATTTTATGAAACTTCTTTGGGAAAATGAAAAGAGACTGAAAGAATTTCATATCCGAATTTGCCTTTTTTTTTCTTTTTTCATTCCCGGAATTCCACTTCTTATGGTTGGAAAGAGAATACAAAAGAGCGGGAAATCTGTTAGAATGGCTGGTTGCCTTAAGAAAGTTATCTTCATTTCATGCAATTAGAGCACGAATTAAACAATATAGTTCCTTTATTTTTGGGTGGAGGGGGGAGTCACTAATTGCACCCTTTTGTTTAATTACCCGACATTGAGATTAGGAAAGCGGAAAATAGTTTAATACTTTTTTTTCTACAGTAGCTTCAAATTTATTTGATAGATTGTTGATTCTTTTTTTTTCTTTTAGTTGTTAAAAGTTTCAAATTACAATATTTTCGAAATGGGGTTCAAATTGTTTAGATCAGGAGTTCCCAAATTTTTATGTGTCGCGAACCTCTCCACAATCCAATGGGAAAAAAACAACAACGAAATGTTAATAGTTTTGTAATTTGCTGGAGATCTTTTCAAACTTTTATAACGAATTTTTACCACAGTACGAGTCATTTGTTGATTTAGGCTTCAGAAAATTAAGTCTAGTCTTTCAGCAAGTTGCCAGTGAAGTCAATAAATAAGCACTACTGTTTTGCAAGAGTAAATATATTCAGCTGATCGGTATATTATATAATTTGGACCGGATACCTCTAATTAGGATTGGATTAAAATTACTAAGTAATGGTTAGTTATTGACTATTTGAAAACCAGTTGGCAGCTTAATAGTTAATAAATAAATGTTTAACTAATAACTTTTGTAGATTATCACAGCAACAGATATTTCATCAGCATAGCTCTATATTTACTAGGCTCATTTCAGATACTTTGGCCCCGGAAATTAGATCTTAACGATATCTCGACAAAGGATTGATTCCCTGAAAATAGATACTGTTGGCAGAATAGTAATTTGTTTAATGTTTCTAGAGCAAGCTGAGATACGAGTTTCTGAAGCAACTGCTAAGAAAAGCAAATTGCCTCATGTAATTTTTAGATTTCGACCTTGATCTCTTTGAACTGTAACAACGTAGGAATAGATTTTGGAATGTAACCCAACAAAAATTTTAAACACAAAAATCTAATTAGAATATAATAACTCTAAACTTGTAAAAAAATATTATGTTGATCAAAGCTGTAGACTATTAATGTATCTCATACATTATTGACCCTTAAAATACGAAAATCTACTGAATATGATTCGTAAATATCCAGTCTAATACACACAGAATAAATCATTTTTTTTTTAGTTATCTTGTTCACATAAACATTCACATCTTACATAAACATTTACATAACATGAACTTCCCTGAAAATCGTAACATAGATAAAATAATGTAGATATTATTGTTACATTATCTGTTGACAGTACTTAGACAACCACAAATGAAATTACTTTTATTAGTAATTATTATAATTTCTCTATCTGAAGGCATTACTATGAAAGTAGTAAAAATTGGGATATAGAAATTCAATTAGCTTTTTATTTTTTAATCATTGAAGATCTTGCTTAAAACATTTTAAGATTGTAATATTTTTCAAATATAAAAGAGTTTGGTTTATTTTGGATTTTGTGTCGATCACGAATATTGATTTTCTTGCAATAAAATTTGGTCTTTGTGCTGTGAAGAACCCCTGTAGTGCATTTACTAATAAGTCTTTCCAGATTTTGATAAAATGCTTCGGCCTCAATGTTTTCCACGAACGTAATCTAGTGATGTGAGAGACCTTGTCTCGCTTTTAGAATCCCATTTATCATATTTACGAGGGTAATTTCTGCTTTTACCTATGATCATTGTATGTCTTCAGAAGCGCAATTATTAATGCCCTTCAATAAATGAACAGAAATCTTATTCAAAACACACCAGTGTCTTTCTGTTCAGTTACTTCTAATTAAATTTAAACCCTACAAAATTCTTAAAACTGTTTGATCTGTTTATAAGAGTAAATCTCATTAAAATAAGCCAAAAACGAAAACTAGGCAAAATGGATCGTTCCTTTTCAAGGCAGATTACTGTAATAAAATTTAGAGGCTGCTACAAGCTGCATCGAATATCTTGAAAAAATCTTGTAAGCAAAGTTAATAACTTTTTTGAAAAGATAATATGAGATGGCTTGTGTATTCTTGCAAACAAAATAAAGCCAAGTAAATATTTTTTTCTAATTTTTATGTTTGTTTTTTTTATTTTATCCTTTTTTTTTTTAATGTTAACCAGTCCTATTAGGTGTAATTATAAAATTACTCCTGTAATATAGGTGCTGGGAATTTAATGTGTGCCATAAAGATTAATTTAATTAATTTAGATTAAATTAGAATTTTCTTATAATGTTGTTGTGTATAACATCAGAAAGTAATTGATTTTTTTATTACTTTAATACTGCTGCTATCATAGTTTTCCTAGTTCAACTGACGAAAACGTTTTGAATCAAATATTCATTTGTTCTTAAACCAAAATTATTTTTAATTTTTGAAAAATCAAATACCTGTAGCCAAACAAATCTTGTTAAACTATTGGAATTATAATTTTCTTTATTTTTTTAATATTAAAAAAATTGTTTAAAATAGTCTTATAGATAAACATTTCTTCAATATTTAAAATTTTATATTTAATTCTTATTTTTAATTTATTTTCTATAGTTTGATGTTTATAATTAACATAAATTTTATCAAAAAATTTGTAGATTATCTTATTTATATTTGTTAAAAAACACCAACATTATAATCCATAATTTAAAACAGAATCTACCAGAGATTTGAATATAATAAGTTTTACTTTAAAGCGATACTTACTTTTACATATATGTTTTATTATTTAAGAATTACATGTAATCTTTTTATAATATAATGTGTATTCGAATAATAATCAACAATATACATACTTAGATATTTCTAATTTACAAAATCAATGGATATACAATCACAATTTGTTGATAAATTATTAATGGTTCTAGTTGAGTTATCAAAAATATTTATGTAATTTAAAAGGTAAATTAAAGCTTATTTTATTATTTTTAGTTTTAACTATCATAATTTTTGCTTTCTTATGATTAATTATTATTTTATTTTCAAATGCCCAAATCGAAATATTATTTAGATTTTTGCTGAAGATTCATATAAGCACGATATTGATTTCGATCGCTACTAAGAAGTTGTACATCATCTGCATAAATATATATATATATATATAGAACAATTTTTTATGGAATTACTAGCATAATTTATGTATAAAATAAAAAGGAAAGGTTAAATTTGACCCCTGAGGAACACCGCACTTGATATTATAAATTTTACTTACATAATTATTTATTTTAATTTTAAATTTCCTATTTCTAAGATAACTAGTCGGCTACCCGTCGCTTCGCTCCGGAAGCCTCGCGTATGTAACGGAAAACAATTTGTTGTTTATTAAAAAAACACACACACACAAATTACAGAAAGTAAAATAAAACTAAAATTTTTTTAAAGTTTTTTTTTTATTTTAATTTTTGATGTATATATTCTCTCAATTCACGACTGCTTTTAGAATCAGCGTGTGAATCATATATCTGTGATATATTTTTATTTTTTATAGCGATTGGAATGTAATCCTTGTGGTCTAATGCCTAAGATGTCTAACTTCGGAGCAGAAGGTTGCATGTTGGATTCCAGTAGATAACTTGTAGAAATTATTTCTATTTTTGTAAATTACAATAATTGCACCAGACCGAAAGAGAAATAAAAGATTTTCGAAATATAGATACAATTTTCAGTCGCTTTTGAGCTACAAATAGTGAGCTTTCAGTATTCTACTTAATAGAAATAGTGCTTCTTTCTTTCTTGAGTCTCTTTTTTTTATTTCCATTGATACTTTACAGTGGTTTTTGAGTTAGAAATAGTGATTGTTTTTGAGTAACGAATAGCGATTTTTCAGTATTCTGCCTAATAGAAATAGTGATTATTTTTTTTTTTGTTTTTTTTTATCCAATTCCAATTGATACTTTTCAGTGGTTTTTGCGTTACAAATAGTGAAAATTATCTATATCTATTAGCTAGGCCATCAGATTGTTCGATATAGATATTTGAAGAAGAGATTTCAGATGGACGTTAGTTGATATAGATGATAAATGAAGATCATAGCTTGTATACGAAATTCTTCGCAACAAATTGATTGTGAGTATTCTTTAGAGTGAAGATAACCAAATTCTGTTGAATTGTGACTCAAAGACCTAAAGTTGTATGTGAGTTAAGACAACGTTTTCCAATTATATGGCAAATATATTTAGAGTTTGTCCTTGAGCTTTATTGATAAATATCGCATAAGAAGGTCTGATCGGAAATAGTTTTCTTGTGAAAGTGAATGGAAGTAGATTACCGCATGGTTCCATAGACATCCTATGGATGAAAACAAAATCTCCTTTGTGAGTTCTGTTATAATTTCGGTTTCTATGAGATCATTATCGAATGAACAGCATTTAAGTTGAGTTCCATTGCAGTATGCAAACTTGGGATTGATGTTTCGCAACAATATTATTGGAGATCCAATCTTCAATGACAAACGATGTTGAGGAATTCCGCTGAGATTCAATGCGTTCAGACACTTGGGCATATGGAGATGTTCGTGTGATGGACTATCAGAAGTGTCAATTTTATTCGCACTTGTATTGTATGCTCTGTAGTCTCTCCTTGTATTCTTAGACTTATCATTCGATTGATGATATCGACACTCTCGTTCATCTCGTTTATCCAATTCCAATTGATACTTTTCAGTGGTTTTTAAGTTACAAATACTGATTTCTCAGTATTCTACCTAATGACGTACTGCGTCTTTCTTTTTTGACTTTCTTTTTAATTACAATTGTTACTTTTCAGTCAAAGTCAGTTCAGTTTTGACAGATAAGTCAAAAAAGCAATATGAAGAGAGTTGTAGTTCCCATGGCCTAATGGGTAAGATGTCTGACTTCCGATCAGAAGGTTGCAGGTTCGATTCCTGTCGCGGATGTTTCATTGAAAAAATTCTTTCTATTTTTCATTCTCACAGAAAACTGCGCCGGACAGACAGACAGACACACAGACAGACAGAGAAATAAAAGATTTTAGTAATATAGATTATTTATTAGATTGTAGAGATCGCCTCTAATGCCATAGTATTTTAGTTTATTTAAATAGTATATTGTAATTGATATTTTCAAACGCTTTACTGAAATCATAGGCTACTGAAATAGGTTATATAAGTTACTTGGCTATTATTTAGATTTTTATTTATGGTAGTATTTAATTAATTAAAAGATCATTTGTACTTTTATTCTTCTGATATGTATATTGATTTGTATCTAATATATTCGATTTCGTTATAAAATTGTACATGGATTTAGTTAGATAACCTTCTGTTATTTTGAAAATGTTAGAAAGAATAGATACTGGCCTGTAGTTTGAATGTTCCTCATGATGTCCTCCTTTATAGATAGGTACAATATATACAATCTTCCATAAGTTAGAATAAATATTCATTTGAAAGATATTTTTAACAAGTTCAACAATAGAGAGAGAGAAATTTTCTTTGTTATTTTTTTATTATCTTTGTAATAAACCTTTGTAATATTGTCTAAACCAATGGAATTTGTATTTTTTAGATTCTTAATATTTAAAATATCGTTTTGATTTGATAAAAAAGAAAGCAATGGAATTAGGATTATAAAAATCAGAATTTTTGTACTTCGTAATATATAATTATTTTTTTTTGTAAAATATCTTTTGAAAATTATTAAATACAATATTTCTCTATTAGATTTTGTAATTATAAATTATTATTATTATTACTTGTGCGCTAGTATTATCTGAGCTAATAATTTTCCTTAAATGATAAAAAAATGAATATTTAATTATAATCTTAAAGTACGTTATTAATATTTAGGAAACTGCAAGGAAATTATAAGAAAACTTCACAAAAAAACAGAAAACTAATATTGCTTGATAAGCCTCCTTTGGTTCTTGCCGCTGTCATATAGTTTAACGATGGAAAATTGTTTTCTGTAAAGTTTAAATATTAGGAATTAAAAAATCATTTCAGGACACACATAAATGAGGATAAAATCAAAAAAATATTTATAACAATTAAAAAATAATTAAAAATAATAAAAAATAACAAATAAACAAATAAATAAATAATAAAAAATAATAAAAATAATAAAAAATAATAAAATAAAAAAAATAATAAATATATATTATAAATATTTTTTAATTTTATACTCATTATGTGTGTTCTGAAGTGATTTTTTAATTCCCAAAATTTAAATATCGTCACACAGTAAAAAAAATTTTTAATTGTAAAGTTTAAATGAAATAAATAAGGATTTTTTTTTTAATTTCTTTCTTTGTTTCTAATTCCCTTTCATCTCAGACATTATTTGTTTTCTTTCTAAGATTGATAGAAGTAAGGTAAGACTTCCGATAGTCGGGTAGAAAATTTTCTTTTTCCTTTCTGTAAATTTAATATTTATATTAATTATCTTTTTCTATAAATTAAAAGTAATTCTCTAGTACACTCAATAATATTGCAATTTAATTCAAAATAAACCTAATTATTTTGTAAACAAATATTTGTCATTTTCTAAGCAATTTTTATTATTAATTTGGGGTTCAATAACTGGAGTAAAATCATTACATAAGTCACTCTTAATGTTCATTTACAATTAATGTTGGAAGATTTAATACAAAAAAGAAGATTTAAAATTGATTCAGAATTTCTTTTTGCAGTTTGTTTTTAGTTTGGTGGAAGTGCATAAATTTCGCCGACAAAAATGAATTTCCTCCCCAATCCTGTTGATTGTTTCACTCCTCCTGAAAAATGTTTATTAATTGAGAGGGAGGAATAACTGTCTTCCCAAGATTATTCATTAGTAAAAGTGAATATTTCGCCTTTTGCTAATAAAACTTTTTAGAAAAACATTTTCTTTCTAACTTTAAGCCGAATCTCACAAACGAGATTTGCAGACAAGGAATAAGACCGGATTTTTCGAAATTCCCACGGGATAGGGAGTAAAGCGAATTTATATTTTCGCTTTAAAGTTGCCTTATCGATATACAGCTGTGTGGCGCCAACCCGCAATACATCTGAGTTATCCGGAGAAGGCAACAACGAGCTGGGAACTCGTATGTTTTCCGATCTCGATATTAATTTGCTAAGTAAATAAAGTTGTTGTTTGGTTTTTTTTATGCTACGCACGCAAGGGTTTCGGAGCGAAGCGACGGTACCCGGCTAATACATTTGAACCTACAGCTCTTAATTTACTCATTTCCATAAAAATCTTTTTGTTTGTATTTAATTCTGGGCAATTTGTCGAGAGAACAGAAAACCTTCTGAAAATCGGAAGCTTCAGAGGAGATTTTTTTAAGAAAGTTTCCAATGGATTTTAATGTAAAATAGACGAGATCAACGGATAAGTAACTATGAACCACCTCTTTCCAAAAAGAAATATAGTACCATTTATATTCAGATCTGTTCTATAATCCTGAAAGAAGTTTAAATCGCTTCTCTTCTTTTCTTCGCTTTATTGTCTTCTCAATTTTGTGAAGTCTCCAAACGACAGCATCTTTTTGCATTTTAAACTATTTCCATAATTAAATAATTATTTTTGTTTCCTAACAAATTTTCTGGTATATATATTTGCCTCACCAACTATACTATAGTTTTATATTATATTTTTATATTTTAATTATTTAATCCATTGCCTCTAAAAATGGACTAATTTAGCATATTTATAAAATTTATTATTATATAATTTTTAGATTGCTCTATATTTTTTGTATCTGTTTTTTTATACAAGTTCATTTAAGAAGAAATGAAGGAATTTTTCCGAAGTTGAACCTTAATTTCGTGTTAAGATCAACGAAGCATTATTTCGATTGTGCTCAAACATAAATGATTCTTTTGCTCCAATTGGATTTGTTCATTGATTTCTTCCCTTCAAGTGAGAGATTTCGCCGCAGACGAGGTAATGGCCCAGCAGTGAATCGGAGGCCATATTCCGTGCTTTTGATATTTGTTTTTATGGAATTCGGGCTCATCAGAGCTTCGCAGTTGGAGAGTAGCTTCGGGCGAAATGGGAGGGATCAGTTTTCACCCCTAAATCCGTCACAATCCATTTACGATCGGTGAGGCGTTGGAGACACAACATTGGAAACGATGAAAATTACAGAGATCTCTTCGCGAACGAATGAAACACGTGTGCTACAGTTATGGTATTGTTATGACATTACGCATATTATTAGGAACGTCTAAAAGATGAAACTCAAATAGAATTGCATTTCACTGCGAAGATTTCAAGAGCAAATATCAAAATTCAAAATAAATTCAAAGGAAAAATATTTAGTGTCAAAGAAAGATCTGTAATTCACTTATGGATTTTTATTTTGGAAATGAGTTAGAATAAAAGAAGATTTTTTGGAAATTCATGTTAAATATTTTGTACATTTTTTTTTGTTTTGTTTTTTTTAATTGTATAAAATTTCTTTTTGATATTTTAGACTCTTAATCATATGAATATGTTAACAATCATTCTGTGGATTTGGGATTAACTTGTATTCGGTAGAGTTTCGAAAATCTAAAAGTAAATGTACTAATAATAATAATAATAATAATAATAATAATCAATGAATGGGTTCTCCATTAATTTATTTTGTACAATAATTGGAGCTGTGGCGGTCTTCTCTATAATATCATATGTCTTGCAGTGAAGTATTATATTAGAATTAACATTGGAATTGCTAAAAATCCTTAAATCCTGTAATGTAAACAGTGTGTATTACATGGTTCCAGGAGATCCTGAGCTATGGAACGATAGATGAAAAGATGTGGGAATGGATAGGAACAGCCAGACAGACCTTTACTTCCATATTAGGATTAACTAGCCTTTAGTCAATTGGGCATTTAGTTTCTTACTCAGGTGGATGAACATTCGAATGACCCTTAATCGCCGACGGCTGGTGATCGCAGGATTCTTAACAGTGCTTACCCTCTAGAGGGCATCAGGGCCTCATGATTTTTAGTCATTAAACTAATATGAAATGTAAAGGGGGCGTTAACAAACCATAAATTTGAACCATAGGACCATTTCATCTGAATAGTTTATCTCTAAATAGTATAATTCATTAGCTGAATTTTTAGACGACATCCGCTACAATAAAAATTAACCAGAAATTAAAGTTACTATTTCAGTAATGAAGAAGAAAAAAAAAATAAGAAGATAAATATCTATTAAAAAAAGATCCGTGAATAGTGTGGCACAGATGTGCTTCTAAGGTGGTTGCAATCGATACATTATTCACTAGATTTTGCAGCCCCTCTGAACATGAGCTGAATTGTAAACTGTCGCTTAGACTGAAGTTGCACTGATTTTACTTTCGTTATATTTTTTTTTTATCCAATTTTGTTTTTCAAATGTTGTTTTAAAATTTTTGGGATCTGTTTCTCCAAGGACATCAGCGCCGCCAATTTATAAAGTTTGAAATTAAGAAGATTAGAGATTCCTGAACATAAAAAATAAATAAATAAAGTACTAAAAACCCTCTGCCAAAACGTAGGCTGCACGTGTTCATCCTATTTTTTTAGTGTCATTTTATAGTTTGTAGTTCCATAATATTTTTTAATGTGATTAGTTTCGACGTTCTCCCATAACAGTAAGAAGCTATAAATAGGATGTTTATTTTCCCTTCTCACTGCAGCTTCCTGTGTTTTTTTAATTAAAGATATTAACGACTTTTGTTTCTAAAAGTTTTTATTAGAAAAATACTAGTGGTTTATAAAAAAAAATTCCAAATTTTTAAATTCCTTAGGTTATTAATTACTCTAATATTATAGCTTAATTTTTTTAAATTGTTTGTATTGTCGTGTGTTTAAACTTTTATATCAGGAATGATATCAGTCTATTTCTGTATTAAGGTTTAAAACTATACAAATAGAGCTGAGATTGATAAATAGTTCAGCGATTAACACCTTCTCCGGTACTATCGTGTTTTCTTCTTTTCGCCAAAGCCAGTTTTTATTTCGGTTTTGAAACTAAACCGAAAATAAACCTCTGACCCCAAGAATTCGCAAGAATTATAAAAATTAACTAAGGATTTTATAGTTTGTAGCACCTGGTTTTTATTTCTTTTTTATAGTTTGTAAAGTTATTCTTCTGCTCGAATGATCAAAGAAATACAGTAGAAGAAATAAACCATATGAGATCTTTATTATTCGAAACTAATAATTTCAATCAAATTGAAATGTTGTTGTTCCTCATTTCACGACTTTTCCCGTTTTAAAGATCAGAAAATACACCGATCTAGCCCACGAGCTCCTGAAGCAGTGGAGGCAGGATCGTGTACGTGTTGTACCCATCGTTCTGTCTGCCACTGGCTTGGTGCCCCACACTTTGCACCACATTCTCAGCACACTAGGACTTCACAAAGACACTTATGCACAACTGTAGAACACTATGATACTCAACACAACATGCATAGTTGGGAAATTTATGGACACAACCACCATACGTCCCTAATCATTCTTCCACACGTCTTTACACTTGGCAATATGTGCTTTGGTCCTTGACCCGCCATATTGTCTTTGCTGGGGAAACCCAAGGTTAGAATCTTTTACATAATAATAATCTATTATTTTTGTTATTGATTCATAAATAGGGAAATCCGGGCAAATGAAAGAAACATAAAATATCTTTGTACTGTATATTCATAATTGTCCGTGCCGCCCGGCCGAGCGGTCTAAGGCGGCGGTCTGCCGTGTGGCCGATGTGGCGGGACCTGGGTTCGAATCCCAGCTGAGGACATGGATGTTTGCTTTATTTCCTGTGTTGTTTACTCCTTCGTCTTTCGCCGTCTATGGCAGAGGGTTTCCCTCTGATCTGGGTTAGTGTCAGGAAGGGCATTTAACTCTAAAACCCCTCGCGAAATCCGAATATTGAGCAAGCGCGCCTTGCTCATCAGCGACCCCACGCGGAGTGGGAGACAGCTGTAGGTGAAGAAGACTGTATATTCATAATTAACTAATCCTGATCGTTTGCCAAAAGAAGAACGATTATTTAAAGTTCGTTAAAGAATACAGAATTTTCCATTTTATTATTATTATTTTGAAGTCACTTATTATTGTCCAGAGACAACCTCAGTTTTATTATAACTTCACAATTTTGAAAACTGGGTAACAATTGATTACCTATCATTATCACTCAAATTTTAGTTGGCTATCTCTGGATATTATAATGTGGGAGGTTTATGATTTGTAAAATCCGCAATATACATTGAAGAGAACACTTAATAAAGAGAAAAGAACTTAATAATACTATTTTAACTCGCAATATGGAAATCCGTCCGTCTGTCTTTGATCACATTAACTTCTAATCCTACTAACCTAGATGGTCAAGTAGATAATTACATGAAAAATCCATTTGGATTATTTATCCAACCAATAGCTAACGAGCTAGGTATACAAATTTCCAAATTCAGTAAATTTATTCAGCTGTGAAGTCAGAAATGGTAACTAAAGATGAACAAAAGAAAACTCATTGCTAATTTTGAAAAATAAAAATTTCCTTTTTAATAACTATTAATGATTCTTCGAAAAATGCCTTAAGCATCAACCCCCCTACCCTTCCCTCTTTCGATTGACATCGAAATCTTAAAAATTTACTGCTAACGTATTTTGGTGCAGATATTTGGTAGAGAAAATTTCTATGTGGTTATTGGGGTGCCAATTATATCTTGTTTTGTATTTTGTATTCTGTGTTTATTGGTCGATAAATCATTGGGAACTTGTTTGAACAAATAAGCTATTGGCAAACTGTCAATATTGTTGATAAACTTCTCTTTACAATGATATTTGTATTCAATTAATATCAATAGCAGATCGATAAGATCAACAGTTTGACGGTAACAAAGGCAGCTGCTCTATTGGTAAATGTCTAAACTACTGTAATCAACATCAGTGGTAATCAAAATTGAGAGTTTTAACATTTAACCAATTAGCTGCAAATTAAACGCACATGAATAGAGAAATAGCCGTAAAACAGAGGAAAATAAACCAATGAAATACAGCAAAAACAAGAATGACTAATGTAGTTCAGGCTTTACCGTGACTTAATACATCGGCCGTATACTTGAATTAGAATCTCCCACACAATACTCATTAGTTTTGGAAGTAGCAAAAACTTAGGACTGACGGCCACTAGTTAAAAGAACTATAAGGGAGAGATATACTTTAAACTGTTACAAATAACTTGATGGAAAAATGTTGATAAATAAATTTTGGTAATTTTTTGTGTTATTTTCATTTCAGAACTGTTGTTTCTCTGTCGGACCTTGTTTACGTTAATAAGTATTAACTGAATGTATTCGTTAGTGAAATTTGTTAACATTTATTCACTTAATGTACGTTAGGTCATGAACATAGCCATTAAGTAAAATTAATGCTAACCATGTTGATGAAGAATAATGCTGTTATACAGCATAGTAATAACTTGAATTTTGTCTGTTATTGTGTTTTGTACTTGTCAGTCAATTGCTAACTATTACATTAATAATTTTAGTACAATCGCCAATCTCGCCAATCTTACTGAGGAAGTTAATGTAAATAAACTATTACTTCTTCCAGTAGTTTGTTTTATTTAATATAGAAATATTTTCATGGTAAAAATTATCCAAGAAACCACAAAACAGATATTGTTGTAACTTTTATGCTATTATTTTCCCGTGTTTCTTGAAATGGGATTACCGTGTTTGTGAATCAGCAGAGATAGATGTTGATAAATGGTAAGGTTCTCTAAGACTATAGGATCGGTTACCTTTGTCGTCAAGTTACAGAAAAACATGAAAAATAATTAAGAGCTTTCAGACTTAACGGCAAAAGATCTTAATTCCACTGACTGCTATAATTCAAGCTCTTATTAATAATATTTTCGGCAGTTACGCGCTGGGCAGGTGACATTTCCGCGCTGGGCAGATTTTCTCGGGGTTCTCCCGTTTCCTCTGCGAGTCCCCCATCATACTTTCTCAGTCTTTCTCTCCGTGTGACCTCCTTTCCGTCGGTTGGCACAATAGATCTTTCACGTCGCAATGCTTGGCATTCCTGCCACCGTCATTCACCCCAAATAATAATAATAATAATAATAATAATAATAATAATAATAATAATAGATTATGATTATGAGATTATGTACAAAGCAGTCAAGAACAAATGCTTATTGCAGTTACAAAACAAAATGTACTAAAAGTAAATAAAACAAAACAAGATTATCGACAAAATGCAATTAAAACAAGGATAGAAAGCTGGCAAGATAAAAAATTACATGGCCAATTTCTTAAAAACATCAAAGGAAAAGTAGATATGGATAAGACCTGGTATTGGCTTACGAATGGAACATTAAAAAAAGAAACAGAGGGCTTAATTCTAGCTGCTCAAGAACAAGCTTTACGAACAAATGCAATTAAAGCAAAAGTTGAAAAATCGTCAACGGACTCAAAGTGCAGATTGTGCAAAGAATCTGATGAAACAGTGGATCATATTCTCAGCTCATGTAGAAAAATTGCACAGACGGACTATAAGACGCGGCATAATGCAGTTGCAAAGATGATTCACTGGAACATCTGCAAAAATTATCACATTGCAACAACAAACAACTGGTGGGAACATACAGTAAACAATGTGACTGAAAATGATATCGTGAAAATACTGTGGGATTTCAGAATTCAAACGGATAAGATCTTAGCACAATACGCCAGATTTGACAGTGATAGAAAAGAAACAGATATGGCTAATTGATATAGCCATACCTGGTGATAGTAGAGTGGAAGAAAAAGAACTGGAAAAAATCACACGGTATCAAGACCTAAAAATCGAGGTTCAACGATTATGGCACAAGCCGGCAGTGGTGGTTCCAGTGGTTATCGGCACACTGGGTGCTATACCAAAAAACCTTGGTAAGCACTTACAAGATCTAAATATTGACAAAATCTCCATCGGTCAACTCCAAAAAGCCGCACTGCTTGGATCAGCACATATTTTGCGCCGATACATTACGACATCCTAGATTCTTGGGAAGAATTCGATGCGTTTGAAGGCCAACACCAGCTAAAGAACTGGCAGCTGTGATACACATTGTTTTGTAGTGTCCTGTATAATAATAAATATAGTGACATTTCATCTCGATAAATTTATTAACAAATTATAAATAACTTTTGAATAAGGAAATGAGTAAATAATCAATCAAATGCTTTTTTTATCGCTTTTTATTTTAATTTTACAACACGCTATACTAATTTTGATTTAACTACATATAGTAAAACTTATAGGTTTTCTTAAAGGTTTCTACTGGAATATTTAAAGAGTACTTTTAGAGCTGATATGGGATTCACCGATGGAGTCTAAGACGCTAACTGTGCTTTGATAATGAAAGGTCAAAAATTCAAGCTCAAAATATCATTCATACTAAGTCGTTTAGCGCGATGTTCTCCATTCAACTACAAAACTTTCCTCAACATCTCTTGTGGCAGTTATTATGCAAAAGCCTTCAGAGCGAAGTCTTCGCTGGAACTGTTTTAACTACGATAATAGCAATCCTCCGACGAAGACTCCAGCCCCAATTGCATCGTTTAAATGGTACAAGAGGTTGATACTGGACAAGTCAGCCAAGAAACAAAAGCGCTCCAACAGCTGCTGGAAGTAGTTCTGCTTTGCCAATATAGTTCCTGCTTTGGACAGCTGGAGGCGTCTTCTTCCTTCATTTCTCTGAATTGTCGAAGCCCAGGCATCAAGTGGTTCCTCCACTGACAACGCCTTATCTAGACATCTTAAATTTTTATGGATAATAAAAGGAAACATGAATTTTTTTAATAATTGTTCTTGTTTTATTGCAACTGCGTAGCAAAGCAGCACTGGATTTATTGATTATTTACATCTGAAATGGAAATATTTTGTAATATACGATAAACCAAGGCAAGATATTGAATTCGTCAAAATATTTCTTTCTTTATAATCAATGTCGTTATCAACACTTCACTAAAATACCGTATTTTGTTTTTACGATAACATTTATTGAGTTTGTTTATGTATGGAAAGTCTGAATAGAAGTCATGTTACCATTTACAGAGTAACAGCTGGAAAGAAAATTCAAAGAAAATCTTCTCGTGATTCTCGTGGAGTAATCTAATACGGGAAACATTCATTCTCCGGTTCATTCCACTTATGACCGTCACTGACTGAAGCTGATATAAAACTGAAAAAAAAAACCTAGAATATATTTAGTCGTAGTGATATGCTGCTGAAAAAATGTAGAACTGAAAAAAAATTCATGAATATATTGCAATTAGAGCATTTGATTCTGATTAATCTTTATTAAGAATGGAATTTATCCCTTTGTAATATTATTATATTTTTTTTTGGTTAAGTACAGTGTAATTAATATGGCTGCGATTAGGTCTTTATTGTAAGCCTTTAAGTTGTTTTTTTCTTTTTGGATATCTTGGTACTTTAATTTAGTGGCAATATATTTTTTTGCAATATATTTTTTTAAATTTCTTTTAAGAACGCAAACCTTCTCGATAATTTTCAGTTTCGAACAAAACATAACTTTTGAAGTTTCTTTATCAGGGACGATATCCAAGGAAAAAAAAGGCATTCTTAGCGTTTTGTTCTAACCATTTTTTTATTTCTCTTTATCCTTGGATATTAAGAACGTTATAAACATTATGGATATTTATAATAATTCTAGCATAGCTATGATCCTTTGTAATCTGACTGTGTATCTTCAGTAACTAACCGTTTCGGATCTATAACTTCAGTTGTTTGAGTGATTTACAGAATTCCAAGATGAAAAGTTACGGAATTGCGACATCGAAGTCATTTCATCTCAACATTTGCTTGTGAATCGATTTTCCAGTGACATCTGTAGCCTGTCTTGAAATCCTGTTGATTCTGACACATAGATAAGGTTCTATAATTACACACCAGCGACGAATTGGAATCGCGATGTGTTCGAAGTTTTGTAATGAGTCTGGCATCTTCGAATTCTCTGTTCTTCTTTTCCGGTGAATTCATCACGATAAACTGTCAGCGCAGTTTCGAATATGATAACTCACAGCATCGTTGGGTGAAACTATTTATTTTTACTCAGAAATTGTGTTTTCTTCTGAATATGCCATCGCATACATATCAGAAATAGGAAAGAAAATATAAGAAGTTTTAAGAAGATTCATATTGCACCATTTTATTTATATCGTTAATTTTATTTATAGATGCATTTTATTTCTTTGATTGTTTAGCTTAAGATATTAAAACGGAAAGTGAAATGTACAGTGTTATTATTTTTTTTTTAATTATTTTTAATTTGAAAAATAATTTTGAGATAAAATTACCCAATTCTGATTAGGTTCTAACAAAAGTATTATCTGTATCTAATAATGAATATTACATTTTTATATTTTACTATTATAGATTACTCTATATTTTGATCATTTCAAGTGTCTTTGCCATTCCATCCGTCCACCAGATATAGGAAAAAATCTTACTAAAATTTTAAATTAGAAGATTAATAGGACCTTAATTTATTTCATGAGAAATTGAGTTCTTGTTCCTATTTCGATTTTGAAGGTTAATTTGGTTTCTTTCTTTTAAAAAAAATAATCACTGCGGTTTTTGTTGGGTTTTTTTTTTTATTTTTATTGAAAAAGAAAAAAACATGAAGGTATTTCAGAACATTAGAACAAAGAATTCTACAGGTTTCTCGTCTGAAGAAGCAAATGCAAAGCAAACCAATTTATCACCATCAATACAAACATCTCCTTAAAAGCCCTATTATCATCAAAAAACAAATGTTGTACTGAAAACAATTACTATTGAAAACAATTACTATTTATTTAACATTGTATGTTTGAATTTGGTTCAGCGATGTGGTCTGTGAGCAACTGAAGTTCACTAGGTTCACTAGGCCACTGTAAAATCGGGTTTCTTTATTGATGGTTAAAGGCGGGCGAGCATAAGGCTGACCAATGAATCTCAGTAACTCTCGAGACTGGAATGTCGAAGTTCCCTTGAATCAATGGAGGCTCAAATGGGAAACACCTGTCTTACGCAAACCTACACTTTTGAATTAATTTGTATTTTTTAATTTTTTTTAAACTTTTTTTCCATTTTCTTTTTTAACTGCATAAAGTATTTCTTTCTAAATTAATGACAAAGTCTTCTTTTGTGCTCTCCTACGTAGAAACACATTTAAGTTTCATGAATATATTCATAAGAAATAATTTGTTTTCTTCTGTTTGTTTGTACTTAGCTTTTAGAACTTCTGAAGAACGAAGGAAACCTCATTACTTTTAACCAATTTTTAGGTCCGATTGTTAAATCCTTAATTTCTTTTAGTCCACGTGTTTTCTGCCTTTGTCTTAACGAAGAAGTTTTCCATTTGGCTGAATACTTTATTCGTATTTCGCTTTTGTTTTATTTGTATTTTGTAAATTATTAATAATTACTTTAAGTTAATCTTGATTCTTATTATTTACTTTCTCAAACTCAAGGTAGCTTTACTGTTCTTGGAAAACCGCAACTGTTACTTAGATTTTTAAAAGTAACAATAACAGATAAAAATGAAACACTTATTTGAACGAAATTATGCTTAGAATGAGAACTATTTATACATTTTTAATTTTTTTTCTAATTTAAGTCCAGTCATTTTGAGAAATGCAAGGAGTTCATTAAGGAACTTAAATCCTTTTCCCTTAAAATATCGTAAATAACATGAATTAACATTAATATTATAATTTCTTATTTTTAAATTACGTCATCCCGAGTAATAAACCGAGTAGAAATTTCCCTGAAAAGTAAGGAATCAATCTATATTACTAAAATCTTTTATTTCTCTGTCTGTCTGTCTTTCTGTCTGTCTGTGTGTCTGTGTGTCTGTCCGGCGCAATTTTCTGAGCGAATGGAAAATAGAAATAATTTTTACAATGAAACATCCGCGACAGGAATCGAACCTGCAACCTTCTGATCCGAAGTCAGATGCCTTATCCATTAGGCCATAGGGACTACAATTCTCTTCATATGGTTTTTTGACTTATATCTCCTTTCCTTTCCCCCATCAATAAGGAATGTATTCAATCTTTTTTTTGAATCTCAAGATTGTTTATTTATTTCGCATCAGTCAGTTTATTTGTAATTCGAAACTGACAATTAGAACGATAATTGCCGAAACGTTGCAATATTTTAAATATTCTTACTTAACCAAATCCTATGTGATATTGAAAAATATGTGGGTGTACACGCCAGATGTTGGAGTAAAGAAAACAGAGTCAAGAAAGAGAGAAGCACTCTTTTTTTGAGGTGGAATACCGAAAAAATCACTATTTGCAACTCAAAAACCATCAATAAATATAACTCAAACGTCACTGAAAAGTGACAATTGTAATTAAAATGAGAGTCAAAAAAGAATGAAGCGATACTTCTATTAGATAGAATACTGAAAAATCACTATCTGTAACTCAGAAACCATCAATATTTGGAACACAAAAGCCACTGAAAAGTGCCACTTAGAATAAAAAAAGAGACTCAAAAATGAAAGAAGCAGTATTTCTATTAGATAGAATACTGAACACTATTGTAACTCAGAAACCACTGAAAAGTATCATTTGGAAAAAAGAAAAAAAAAAGAGTCAAGAAATAAGAAGCAGTATTTCATTAGGTAGAATACTGAAAAATCACTATTTGTAACTCAAAAACCATCACTATTTCTAACTCGAAAACGACTGAAAAGTATCAATAGAAATAAAAAAAAAGATAGTCAAGAAAGAAAGATGCACTATTTCTATTAGGTAGAATACTGCTCAGAAGTTAGACGTCTTAACCATTAGACCACTAGGCCTACATTCTAATCTCTGAAAAAAATAAAAATATATCATAGAAATATGATTTACAAGGTGGTTCTAAAAGCAGTCGTAGATTGAGAGAATATAGACATCAAAAATTAAATTAAAAAAAAGCTTTTAAAAAATTTTAGTTTTAGTTTGCTTGATGTAATTTGTGTGTGTGTGTGTGCGTGTGTGTGTGTTTTTTAATAAATAAAAAATTGTTTTCCGTTACATAAGGGAGGCTTCCGGAGCGAAGCGACGGGTAGCCGACTAGTTATAAGTAAGATCTCTACATCATTTACTTTGGATCATAACTAGCCATGCGCACGATAATTAATAAACGTGGATTAATGCGCATAATAACAATTCATTTTTCATTTTCTAAAATTGTTTCCAGGGGAAAGCACTTTTGCGAGCACAGATTTCTCGTTACGTACATTTTCAAAACAGAAAGATAGTGTCTTGTCTCTAATGTGTATTCCAAGTTTCAAGATCTGTTTTTATTAAAGATACACCCATATATACACTATGTCTGATTTTAGTGTCTCACTTTCGTACGAAAGTATATTCAGTTAACGCAATATAAAGTGTGTCACGGGAAGAAGGTGAAAATTCTCATAGATCAAAGTATCAGTCATTTTAAGAAGAAAAAAGTTTAGATGAACGCGTGTCGGAACGATTTCAGATAGAAATTCAGTTGCAGAATTATTGAGCAAAATTACATCCTAGTTGTACCATTTAGTTGTTTAAGTACAAATTTGTTACAGAAAAAAAGTTTTTATCTATTCTATCGACGGCACCAATGCACTTAAACGGATACCGATTCACCTGCTTCAGACAGTGGTGGATTACATCAGGAGTGATAGACAATATTGCTTGTCTAATGCAAATATCGTACATTAAATAGCCCTATCTCAAAAATCGTTCGGAATGTTCGTATAAGTTTTTTTTTTTCTTAGAATCATCTACATTATGACCAACAATTCTGACTTTCCCTCCTAGACACCATATATATAAAAACATATTCAAATAACTTTCTCTCTGTCTCTATGTGTATGTATATATCAACACTAGGGTAAAACCTGGGACGACCACTAGTTCTAATGGTTACAAACACAAAATCAGACAAAGCAGCTTAAAAGGCAAATTAGCGCGGTGGGTGAATTGTTTACCATTTGATTCCGACAAATTGTGGCGAGACGTCTGCGACAGATCGGGATTTTACGCCCGAAGGTTATATCCATAGCTCTCTATCCAGATCTCACTGTGCCGCACCTTTTACATGCTGTCAACTCCATCAAAATTGGACAAGTCATCAAAAAGCCACTGTATCCTTCAGAGGAGAGTTATTTCAGTTTTTCCTCAGATTCTAGATACGAGTCCCTAGATATGGCGTGAAAATGTGGAGAAAAGGAACAGACATGGCAAGGCATCACGATTGCTGGATGTAGCATTTTGCAGTACTGACCTATAGGTACTGGAAAATGAGGCTATGACTGGTGAACGATATTGCAACGAAAAAATCATGTTCGATTGTGCCTACGGTACTGTAGGCGAAGACTCTCTTTTTGGTTGACTAGGCACCCCCTCATCGTACGAAAGCAGCCAGATAGTGAGACAATTCATCGCATCGACTTGCCAGACGCTCTCCAGACCTGAACCCGTCGAGCACATCTGGGACGCAATGGAGAAGCATTGCAGCACGAACCCTCCCCCTCCAGAAACCAAGCAGGGATTCATTTGTGCTGTGAAGGAGAAGTGAACAATTGATCTCAGGAACTCTTGGATAACTTAGTGCTAAACATGCCACGACGTTGTGCGACCTGCATCGCAATTCAGGATGGACATACTCCATACGGAAATGTCTCTCCGCCTGATTATCTCTCAGCACTGTACATCCATTCTCCACCTACGTCCTTTGGAAATTCACAACTTTTGCAAATTCACTTAGTACAACTTACTTTCTATCTCATTTAAAACCAGTTTTTTAATGTCGTATCATGTGTTCTTATTCTGGCAATACAGTCCATATTTGGCTACAGTCATGAACTGTTTTTAAATTCAGATACAAACGTCGTCCGTCCTTAAATTTTGGACGCCTATGTGTATATATAAAATAGCGAGAGAGAGTTATTTGAATATATTTTTATTTGGATAATAGCAGCTTCTTTTGTAATCTGGTTAATTTCTAAAACATAAATGATATCATATGTCGAATTTTAACGTGTGTAAAAAATCATTAAAAAGTCTAAAATCCACACAAATTAACTAAAATAAAATTAAAGAACAAAGTTTAAAAAAAAAAGCACGTTTAAAGACCCGTAAAAAGTTTAAAACTAGTCAGTCTGATGATGGACCCGTAAGGGACCCGAAACTTATCACCTGTATTTTTTAAACATTATTTTTTAATTTTATTTTAGTTAATTTGTGTGGTTTTTAGTCTTTTTAATAAATGATATCATTCTAAAACTAAGGCTTTATGGTTAAGAATCAGATTTCAACATGTCTTGAAGGTCTTAAACATGCGAAGTTCTTTAGAATTCTAAGAGGAAATCTATTAGAGAACATTAGTGTTAAGATTCACATTAGAAGAGAGTCATTAAAGATAATAATAAAAACTTTAAAAATGATGGTGACATTAATGGTCTTGATAGAACCTTTAAAATTTCAGCGAGAAGACGCGATAACAATGGTTCTCATTGGAAGAAGGAAAATGATTAAGTTTAGGAGGAAAAAAAATGATTGAAAGCTTCTTTGTGGTGTTGAAGCGTTAATGATACTTAATTTCATCCTGACAAAAAAAGAAAGCTTTTTGGCATCAATTACCATAAAAGAAAATGACTTATTAGTTGATTACCAGTTTAGAGTTTCGCAAAATATCATTAGTTGAGATCAAATTAGGGACTACACCAATTTGCTATTTTTGAAGGTTTTGAAAAATAATTTTATTTTAATTTAGACATTTCTTTTGTTAATTCCGTAATTATTACATTTCTATTATGAAATCTCATTTTTAATATTTCTTTCGTGTTTATTATTCAAAGCTTATAATTTTCTTGAAATATTATTTTTCATTAAAATTGCTACAATTATTTCCTTGCCACACATTTAAATGCTTTCGCATTTAAATAAAGAAAACACGAACAAGATAGCACATGGGTAGGGGAAATATAAGTAGAGATTTAAACCTAATTCCTTTTTTTTTCTTGATGTCTCCCTAATCTGTTTGAACACTTGTAATATCTTAACTCTTCTATACTTAAATTAAATAAAAACATCGATCCTTAAATCACTTTTAATAATAAAATAAACATTTTAGATGTAATTAAAGTTTATCTAATCCACTCTGTTGAAAATTTAACAATCTTTAATAGTAATTTATGAGAAGATTTTTAATATCTCACCTATGTCCCGTTCACTGTTTTATTGGAATAAAAATGAGAGTTAATAATGAGATATAATCTGTATTAAATTGAAGTCCACCGTGACACGATCGCCTAAGATTTGAGCATAACATGTCATTCTTTTTAAGCTTTGAGTTGGTCAATATTTTTTACATTATTTATGAAAAGCTGCATTAACATATTCACTTAAAGCTCCTCATTATCTTCGGGAATTTTGTATGCGATTAAAATAAAACAAAGAAAGTTTCGAATAAATCTCGTACACAAAATTAAGTCGGCACTTAAATTGTGTTTGACAGTTTTGTATTTGTTCAGTTACAACATTGTTGTCGTGTAAACATGTAGTTAACTAAAGAGTCGCAATTTTAATAATTTAATAATTTTAAAACAGAACTGTTAAGCACATAAATGAAATATAAGGAACTTTGAAATTTTGTAAACAACAGCTGCTTGTCGAAGAAGGCAGTTGGGCAGCCATTGCGTCAGTAAATATGTACTTCTACTTCCAAGTAATTTGGATTCATTTTATTCGCTACCTTTTCATTACTTCAAGAGGAACAGCGTCGTAGAAAGGTTAAAATGTTGCTGGGAAAATTGAAGTAAACGGCAAAGAAAGGTACGCACATATTGAGGTTAGAGTATTTGGATCGATTTTAAAGATGACCATCAAGATCTGTATTGAATTACACAAATTGCTCAATTGAAAAAAGATAAAGATTGTAATTAGCGGCATCTGGTGAGAATTTTTAAATTTAAATAATTTTAGACTAAAAAGCAATATTTAGCCATGATCCTGTTTTCAAATTTATTTAAACATATAAAACCCATTGCTAATTTAAAAAATTAATTTAACACAAATTCCAAGAATCTTCAGAATTTTTTAAAGCTTTTAAAGTTTTTAAGATATTTAACTTAAGATATAAAAAGTGAACTTTTAAAGAGCAGGAGTTATGGATGAGGAATACCCATAAAATACAAAGCAATCCTACTAGAATACTTTACGAATATTGACAACTAAATATTAAATATTAATGAAAAACGTTCTGGTTATCCATTATCCAGAATATATAATATCTTTTGAGCTTAAAAGACTTTCCGGTGTTTCTAGAGACATTCAGATTAATCTACTTATTTTATCTATAAAGTAAGAACCTTCTGAGAAATAACTAACAAGATTCCGTACAACATAACTTTTTTATATTTTTACCTCTTTTTCTAGGAAAGTGAGGCTCAACAGATCATTCAGTTGCATATGTGGTGTGTATTTGCTCTCTAATAACTCTTGAACCACTGGATAGATCTTCTTCAAACTTAGTATGCGTATTTGTAGACTAGGGATGATCTAAATCTTTTTATTTAAAACCTTTTCCAAATGGGTAAAAAACAAAAGGAAAAAGTAAAAAAAAAAATAGAATAAGGAAAGCTGGTTTTAAGTTCTTTGGAACTTTTCGTTAAATTTCTTTTAGAAGATCAAACATATCTCACGATATTACGAATCTTTGCTGAAATCATTACCAAATAAAGAACATAATATCGTTTAACTTTCTAAACTTTAAACTTAAATGAATACCCTTTAAATTTGGTCTTTTGAGCTTTAAGACAACCACTTATTAATATTTTGTTTATTTTTCATCTGTTTCTTTTCCTTCGATGTTGTTAGTAACTCTTTAGTGTGATTGTGCAACTTAACAAGAAGAAATTCTAGCGGATGTTGCGATCATGAATAGTTGTAATTTTCAGTGATGCTTCCAGCAACATATTAGCACCTAATTACTTCGCAATTATGTTTTTTTCTACACAAAGAAAACAACACCTGCAGGAAACACTTGTTGAATTTCTTTTTATTTAGTCTTTACTAACAATAAACATATCTTCTCTTTTTCCAAATGGTATCGTGAATCGACCAAAAAAAGCCTTCTTGCGGCGTAACTTCTGCAACGTGAATCTTACTTTAAAAAAGACTTAAAGTGTTATCAGTATTCATTCGCCAAGGCAGCGTTGTTAGCAGCCCGGTTTAATAAGACGCCACCCTTCGGTGCAATTGATGCAGATGTATTCTTATCTTCGGCTTCGCGTCAAATGAGATTGTATTAGTTGTTTCGCTATCCCCTCTCCGATCCTTAATGTGTTTATCTAATCAATAACAGTCAAATTACCATTTTATTGACAAAGTTTACTATGTAAAGTGCCGACGCTAATTGGCAATAAAGCAAATTTCCCTTCTCCATTGGTTGGGAATTTTATTTCGATGCTGCTATGAAATTCAAGGAACCAGAAGCATTCGAACTATTTGTTGCATCGATTATGCATGCATGATAGCATCTTAAATATAGATAGAATTGAGAAGTTTCCGAACCCAATTGTTGAAACAATAATTATACAAAAAGTCAATACAATTTGAAGTTAAAGCAAATACGTATAAATTCATTAGATCTATAAGATCCTCACCTGCTGATATCATAGAAAACACAGCACAGTCTTTCACTTTACAGAAATAGAATGCAATTATTTATAACTTAAATAAGTTTCATTCACCAATATCCTCTGTGATATTAAGTGAGATTACTAGGTTTCGAAGTATTTCCTACTTCTGGGTGACATTAGTTATTGTTGGTTTATTTTTCTATTTTCTCACCTACACTTTCAAAATGTATAGTATAGTAAGATTTTGGAAAGGCATACATGTAAATCGTATTGCAAATATAGTTATTAGTTATTCGTTATTTTTTATTCAAAAGCTGCAGTTGACAACCATCTAAACATTAGCAAGAACTATATACTGACGTCATACCTGAAGCTTGCACAGCATAAAACATTCTCAAGTTCATTTCGAATTAACGTTTTCTTAAATAAAAGAATTATGAAATTGACTTCTGTCCAGTCTAAAACAAGATACTTTAGCGTTTTTGCAGCTGGCAAATCTCAATTCTATTATTGTTTCCTTGTTTTATTTTTCTTGCTTTTAGATTTACAAATTTACGTCAGGGGACCGGAGCATTTCGGTCTTACCAGCTTTGTATTGAAATCATTCAGCAACAACAACAAAACATAAAGAAAGGCCTTTAAAGTAGACTTATCGCAAGTGGTGATCAAGAATAGAATTAACAGAAAAGCCAAGAAACGTACAAATGTCTTATTAAAGATCATATGAAAGTTTTGTTTTAAATACTTCATGTCATTGCGTTACATTTGAAAGAAGCAAGCAAGCTAAACAAATCACTTTTAGTGGTTAAACAAACAACTATTAGTGGTGTTAAACATGTATTCTCGTAAGAATCTGATAATAAAGGATTCTACATGTAAATTAATGCAAGTCTTTGAAATTGCTGAGTCTCACAGTGTACAATAGCCTTGAATTGATTAAATTGAGATTAAAGCGAGATCATGAAAAACGATAAAGTTTCTTTGTATGCTGTTTATTATTGTAATAATGTCTATTTGGTGCCTCTGATTCGCAACTTTATTAGTAGCCTAATCTAACTGAGAATAATGTAACTATGAACATAAGTTAGTTAACTAATACTTATTACAAAATCGCTCGTTTTTCCTAAAAAGCTATTAAAATACATGATTAAACTCGGAATGCTAATTTTGTGTTTGTACGAAAGAGAACCAAAGTATCGAGATCAGAACGTGTTGGCTTAAATATGGAATTAGTGATGAGTTTGGTGATTTTGGTATGAATTAATTATCTGTATCATTTTCACAAAATCATGGACGAATACTAATTTACTTGTGAATCTTCCAATTGAACATTCATTTCGCTAATTATATGGCATTAAATAATAAATTATTATAATCCTACTTTCACTCAATTAAACAGGAATTTTAATTGCTTCATTAATCGCTTGCTTAGTGATTAATTTGTCATTTGGTAGCACTTCCGGTTTATTCATATTCATATATTGGAGAGGCCCAATCAAACAGAAACCATTTCAGAAGTGCAGTCGGCCAAATATATTCTCAAAACTTAATTCTGAAATCATTACAAGCGTAATTGCTAGGAGTTCAGTTTAAAAGTTTAGAATACATTGCTTGTATAGTTAAACATTGATTTTGATTCGTGGACATAGTTTTTTAAATTAACTATTGCTATTCAATAGTTAAATAAAAATCAAAACAATCAGTTTCAATCTAATGTTAAATTAATTTAAGCATTTATTATTGTGGATATTTAATATAAATAAGTAAGTTACCTACGAGGAAAATATCCTTCCCAAATAAAGTTCTGTGATGAAATAAATGTGAAAAGAATGCGTCATTTGTATCTAAAGTAAATTGCAAAAATAAAAGAGTATACAAATGCTGAAGGACTGTACAAAGCAAGATATAGTAATAGAGCTTTTGTTTTGTAACAATAAGCAAAGCAAAAATACTAAAAAATTATTACTTGGAATAAAAACAGATTAAATCAAGTTCTATACACAACAGGTCTTGTAGAAACAGTTTTCTCCAATGTACCAATATATGTATCGGAAATATTATATAGATATCAAAAATAGGCATCGAAATAAATGGTTAAAATATAACCATTTTAAAGCATCTGTAAAGGAGAAGCCATCGTTCTTTAATTCGAAGTTTGGGTAAATACATTCATTTGGACATCGCCATACAGTATTCCATAACGAAAGTAGGACAGTTCACATGCTGTAAAAGACTCAAGATATAATTTACAGAAGCAACAGAATCACTTACAGATGTGAGGATATTTTTTAAAAGTTAATGAAGACAAAAGGTAAAGTTATTTCTTATTTGAGAAAACAGATCCGAAGATAGGAAGAGAATTCCACAAGAAGACATTCGAACTGTTTAATGTTACAGTTACAGTAACTACAATTAGTTAACGCAGAATTTTAAGCATACAAGAAATAATTCTATTTTTGCAGATCAAAGTCTTTATCCTATGAAAGTTGTGCCATCATGAAGAACGAAATATATATTTTACATCTAGAAAATATTTAGAATTATTTTTATTAACGTTAGACTTCAGAGGTATTATTTCATCCTTGCTTATTTAACTTTATTTATTTTAAATTCTAAACTGCTCAAGTAATTTTACCATTTCATTGAAAGGTAGTAAAGGGAAAAAAATAACTTTTATCAAATATTATTTCTTCCGCAAAAAAATTGTTTTTACAATTGGTTAAGAGTTCACAACTTACTTTTACTGCATCAAGAAATTTAAATGAAGAAGTTAGAAACTGCACCAAGGATTTATAATAAAAAGTTAGAACCTGTATCAAGACTTTGAACTTAGAACTGTTCTTAAGAATTTAGTAATAAGCGTTAGAATGTCACCAAATATTTAGTTAAGCCTGAAACTTAGGTTTGTTCCAAAGAATAAGTATTTGGAACAAGGAGTTCAAAATATACTGAAGAACTTGGGTTGTATTTAGAGTAACTTCATAATTAAAGTTTATTCATTCTTAAAAAGGGAGTTTGGTAATATAATTTGTATAACTGATAATGGCAAATAATATGCTCTTATTTAAGGAAAAGAACTATGTAATGTGGAAGTAGGAGCACTGCATTGTAGCGAGAAGCAGTGCGGCAATCAGCTAATTCTACATTGAACCAGATTACATGTTTGGAAGATGAATTGGATTGAAATTCAAACTACGTAATAAGTAAGAAAGAGCTATTGGAACTATTCTGAAATCTATCTGGCTGCTTTTCAGAACATAGTGGCTCGTCATAAGGTTATGATGACGGATAAATGTCCAGAGTATCTCAACTCCCTTTGCGGAATGTTACTTATGGTCATGAACAGTCTTTATTATTCTGAAAAAAATGTTATGATATGGACTGGAGTTACCACTAAAATTACCATCGGAACAATTTTTTCTCAAGACGTCTGTAATTGATCTCAACTGGACATGTCGCACTCGCTTCTACCAGAACTCGACAGAGTTGGTCTTCTTAATACCGTCGTCTTCAACAGGATGGGGCTCGAGGACATTACTGGACTTCCGTTCGATAATGGCTGAGTATCTAGTTTCGTAGTGCTCCAGTGAGGTGGTCTCTGCGACGCAGTCCTGACCTGACAACGTGTGACAACTGGTTGTAAAAGAAAATCTTGTGAGATTCGAATGAATTCTATCGCAGATTAACATGGAGAGATTACGATCTTCGTGTCTTCATTGCCATCACTCCCGGAATGCCAGGGGAGCATGCAGACGTACATAACGGAGAATTCAACTAGCAGCTAATGACGATTAATACACCGAGAAGTTACGCGATTGAGGGCTGCAATAGCACGAATATGAGAGTTATTAATGTGATGTTGTCGTTACTTAATGTATCTTCTCGAGTTTCATAAGGTTTCTAAATTGATTTTCCCGTTTCATTATTTTATAGCGCACCATATAACATATACGCTCGTGACTTATGGCTCACCCTGTCTTAACATTATCCAAAATGTTTAATCCACAAAACAAAATTTGAAGATATGTTCTTTACGCTCTTGAAATTAATATATTAAAGTCCACAAAATTAAAGTTATGCGACGACCGCTAAATTCGAAAATGAAGATCGTTTCTCATTACTTTTAGTGTAAGTTTTTTTGACAGACCAGATTTCTTGTAGAACATCAAGAAACCATGTCTTTTGTAAACAGGCGAACAGTTATTTCTCCGAATTAAAAGAAAAAACTTTAGTTTAATGTATAATTAAATAAAATAAATAGAGACTTTTAGCATGTTTTTTTTGAAATACTTGTTGGGTTTTTTTTTTGTCTGTTAAAACAGAAATAATATAAATGGAAGTGATATCCCAAATAAAAATATTTATGAAAACGATTCTGATACATTTTTGAAAATGAAGCACAATATTCTGATGGAATTACTGACAAGATAGAAGGAATATCCACACATTTTATGAATGTATGAAATTCGAATTATAATAGCAATGAACTGAGCTTAAGGCGAAATATGAGAACCTCAGGAGATTTAGTTGAAACCTTTACTGATGAAATCCTTCTTAAGAGAATGTTGAATCCTGTAGCATCTATAAAAATAGCTTATCATTTTAAGCTCTATGTCTGTTGACTGGACAAATAAGAATCAATGTGTTCAACTCAAAGCGACCTCACAAAATGTTTCAAATATTCAAACAATTTGAAGAAGGCTATAAAAATATACGATTTCTTCTATTTTTATTACTTTTGGTTTTTTTTGGTTACTTATATTACTCTTGACTGATGTCCAGTTCATCTGAAGAATACCTATCTGTACAAGCATTCGTTTTAATTTCAAGAATTTCGTTTCTTGCACTGTACATGTAGAGTATAAGAATGTTTTGACGTCGTTGCCTCTGGAAAGATTTCACAAAAATTTAATGGCAGTAAATACGTAGCAATTATTTAACATAAAACTCTAGTTCAAAAGTCCTAACGAATTGCTTTCATTACTTACACTATCAGGAAACCGCTACAAGGAGTGGACACGGCTTGTACATCGTAGATTTAAATGCTCTTTTGTGAGATATAAACACAGATGAAGTACTTCAAAAGATATACAATTTTAGGGTTCTTCCCTCCACGGTTTTCGAGATATTTCACGTTGTTTTCATTGATGAAGTATCAGCTTATTAACTCACTACTATCTTATTATAAAGGGAGTATTGTCATGGCGTAACGATTAACCACTTGCGAGCTAAGATTGCCTTGTTCAAGTCTGCAGGATGGCGATATGATTTGTTTTTTAATTACATGTCTTTTTTTCCCTCCTTTTCCTGCTTTTTTTTTTCTTTTTCGGTTTTTTCTGTGTGTTTTTTTTCTTCTTTCTTTATGATAAATGGAAAAAAGAGAAAATTCATTATGTTAAGATACGATTCGTCTCATAGTCTTCTTGAAATGAATGAAAGTAATATTAAAACACACATAAGCTAAAAACAATAAAATTGAATAGTTAATAAAAAGTTAATAAACATCTCTTTTATGGAGATCTTCCTCAGACAGTGGAAAGAGATCGAAAACGTTTTCCTAAATAGAAAGTTGATGGTAAAACAACCAGTAAGACATGGACAGATCTATTGGGGAAAAGGGTTAATTCTGTAGTAGTCAAACAATCAGAAGACAGATCAAATCATTCATGGTGGGGAAAAAAATGAGAAAAAAAGAATATGCATATATATATATAGGGTGCACGGGAAAGTCCTACATCACCAAAATAACTTTTGAACGAAGATAGAGTTACAGAAGTTACAGAAGTTAGATATTGGTGAAGCAAAGCGACCATGCGCTATCAGTTGAGATTAATGGCAGCGTCCCTAGCGGCAAAATATAGAAACTCTGAGAGATACGCACAAAAAGTAAATAAAGTTGTAAAGCATCACCTAATTAGTAGTAAATGACATATTACAGAAAAGAATCGTGCAAATAGAAGGCGATAGACGTTGTAAGCGTGCGCCTTCGTGTGCCGCTTGCAAATGAGTTATCTTTTGTTTCAAGATACTATGTAGTCGTTAACGGAATATTCGATAGTCGACAATTCTTTCTAGACTGCAGAGCATGAGCTTTATCTGCAGGAATGACATTACGTCACAGCGATCATTTGCATACAGCACACAAAGACGTAGGCTAGCAACATCTCCCGCCTTCTATTTGCATGATTCTTTTCGGTAAAATGTCATTTCTTGCTAATTCGGTGAGCTGAAGAACTTTCTCATTTATTTTTTTTTCTGTATGTCTTAGTTTCCGATATAACTTCCACATTTTGCCGCTAGGGACGCTACCAACAGTCTCATCTGATAGCTCGTGATCGCTTTCCTATACCAATACCTAACTTCTCTAACTCTAGCTATCTTCGTTCAAACGTTATTTGGATGACAAGACTGTGTATCCTCTACATATACAGGACGAATCTAAAAAAAGAGGACAAACTGCAGAGAGATTTCCCAATGAAAAACGGTCAGGTAAACATATGACTGGAAGTGCACGGTTGCTGAGTTATTCCAATCGAAAAAAACGAAGCCAGACTACAATGGAAACAACGGACATGAAAAGCATCTTTATTGGTAGCATTACTGAAATATACTACTTCATTGTTGTGAATGGGCAACACAGTTTAATTTAGTAAAGCTACCAATAAAAGATACTGTTCATGTCCATTGTTTCCATTGTAGTCTTGCTTCGTTTCTTTGGATGGGAATAACTCAGCAACCATGCACTTCCGGTCATATGTTTATCTGACGTCTTTTACTTCATTTGATACAGGGAACCCGCCCCCGCAGTTTGTCCCCCTATTTTTAGATTCACCATATATATAAAAATAAAGATATATTTTATTCAATGGAGGACAAAAAACATTTATTATTAAAAAGTTCTATGGTGACTATTATCGTAATAATATAGCAATCCATATGCTGTAGCGTTATTAACTGAAATTAGCTCAATATAACAGGCATGAAGCAGGATATACAAAGACTGCCCTCAGATATGTGTCAGTCTCCGTGCCGAGGAAAACAAGAATCACTATATATATATATATATATATATACATACTTATTAAATTACAAAGGAATCGTCTTAGAATTCTTATCCATAAATTTTAAAGCATCTGTAAGAGTCTTCCTTGTGTGAATGTTTCGGATTTTAATAACTTTACTATCAAAAAACTTTGGCGAGATCATACATTAATGGTTGCCAAAATTCAATGGTGAGAATGACTTTTATAACTTGCGGTCATTTATCTTAGAGCAACATGAAAATTGTTTTATGGATTGTCCTCAGTCTAGCTGTTAATTTCCATCCTATTAACAAAAAAATAAGAGAAGACAACATTAATGAGCGAAGCTCTTTTTGTCATTTGAAATGGAATGAGTTATTGCAGTTGCCACTTCTTATTTATGATAAAGTCGGATGGCAGGAAAATCAATACTTACTTTTCTTTTTTCATTAACTTAAAAAGCCTGGAACTTTTGTACGAAAAAGAATTGGTGATTCAAGTAGAAACATGTTGCATTTCTTTTAAAAAATTAACATATTTCTCCTTGAATCACAAACTCTTTTTTAAAATTTTTTAAAAGAAATGCAAGGTTTTTTGCTTAAGAAACCGCACATGAATTTGATTCGTGAATTCCGATGGCAAGTTTCTGTGGCACTGTTTTCATTTCCATTTATGTTGGTTGATTAGAAAATTGTGTTTTCAACAACATAAGTGAATATAAGTATTGCGGTATGTTTAAATGTCGAAAGATTCCTACGAGCTGATCACTTGTACTGACAAACTAATTTCACTAGCTCAACTGAACAATTAAAAATAAACCAAAGTGATAAATGTACTTACAGATGAAAAAGCAAAGTTTTTTTAGAAATGCCATGTTTCAAAAAATTTCATGCAAAAAAATAAACTGAGAAAAAGGAAGGTAAGATTTACGTGAAAGAAAGCGGCTTGATATGAATTAGAAAATAATGTTAAGGATTAACAATGATTTGTGCCATAATTCTTGCGCTAAGAGGCTCCTACGTCTTCAAATTTGGTCAAAAGTACAAATTACACTTACAAATCATTGGAAATACAATGGATATCTGGTTATTTAATCTGGGCAGCTGTTTATTTAGAACAAAGCTCAAAGAACAGAATCGAATCGAAAAATAGCCCTAGTTTTTTCGCTTAATTGGGACAAAATGTTGTTTATTTGGAACAAAATGTTGTTTATTTCGTCAGTTGTGCACGCTATTTATTATTGTTCCTATTAAGCCAAAGTTAAATCGACAAGTCAACTGTACTTTTACAGTTTTGTGAGTTTTGAAAATTATTTTTCTTTTTAAATTTTTCAAAATTTGGAACCTCAAGAAATTGCAAGGTAAAGACCTATCACTAGCCGAAAAAATTGCCATCCTATTGAGTCATTGTTTGTCGTAGATAACTAGTGCCGAAATCTAGAATGCAAGTCAATATACCAACAGGATAAACTACGAGAAGAATGGATACGCAATGGAAAACAGGAATCATCCCAAAACATAAACGTCAAAATAAGTATCCTGATGTTAAAAATGCCCTGAGTCAGTGGTTTCCATTGTTGAGTGGACGAGGAGTGTCCATCAGTGGTCCAGTGTTGAAAAAGAAGAAAATATTTAAATAAATATTCGTTGCTCATTTAAACTGTAGTTTGTCTTTCTTCTATCAATTTAACTACATATGTATTTAACTATGTGACACTTCGCATAACTGAGGCAGTCGCTGAAACGGGCCAAAGTGCACTAGTCCCGAGATGTCTCAAATAACCTGAATCTATAAATAGTTATAGATAGTTATAAATAGCTAGATTTTAATTTTGGTCTTAAGGAATAACAAAGCTGTGGTGGGAAAGAAGAACCAATCGAATATATACGATGTTTGATGTGATTCCGAATTCCAAACATATGCAATTTAGTTTCCATTGCGTCCCTTATGTAATTAACTTTGTCAGTTTAATAGGAAACTGTTTAATAATTGCACTTGGATTGAGATAGGAAGGAAAATTAAGATATAATGGAAAAGTGAACGAAAATGTTGAAAATAGATAGAAAAATTAAAAATGGACAATTTGATGTATTGAGAAGGATAAAATATGGGAAAGTAATAAATAATTATTACATTTTTTTTCTTTTTCTATTGTACATTATTTTCCCTTTCAGCACCAAAATCTGAACTTTTAATCAATTTTATTTCTGGTAAATATATTTTTTTTCCTTCATTCCAGAACATTGACCCTGTGAACAACATTCTTCTTATTTATTTTATAGAATGCTAATTGAACAATATTTATAAATAGAATGAGTTCCCAAAGAACAAGAGCAGATTTGAGGGCCAATAAAAATCTTATTTCATGCGTATAAATTTCGAAGTTAACAAACACTAAAATAATTTTTCTCTTTTTGTATTTGAAATAGATGGGATCTTATTTAATTTGGTGAAAATAAAAGTATTTCACAGAAATTGAAAGTAATGTGATCGGCACATACTATTTTAAAAGATTAATATTAAAAATTATACAATTCAAGTAGCTGTATGGAATCTTTTTCGTCAAACTAAAATGATTTTTTTTTTAATTACTATAAATTTTATTCGTTTTATTTTTATTTTTATTTTTATTTCACAAAAGTGTATTTGATTTGCAGTCTTTGAACGTTCATAATTTTAATGTTAATCTTTAACAATTGTTTGTCGATCAAATATCTCAGCTCATTCCATAGTAAGCTATGTACTATTTTTCAGTCAATGACGGAAAAACTACATAGACAGATACAGACACTGTGGAATTGACGAAAAATTCGTAAAGAGCAATACATTCTTCGTGATTTTTCATAACCGTTGAATTTTCATTGGTAATTTTTATATTAGTATTATTATATGTTGTTTTATTACGCATAAATCAGCAATTTTGTTTTTAATCCTTTCAATCCTCTATTTATTCTGTTTTAGATGCAGCCCCTGAAATTCAACAGGGCTTCATAACAGAAACCTTTCACCCTGGCTCGGTGCTCTCTTTAGCCTGTGTTGCGACTGGCAATCCTCAGCCTCAGATGAGCTGGACACTGGACGATATGCAGATTCCCAAGAACGGAAGGTTTTTAAGAGGCGAGGTAGTGAATGACAGAGGCGATCTCATTAGCTATCTTAATATCTCCAGTGTTAGAACAGAAGATGGCGGTGAATATAAATGTATCGCAGTTAACCCATCTGGACGAGCTGAATATGCTTCCAGGATCAATATATACGGTAAGAACAATATGTTTTTTTTTGTTGTTATTGTTATTGTTTGTTTTTGGTCTATTTTTCATAAACTTTAAAACAGTAAGAGTGTTCCTAAATTAGAAACATTAAATATCTAAGAGTTACCTAAAAAAATAATTAAACACATTAATGAAAATACATTTATAAGTTAGTTGATGTGTTTTCCTGGAGACTTATTCAGTTCATCTACCATCATTTCTTCGCTGCTCACGACGGTGTTCTTCCAATCACTTTTTGCTTTTAACTTCGTCTGGGTTCTGTATCTTTATTTTGCACTTAATTGAAACTGTCTAACAAATTTAAATTTATGTAAAGAAAGTAGAACTTTCTTTCCAATAAGATAAAAAGAATCCTTAACTAAACGACATTGTTAATTAAAATCTTTACTGATCACAATCTTACCTACAATCACAGTCTTAGCGTATTTTTTTTTTTTTTTGTACGCGGATTGGCCAACTACGGACCATGCGCTAGCCTGACCCGACAACGTCAGGGGGAGGACGAGATTCTCATCTCGACCAGAATAACCCTGAAATAGTAAGTTCCAGGGAGAAACGGACGAAACACAGAAGAAGAAAGAAAGAAACAGCCATGCCCTCGCCGGGATTCGAACCCAGGTGTCGGGCATGTAGGCCACACGGCATACCAGCCGTCTAGACTGCTCGGCCATGCCGGCACGGCTTCTTAGCGTATTTTATAAATCGAAGTTATGAGTGTTAATGGTATTAAGTCACACATTAAGTCATTACAATTTTAATGACTCCACAATGCATGACATACGTTAATAATATATTACTAAAAACTTTACTACACTGATCAACTCTAATTTCGCAGAGAGAACTTCTTCTGCTTCTTCAGGCTTCTCTGCATATTTTGAACATTAAAAACGGTTATAACAACAAAGGTTATTGTGGAAATGAAATTAATTTCAAGTATGTAGTATTTAGTATTGTATTAGTATTTTAGTATTTTCATTTTAGTATTTCATTTTGTACGAATTTGATTTATTAAAATTGTTAGTAATTTGTTAAGATGTCAAAAAAGAGCATTTGTTTGTAACAATTTTTCATTATTGTTAGTATTGGTTATGAAGTCAACAAGAACCTTTACTGTTATAACCGATTTTAATATACAAAATATGCAAGAAAGCAATGAAAAAGCAGAAGTAGTCCTCTCTGCGAAATATTGCGTTAAAGTTGATCAGTGTAGCAAACTTTTTAGTAATAAATCCTTACAATTTTGTTCTATCTATACATCGAGTTATTATTTTCACAGAAGAAAATTTTTATTAATCCTAACGAAGATTACGTGTTTCATGATAATATTCGGACGATAGAACATGGTCTGTAGCTGCTGTTATTGCATCCGATGCTTTGACAGACAACCAATAACAGGAAAATGTCTTCTTTAATACAAAGTAAAACGAATAACATTAATCTTCATCTGAGATTTTAGATTGCAAAACCTCATGTTCTGCCATTAAGAGGTTTGTGGATTCTCTAAAGTTATGTGAATTGACTGCTGCTTTTTATTCAGCACAACCTGGAAGAATAAATACTAGACCACAGAGTAAAGTAAGAATTTGTAAAGTCATTGTAAGATTCATCATTATTATATTTTAGCTGCGTTGAAATGAATGTTCTTTGAAGTACTATTGGTAAAATGAGATTGAATGGTAATTATTCTTAGAGATTACAGAATGAAATTCTAGAGAAGTCCGTGATGAGAGATACCGTTAACCTACAAAGGAAGAGGTCGCAATAGGAAATTCATGCTAAACGATAAGGCTTAAAGAATAGATTCAAAAACATCTGCGTTACAGTCACAGATGGTCAACCATTTTTTTTCAGAAAATTTCTTTTTGTAAATTATCTTTCATTACGCACACTGACTCCTTATGTAGGCAAGAACGCTGGGGGACAGCGGTTTGTAGAGTAGTAATTAGCGCAATGGGTTGGAATGCTCGTTCTTTTAGGTTCGAATTTCACTCCTTTTTTTTTTAAATAAATGCTGTACTTTACTTCTGTAAGTTTATTTAACTTTTCTGTTTACATTCTGTCAGTGAAAATGAAGCAAGAACCAAGTACTTCAGTGAGAAGTGAATTTTCTCAAAAAAAAAAGCAACAAATGAGAACTACAAGCAAATGCTGTGTGTCATGCTACTAACTTACTGAAGGAGGATAGAGTAATATTCGATACTGTGAATGATGTAGTAGATTAGAAATTTATTGAAATAGGAGAAGAAATATAATAAAATATATGATCTTGCGAAAATTGTCGAAATCATTGTGAGAAAAAATCATTTTTTTTTTTTGCTTTGACCGGTGATGAATTTTCAAATACGTATACGGATGATGGATGTCTACGTAAGAATTTTTGTCACTTAATTAGGTCACAAAATAGGTCTCGTCCGAGGGAGACTTGCCATGTCATGTAAATTTTTAACTTTTTATAAGTTTTTAACTGCTTATATATATTGGTATATTTAGTACAATTTCTAATTTTTTCTGAAGTATTGTTTTCACATTTGTTTAAATTTATATTAAATTTAAATTATATTAAATTTAAATTTATATTATCAATGACAAATTCTTTTTATTTACCGCCGCGATTTAAATCTTACATTTTAAATTTTATTCAGTGTTATTTATTTCTTTTAAATTTTAAACAAATAATTACAGAATGAAACTGAATTAAAATTTTGTAAAACATTTTTTTTTTGTATTTTGTTTCTGAGAATTTAAACTCGAGCAATGAAAAGGCTGGATAATCTGAAGAATTAATCAGATCCTTTCAGATTAGTAAGTAAAGGTTTGATTTTATGTAAGATGATATCAAAAGATAAGTACTTCTTTAGAGTTTTGCATAAGTAGATGAAAATAAATTCATTCGGTCGAATTTTCTGCTTATAATTAAATATCTGCTTCAGCTGACAAATTATCTACAACCGGTTCTGACTCCCAAAAGAAAAACTAGTGTTCTTGGAGAAGATATTGTTTACTTATTTGCTGGGCCTGCAGGCAGTGTCTTACGCACACAACTTTTCTCTTAACTTTAAATCTGAAGAACAAATATTGTTCTTTAGTGTTTCATGAGCTTTACGACTTGCAATTACCAAAGATTGCTTACAGGCATTTGAGTAGGGTTGGTAAAGCGGCACAAAAGATCCAATTAAATATGGCTACAAGTACGAAGTATTGTTTCTTAATTCTTTTCTTTTGTCTGTTCTATGTATCAGACACAAAAATTGTCTTTCTTGGATAGACATCTCCATTTTGTTTCTTTTAAGTGCCCTCGGCAGTTACCAAGGTATTAAATAGAAAAACAGCAGTCACTGCCTCTAGATTTCAAGCCTTGCTTTTTTTTTATCATTTACGTTTTTATTCGTATTTCAAAATAAGGATATCGATCAGTAGAGAAGATTAAAGACCATCCAAATCGTTTCTTGTCTTATACAAAATACTTTTTTTCTTATTAAATAATTTAATTACAACTCAGACCTCCTAAGTTGTGTAACAACCTGTTTTGATGGTGCTGAAAATTATAATCCAAATTTGTTAATGTATAATTATATTACAGGTTATTAAATTACAATAATATTACATAAAACAAAATTAAACAATTATATGAAAATAAAACAAAATTAAACAATTATATGAAAATAAAACAAAATAAAACAAATTGAAACAAATTATAAGAAATTATACAAAACAATTTCATAATTAAAGATATTAAAGAGTGCATATTAAAGAGTGAGTTAATAAAATAAGTGTATTGAAAAGATAAATGTGAAAACTGAATAATAGGAGTTCTCAATTGAAATCTCCCTATTCAGTTTTCGCCCATTTCTCTGTTTATCCACATGACGCTGGACCGATTTTCTTAATAATTGTTACAATTCTTATTTATGATCCAACTTAAAATTTTTAAGTTCGTCCATAAGTTGGGAATTTATTGTTGGTTATTTTAGTTTGGATGTTGCATGTTAATTCTGAAAAAGCACAATTTGTTTGTCTTGATTTCCTTCTAAAAAGGACTTACAGAAATCTGTATTAGTAAATGAAAGAGAAGGAAGTAACAACATTTTGAGTGACACTGACACCAGTAAAGTGCTTCTATCAACGGAAATTTTGCTATGGTGTGCTTTTCTAAATAAAGCAGTTTTTTTATACGTGATCACTGTTATTATACTTAAAAATGAAAATTTGAGTAATATTTTACCTTAAGATGGATATAACGTGTAAATTAAAGAAATATATCTTTTGATTTGATGGAATAATTTCTCTTATCAAAGATAAATCTGAATGCTAATCATAATTGAGATATTTTTGATGTCCGTAGAAAGTTTTGATGTAAAAACTTTGGGGCTACCATAAGAAAGAAGATTTTCAAACTCTAATGCTAAGGAAGCTACATGCTTAATCACTACGTGATGGTTCTCTGAAATTATACCTAGGACCTTGATAATCCGGCATGCTCGAGGATCTGTCAATGCCAGATTATCAAATATGCCGGATTACCAAGGCCATTTTTAAAACCCTGGTTTAAACAAGGGTATATAAATTAAAACTACAGTTTTAACATACAAAAACGGTTATTTGTTATTTAGTAAACACCACAGAAAACATTACAGTACACAAAACAAAAATTAAAAATATGTAATATTGACAGTTAAACTCGTGAACTGTGGAGCCCGGTAAATTTAAATCAGTATTATATAAAGTAAATTAAATAAAAGAATTCTGTATTATTTTTGTGTGCCGTGGTTTATTTTACACCTGAGACAACTCAATTAATAAAATTTTATTAAAAAACTGCGGATAACTACACAAGAATTATTAAATCTTATCTTCCCTCTTATCTTATATTTGAATTACTCTCGCTATAGGTTAAAAAACAGAATACGCGTTCTTTTTAGTTAAACTAGTTGTTTAACTTAACTGGATAATAGAATGCAACTTATAATTTTATACCATTAAACGTACCTTTTTATTGTTATTTATAGTGGTAGTTTTAGACCGACAGCATAGTGTATGATAATTTTCATACAACTTTTTAAAAAATACAATAATGTTTTAATTTTAGTCCAACAGGGAGAAAAAAATCTGGCAACCTTCTATTTCTGATGCGTGCAGGACTATCGGGTCTGCCGGACTATCGAGTGCCGGATTATCGCGGTCTTACTGTATATTGCCTCGAATCGAGATAATTAGAATTTCTATAATTAAATAATATCAGTAATACGAAAATTTGCTTCACTGTTTGGGATGAAGTGAATAGGTACTTTTGAAGCACAACAAGTATCATCCACAAGCAGCAAAGGAAACTGCATAAAAAAAAAGTTACAACACTTTCATAAAGAAGTGCAACTATCCGTGGCAGCTGGAGGCAGAAGAGAGGGCAAATGTGAAACCCTTGTATTTCCCGTTGGTGAAAAAGAAAACATGGATTGCAAAGAATCGATTCAAGAGAAAGACATTCCCGATCCCGATTCTTCTCGCTACAGGGACTCACAGCTTATTTCCGATTGCCGCGGGATCAACATTGGAAAGGCCAGCGTTGCCAGACACTTGGATGTCATGCCAACCTAGTGAGAAGTAGGTGGAAAACTCATTGTCTTAGGCTACTTGCCAATTCAGAAAACTTTTTTCATAGCTTTCAGTCAAAAGAATTTGTATTCCAGAAAGCTTTTGGGTTTTCAGCAGTCTCTAACTATTCGGGATAAATTAATTGACAAAATAAAAGCATGACCGTTAAAAATATAAGAAAACATGCAATAAAATTCACAATAAAACCTATTATCATCCGTAGCCATTAATCTTTTGGTATTTTATATACGGTACATATGAAAATAAAAGCAACGTGAAAAGAAAAAAAATCTTTTAGTTTTCTTCAATTGCAATTTACCAAAAACGTTTCCGATTAAGCGAGGTAACTCATATACGAAAGAGCTTCCAATTTTGACATCAGGAATTACTCGATTAAAGATTTCAAAAAGATATCTCTGAAGTTATTGGATTTATTTATTTCACCTTTCAGTGAATCTTAAAGGAAGTAGCAATGTTTCTAAGAATTGCTAATTTAATAAATTTTAAATAAGCAAATTAAAAACAAAAAGCAATATAAAATATTAAAAGTTAAAAAAAAGGAAAGTATCTGATGCTGTGCATCTTAAGTTAAATGGAATTTTATAAAAATGTTATCAAGAAAAAAAATAGCATGAATTATATTTATTTTAAATAATACTGGAATCTATGGAAATTCTGTGATGTAATGTGTAATACAACTCACTCCGACTTATTAGGGACAAATCAGCTTTCTGTGGAGCATTGTTAAAATGCTTCCAATGACATTGATATGAAATTTCTTTCTTATATCACCCAAACAATGAATTTCAATTGGAATTTCCATTACTGCGGCGAAAGACAGAATACCTCGATATCACAAATATATCTTTAAATTCTTGAAGTTCTACAATTCTGTACAGCCTAATTACTTAACATTAAATGTTAGATAGAGATAATATTCCGAGTTTATTAGGACAGGAAATCCTTTAGTTCGGATTAAATATAGAACTGCAAAATAGTATAAACTTCAAGAGTTAGAAAGTTTAGTAATATTTAGAATTCATAATATTTCTTATATACATATATATATATATATAACATAACATTTTCATGTTATTTTCCAATAACAATAATAAAAAAAACTCATGCAGACAAGATCAGTAAATACACCGATCTAGCACGCGAGCTCTGGAAGCAGTGGAGGTAGGACTCATCGTCCTGTCTGCCACTGGTCTGGTGCCTCACACTTTGCACCACAGCCTCAGCACACTAGGACTTAACAAAAACAATTATGCACAACTCCAGAAGGCTGTGGTACTCAACACAACACGCATAGTTAGGAAATTTATGGAGACAACCACACATCTCTAACCATTCTTGCACACATCTTTACACTTGGCAATACGTGCTTTGGTCTTTGACCCGCCATGTTGTCTTTGCTGGGGAAACCCAAGGTTTGAAACTTTTACATAATAATTGTAAATATAGACATCAATTCAGGATTCAATATTTTTATCTCTTTAAACAATACAACATGAATAAAATGGAGGACATATTCGTCCATTAACATTTTTTTATAAATAAAGCAAAGGAAATGCAGTACTTGAATAAAATTGCTCTTCTGATTAGATTATGGATGAGTCCGTAGAAGGACGAAACGGCATTTCCCAATTCCTTCCCATAATCTAATCAGAAAGGCAATTTCACCTTTTATTCAAGTGCTGCATTTCCATTGCTTTATTTACTAATCCTCACAGCAAGTTAAATTTCTTTTTCTTTTTCCTTTTTAATTTTTTTTATCTCTTATTAAAATAGGAACTTTGGCAAAGATTAGTTATTTAAAGAGATAATTGCCATTTTTTGTTTAAATGAAGTGTATTTCATATAATCCTAACTAAAAGAAAAGGATTTACATTTTTTTTTATAAAGTATTATTAGCTTAGGATTTAAAAAACAACATCATTTGGAAACTGAAAACAGTTTTTTGGAGATTATAACTTTTTTTTCTCAAAGCCTAAACAGTATTCAAATTCTATAAAATAGTTGTAAAAAACATTGCAGTCATTGTTTTTGAGGAACTAATGGTTACGTAATGCTTCTTGAAAGAAAAGTTCGCTACTTTAATTTTCTGATAACTGTTGCCTACCAAATTAAGAAACAAAAAAAATTAGGGCTATATTCTCTGCATTTTTATTTTGAAATATTTCTCATTTTTATGCCGACTTCTAATCCACCCTAACTGTCTTTGATTTGTTCAAATATAGTATTACCATTTTTACTTCCGTTTGATTGTTTTTAATTGATCCGAAAATTATTATAGAAAACAGTAACAAACTGATTAGGATTTAAATATATTTAATTTAAAAATTTAAAATAAGTTGATGTAGATATGTTTTTTTAATTGTACAAATCCACCACACAGTGTACGTCCGATAATCATCAAACAGTTGACAGGAAAACAAATGCCATTACTAAATAAAAAATCATCTTTTTATCAATAACGTTCTGTCGCAGCAAAACTGAGTTAATGATTCTGAATGCTCTGGATTAAATACAAAGAAATATTGGCATAGAATGTAATAAAGACAGAGCAATATCCAAGTAATAGCAACTTTAACAGATAAGATAGTTAATGTTTTGTAATTCATTACTTTTAAAGTGGAAACATATATTACAATTACAGCTTCTAGATAAAAAATAGATCCATGCCTCTATCTTCAGAATGCAATCAATGTAAAGCTGAAGTTTGGTCCATTTGATCTTCTATAAATGTGAAATCTTGTAACTCTTTATTGGAACTGACATCTAGGAATACAAATGCTTCTCTAACAGTTGGATATAATTGCAAGTTTCAGAGTTCCAATTGTCGGATTGAGCACGCGCAATGACAGAATAAAATAAATTTCGTTTACCGATTGCGCCCTGATAATGAAATATAGCCAATATTTGTTTCAATATATTTAATGATAGAGTGTTAGATTTCTGTTTGTTTAATTTCTCACCAGGTGCTTGATTGCCATTAAATTCTGTCAGTTTTGACGAATGTTTTCGATGAACTTCAGTTAAGAAACACTGAACTGCACTTTCCCGTTTTTTAACTTTAATATCAAAGTAGAATAGGAAGTTGATGATAGCTTTTCTCATGAATCAATAATTTGTGTAAATACAAACTTTAATGTGTTTTAATGGACTGTTATCAATATGTTTTCATAAATAATTCACATTGTAAATAACATTTAGATTTCTTTATGCTATGCTTTGCAAATGTTATTCTTTTTTTACCGACAGTTATTAAGTCATTTTTTTTTTCTGCCAAGAACCTCAAAGAGCAGGAGTGAAGGTTTTCCTGGGGGAATGGTTGAAAAAAAAAGAAGAAGAAATAATGCATTTGCCCAAAGATTCCAGGATAGGGAGAGAAACTGAATGGAGACGATTATGCAAATGTAAGGGTGCGAACACCAGAGTAAATTCCGTCTTTCATTGCAAACTTTAGCCTCTTTACGACACATCATAAAATATTCCGTGAGCATCACTATTTTCTTGAAAGGTCTTCCTGAAATGCAATGTACAGATACTGCAAGAAAATCCAAGATTAGACGCTGAATGCCTTTTAGAAATTCAAATTCTGCAGAAAATTAACTTAGATTTGATAAAACATTTAAGCGAATGTTTCAGTTGTTTCATTTGCTAGTTTAAAATTTCATGTTCATTTGGTAGTTTAAATTGCAAATGTAAAATGGATTTGAATTCCAAGGCATCTGAAAAAGATGATGATTATTACACCACTAGTTACGTAAGAAAAATATTATGCAATCCTTAATAAATAATTTCGCATCCGATCTTCTTTAAATTCATTTGTTTAATCAAAAACTTCATAAAGATAGTTGTGGCAAATTTCAATGATTTTGAATAACATTTGTTTAAACATTTGTTAAAATTTGTTTTTAGTTATTATTCACCTAAAGAGAATTAAAATCTCACTCTTTTATGAAAGCGAAACCTTCTCAAGTATAATTTACCATTTATTAGGTTGAGACTGAATATATTTTCTATTACAAAAGGGATTAAAAGATTCAAAAGGGATCGCTGCAAAAAGGATCCGAAGGCTCTCATCAACCACAATGTAATGTTTACAGCAATTTTTAAATGTTTTAAATACAATTTTTAATAAGATATGGTGTGTTTTTATTATTGCTTTTTAGAAATATAAAATTTTAAGACACAACACATGTTAAGCTGATTTTTAAACTATTACAACATTTTTATTTATTATATTTAATATATAATAAAAAACTATAAAATTACAACAATATTGATTATTTTTTTATACAGTACACCCTCTATTAATTTATGAATACGAATTTAATAGAAGGGATTTATCACTAAAAATGATACCTGAAGAAGATGAGTAAAGAATTTGTAGCTGATCGAAATATTGTTATAAAAAGAAGATGGAGAATATAATGAAGAATGTAATAAAAAATATTGATTTTTGTTGCGGAATTAAAAATGTTTCGTCTGTACATTTTCTTGGGTGTTTTTTTTTTGCATAGTCGCCTGTTTATTTTTTTTTTTGTTTTGTGTTTTTTTGTTTTTTGTGTTTTGTTGTTGTAATATCTTACTTCTATGTGTCTCAGTTTTTAGTTTTCTTTTATATGTATAGTAGTTTTTTCTATATATCTTTTGATCAAAATGATGATACAGGGATATAGTAATTATTCCATAGACGATAGTTATTCTTTTTTGTGTTTTCTTTTTCTTTCTCTCGGAAATCTCAAAATGCTTAAAAGTAGACTCTATTTTCTTTCGTTTTTTAGCGACTCAGTAGGAAGGAGCTATTAAGATTTCCATGTGTGTGTGTGTGTGTGTGTGTAACGCCCTCCACAGCCCAAACAGTCGGAAGTCGTACTTTGTTGGAATCTTCATGGACTGGGAGGTTTTTTTGGGGAAAAATCTGACAGTCCAGGTCACTTCCGGTTTTAGATGGTCATTGATCACATTAAGAAGATAGTGGTAATTGGACAAAATTGGAGTCTATCTGTAGTAAATCTATTATACTATTATAAAAACAAAAATGAAACCCTCTATCCAATGTTACCACTTCCGGTACAATGGAGACCACTTACTCCGATTAGTACAAAATGGGTCTTACCCTACTGAATGAACTCAAGGCAGGCACCGGGAATGATTGGACGTCAACAACTCTCCTGCAAGCCCATTACAAGCATTGGTTACCCAAAAGACCGTGAAGGAAATGTACTTGACCTTTGAATTATATCGGCTGGAATAAATAAATTTTGAGCACCAATCAATATTATTGTTACTTTTAACAACGCAAGTTGTTGGTTGGTTTATATTTCCTGAAAAACTAAGTAATTCTTTTTTAGTTAGTTGTCCAATTGAAGAGTCGTGGGTTCCCCGTTCTCTACCTCGAAATAAATTCCTACATTCGGCCATGTTTTTTATTTTTTTATTGTAACTACCGCTAAATATATTTATTTATTAATATTTAGTCCCAAATGAGTATATTCTATGAAAGATATTAGAATTCTACATAAAGTATTTTTTATTAATTATAGTTCTTGTAAACTATTTTTTTTTGAAAATTCTTCCATTTACTTTGGGAATCAAAGACATTTTGATGAAGTTCAGTCGTTTCCGAAAGTAAACACTCGTTTTTTTGTCGAATTGATTAAAAATTAAAAACCATCAATAAAACTCGTAATTAAAGTATAAACAATAAAACTTATGCATTTTGACAGTGAAATCATTTTCGAAATTTCCCCTCTGAGAAACAGCTCTGGTCCAATGCTATTTCACACTCTCTTATACTCTTTATTTCCTATTAAGTAACTACCTCTGAGAAACATTTGGAAATTTCAACTGATAAAAGCCATGTAGTGTCAAAAATTACAAGATACCTAAAAGGTTTAAGGAAAAATTTAAAAAGATTTCTAAGATAACTTTTCAGAATTTATGATTGATGATTCCAGATATGCATGGTTACAGAATCCTATTGGGTAAACTGGTAATTCCTGTTACATAAACAGTATCATCTTAATTTCTTATCTTGTCTTGACATGTCACTTTGAATATTGGTCTCAAATTTTAATGTGTTTATACATTTTTTAAACCCAAGGCGCTTTTCCTTTATTTAGATGCGCATAAGAAATTCATTGAGGCTGGCAGAACCCAGCACCTGAAGTCTCTTTTTCTTTATTTTTAATGTGTTTTTATTTTTTAGTTTATATTCAAGGAGGTTCCATTTCTATACCCACTCAACATCTTAATTTTTTATTGTATTCAAATTTCAGTTGGTGGAAGTTTGTCTACTTTTTGTAGTTTATGAAATTTAATTGTAGATCATCTTTGTTCAACAAAGTTCACGTGGATTAGATAATGATTTTATTTTCTGGGAAATATTTTCATGAAAGTTTCCATTTTTTTAATACGAAACTGTTTAATTGAAGATCTTCATAATCTTAACATAGTGAGGAAATCAAATCACTGAATAATATATTATCGCAAAGTAGAAGGAAACTGGATACTCCCGCAAATACAATCAAAAATTAAAGTTATTTGGTTTATTCTTTTGGCTACTTATTGTAGGAACATGTTAATGTAAGTCATTAATAGTAAATTTTAATTCTATCTGAAAATAATCCAAAATCCAGAAATAATCTGAACATAATGCAAACACAGTGAAGCTCTATTTATATTCGGGCGAATTTTGAAACCATTTATTTAATTAACAGTTAAAGTTTTCAGTGAGAAGTTTCATGAGAAGTTTCATGAGAAGTTTTTCATGTCCTTTGGTAATTCAGAGGACAGTCATCGAGTTGCTTCACGAATTTTCTTACATGATTATTACCAGCTATTTCTTCTGCAGTATTTTTAGAATTTTACGCTTACGTTATATTGTTATGTGAAATCTACTCCATAAATTATGTATAGATTTAGGAATCTACTTTCAGATTTTTTTTATTCCGTTCCATTCTTTAAAAATGCTTTTTTCATTTTGCAAACCTACTTATGAATTACATTAATTGTAATATTCCATGACAGAAGTGTGATAATAGATATAAAAAAGGGACTAAGCACACTTAGAAACGACATATATAATTAAGAAATTGCTACATGTTATCGGGAACCGGTTCTCATCATCAGACGATTTAAAATAAGTAAAAACAAGACAAAACGAAACAAGTCAGTCTTATAGTCTCAGGCCTAAGATTGGGAAATCCCACTGCTTTCTTGATAGAGATCGACGACCGGCGAGGGATGCGAATCTGGGGATAATGCCAGATGGAAACTGTCAGCGGTTCCCCTCCTCGACTTCATTATATTCATCATCCATTCCTCTTTCCCAAACTGTTTCTTCCTCATTCCTAATTATCTAAATAGTAATATATGTAATCTAAAATGTATGCACGTGTATATGTACGCATGCACATATTTACAGATATGCATACATACAACATATATATATGCGTAACATAAACTAAAATAAGAAGTAAAAGATCTTTAAAGAAAAGGATGTGGATATGATTAAGGGTGGGGAGAAAGAAAGAGGATCTTGTTTTTGAGTTTATATTGCAAAGTAGTGGTAATAGATGCTTCAGTATTATAGCACTTTTATGTGATGATGAGCAGTGTCTTGTGAAATTTCCTTAGGTAGTGATCACGTTGGTTGTGATAAGCAATAGGATTTTCGGTGATCAAAGTGTGCCCTGTTACGTTGCAATGAATAGCTGTATTATATTGTGTATTACTTCCTTTAACAGCCCTATCATGTTCTGTCATCTTTTATTTCTTTTTGTTTCTCCTAAGTAATTGAACCTATTACTTCCGTTGTTACAAGTGATGCCATAAATGACGCCCGTCTTTTCAATTTTCCATGCTCGACGTTTATTGTGAGCGATGCGATCCTTCATGGTATTCTTTATTCTATTTGTTTTCGGCGTTATTTTTGTGCCATGTGGATTCATTATAGTTTAAATTGTATATCTTCATGGTACGGAATGCTGATGTATCTATAATCCTTATGGATCATTCTGCACTGTTCCTTCGTCTTCGTCAGTTAAAACAATATTGTGTTCTTATCGTTCTTGCTATTGTTTTCTCAATAAAATCGTATAGGATAGTCATTGTGCAAAAAGATGGTGTTTATGTTTGTGTCAACAACGTTTGACTGGAGCATATTTTAAGAGCTCTAATGACAGCCATGTTAATAGCATTGGTTTTATAAGAGATGGGAACGGCAGAGTGATAGTTGATAGTGATATTAGCATTCACATGCTTTCATGGATAAAGTATACTTCGCAAGTTGAAGAGGAGGACCGCTCACATTGTCCATCTGGCATCATCCCCGGATTCAAATCCCTCGCTGGCCGTCAATGTTTTACTCAAAAATGCGTTTTAACCTACAAGAAAGCAGTGGGATTTCCCAATCTCATGCTTGCGGCTATAAGACTTTGTTTCCTTTTGTCTTGTTTTTACTTATTTTAAATCGCCTGAGGAAAGGAACCGGTCATGGGTTCCCGTTAACATATAGTAATTTTTAATTAATAATATAAGTCATTTGTAAGTGTGCTTAGTCCCTTCTTTTATATACATTAATTGTAATTTTGCTAAAAACAAGAACTTACTGATGGCTGGAATTATTTTTCATACTGTTGTTTGGACTTTAAGTATTACAACAAGGAGTTCCTGAAAGAACTTGAAGTTTACTTTTCTTAAAATGCTGTGGATTTTATTTTCTTGGTTTTTGAAAGCTGCAAAAGTAACACAGCGGAAAAGTCACCATATATTTGTAAATTTACAATATTGGTCAAATATAAATGGTATCCTCATATGTCCATTTCTAGAAATTAATGAAATCAGCAGATATTGAAGTTACTTAAACCCAATTGTTTAATTACAATAGCCACAGGCATAGAGCACTGGATTAATAATATTTTAATACACATTATTAGATATCGACTGAAAGTCAATGTTGGAGTTTTTATTGTGTTTTATAAAAGCTTTTCTCATCTTCACGTGATGCAAATTTTATAAGCTTAAATATTCTTAAAAAAATAATCTAAGGAAATATTCACAGTTTTTGCTTTTATCTTATATTTTCAGTAATTCCATAAATTTTTTCGATTTTGTTTTTATTAAAAAAAATTATCAACTTTGTATTCATTTGTTTGGCGGAGAAATGATTAATAAAAACTCCCATATATTAGCGATCTTAATGATAGCAATTGTTTTGATTCGAAAATGAATATCTAGGGATTATTTTTATTACTTAGCTTTTGTTAATGATTTCTGCATTGGCTAAAACAAATCTTAAACATCAGTAGATTTAAATTACAGTATTTAGCTTTGTGAACTAGATAGATGCATTATAGAATCAAATGAAGCAATGTCTATTTCTAGTTAATTATATTTGATGATCAATTAATCATGAATGAAAACGGCTTTCGTGTTGATGATTTACCAACTCTGTTGTTCTTTCTACTTCATTCGTTCATCTTGAATAGCAAATGTTCTTGTGTTTCCGCCACCGGAAAATCAATAGATGAACAGGAAATATTGCAATGTCAAATGGATTGACGTGCTGTCACGCTTTTGTGCCTTTTACCAAAAGAAGAACGGAAGAGCTGTTATTCAAAAACTAGTTACATTACTTTTTTATCTATTTGCTTTTCCGTCTTTTGGAATAACATGAAAATCTATCACTTCAACTGAAATTAATTTTGGACTTGAAAAAGGATAGAAAGAAAAAGCATTTCTGAATGACTTTCAATTTAACAATAAGAATTACAAGTATCATTGTTTATTTTATTTCTTGATTGATCTGTAAATACTCAGTGGAGTCAGAAATTTGTCAAAAGAAATCCTTAAAAAAATTAGGAAAAGTGATGCAAGAGAAACTTAAAAAAAAAAAGCTTTCAAGCACAAACACCATGATTTATACCATGATTTTTACATGGTATGCATTAAGAGAGTACAATATTACGACCAGTAGATCGTAAGTTGAAAATCGCATATGAGAAATCAGATATCAGTACAAAGTAGAATACTAGCTTATATATTTGTGATTTAACTTTTTTAAGTAACATGCAAAAATACTGCAAATGTCTGTTATTAAAAATATTATAGCACAGTATATGTTCACTATTTAAAAAACTGTACAGCAATAATGGAAATTAAAAACAAATAGCATATAGTATGATAAATTTTTGAGTAAAGAGAGGCTGTTAATATATAATAAGTAACATAACAATAATGCTTACAGTTTATTACATCTGTGAAGTACTGTATCTTCCAATATGATAAATGTGGTATGAACAGTAGTATTTTACCGCTGGCAGCTACTTCATGGTAAATCTGTTTATGTGGAAAAGCCTAGAATCAGATATGTAGATGCTAATCGTTGTGAGATGCAACTCGAAAGGGTTTATGAAGACATTATGGGACCTTTGTTGTAACTGCGAAAGGTCTTATCTCGACGTAAAGAAAAATTTAAGCAAAAACAAAGGCTATATAGCTAGTTGCTTTCTGAAAGCAACCCATCAAAAAAACTCGTTGTTTAAATGCATTATAGAATAAAATGTTAATATAAAAATTTGATAATCATACTTCTATGGGGATTGAAAGATAAAACAACACTACAGTGCACATATTTAATTGATGTTTTTCATTAGCGATAGCTAGTGGTTAACTTCTGTTTATGTGTCCAATGAGAGATACTAAAAAGCGCACTATCATAGTAAGTTTAGCATATTTATTCTATTCAAATAGAATGATTCAAAAACTTAGGAAGCATTTGGAATTGTTCAAATACAGGTAAAGTGAAAGATTAATCAAGTAAAAATCAAGTTGCAAGTTACAGATTCCCTAAAATAGACGACAAAATTAAGGCACTTGTGATTTAAGGTGGATAGTACTCTCTCGTTCATTGAGAAGATTTTGAAGAATTCATTTGTATCGAAATTTTGGAATTTTGGAATTTTAAAAAAAAAAAAATGGAATTTCGAACTTTACAGATTAGAGTGTTATATTAACAGATTATAAATCAGTTGCCACTACAATATATTGTCAAACATCATCACCTTACAACTACCTTTTTTAAGCAAAAGAAACTAAGGCGCATCAAATCAATCTCTGCATATGTCTAATAGCTATTGAACAACTCGATGTATCTTTTTGAAACTTGGTATGCAAATTTAAGAACTAAAAATTATCTAAATTTTATATTTGAATTTATTTTTAAGTGGATCCTTGCCGAGAAAATAACGCTTGAGTGGGACGAAAAACCGCATTAGAAACGAAACAATAATATTTAACAATGAATATTAATCCTTTAATTTCTTACACGATTTTCACTGCACTCTCTTGTAGTTAAAATTAATCGGCATTTTCAGTAAATGTAATTGTATGTTTTATTGAATAAATATAATTTAGAATAAAAGTAAGCCTTCTCCTTTTCCCATCATTAAAAGAAATAAAGAAAAATAAGATAGAAATTTTAATGAATGTGCTTTTAAGTTGATAGGATTTAACTACTTTCAGGAACAAATTGTTTTTAAAAGACATCGGAGCGCGGCCCTCAGGAATGCGCCGAAGTTGTCTGATTGTATTGCTCGCAGTGCTTGAAAAGATGATGGAAGTCGGAGCCAAGTTCAGACAGTATAGAGGATGCTTAGACAGTAATATTCATTAATCGTGCCTAAAGGACGCCCAAAGCTACAGTGTACTGTTAAACACTTCAAAATCTTCAGGATAATCGCTAGAAAAGTTGAATCAAGCAAATAGAGGTCTTATGATAATGAAATATCCATGCAATCCATGCAGGAGAGGGTTTTTGTAAATACAAAAGTCCAGGCAAAAACTATAATTTTTGGATCGGGAAAGAATTATGAATATAGTCGATTGATATTAATGAAAGCCAAATTAACTTCATATGTGCGTTAACGAGATTATCTCATTAGTCATCTCATTAGTCATCTGTATTTACAGAATCTCGATTAGGGAAATACATGAGTGTACTGAACAAGTAACATAGATTATTGCTTTTCTTCAAAGAAAAGTCTTTGAAAATTGCTCCGTTTATAGTATTTTTTTAAAGTAGAACAGTCGTTTTCACGGAAGTAACTGATTTCAATAATTCGCTGTCAATTCAGGTCTCGTAAAGTTAAATCACTTGCGACATAAATTCATCGTGAGACTTTGGAATATTGTAGTCATCTATTAGTGATGATATGACTTAGTATTTTTATAGTGTTCTCAAAAAACGTTATTTTCAAATGTTACTATCCTTTATCTGGCTGCTCAGTTGATTTTTTTTCTAATCGGGGATGACCTGCAAGTCTTTGACACAAATTTATAGAAGATGCTCGTCTAGTTTCCAGATCTGAGTTAGTGACCATCGTTTCATGAAACTTTGTCGTTCGTCTTGTGGACGATGGCATATGAACTGTAAACTTCGTGATGTTACTTCTTATCGATATGGAACTTCGCCATAAGCTGTCAATTTTTTTGCGAAACGGTTTAAAATCAATGATAGAAATGTTGGAAAATGTCCAGTTGAGGACAAGCCTCTCTTTCTTTTAGACGAGGCGAATTTATAGTGGAGTCTAGGCTTTTTTTTTCTTTTTTTTTCCTCCTTCCATTTCTCAAGTTAATTTCCTGGAGACCAGAAAGTTTTCATTAATGTTATTCGAATATAATTTGTGGAAAGTTGTGACGATTACAGCATGGAAAACAAATATTCTTTCTTTGAAAAAGTAGTTTAGCAGAAAATTAAGTCAATGAAAACTATGTTTTGGCTTCTGTTGCAGACAGTACTCAATGCTGTATCTATTCAAAGTTGCCGTTAAAACTGTTAAGCAGTGTAGGCAGTAAAGTAAGAAAAAAATAATACTTGTACTTCTAAGAAATGTCTTCCAAAAAAGCTATTTTAACAATGCAAACATAGTCACAAGATACATACCTTCGCAATGTACTCCATATAAAGTCATGGACATAAGGTCCTTTTTTTAATAAAAAAACCATTTTTTTTAATAAACAGTGAGATTTTTCTTATGAAGATTGCAGAACAGACAATCATTACTGTTCTGATATTAAAATAATTCGATTTCTTTTGTTGTTGGTTTATCTTAGTTTGTAAGAGAGCAGTTTGTTTGATTGAGGAGCAGGATTGGAAGTCGACGAATTTTCTGTGTTTATTTCTTCTCTAAATCAAATCGGTAGTGGGTTTTTAGAAGAAGATTAAAGATGGGCGAGTGTTGAACAAGTCTTCTGACCTCAATGTCGTCCCGCTCTGCTTGTGATTGCATGAGATTTCTGCCGACGATGTACGATGGTAAAGGCGTGATGCTTTAACCTTTATCTGTTACTTTATTAAAAGAGGATGAACATTGTCTGAGTTCTTTATGAATCGGAAGCTGTATTATGGCTTTCTTAAATAAATCTCTGTTATCACGATACTTTTATCCTTGATATAGAAACGGAGAAGAATATGTCCGAGATTTTGAAGATGAGATCCAAGAGTTGCATGACTTTTGTAATAGCATGAATGAATTCTATCTTTTCCATGGTGGAAAGCCTTCACACTAATTAATTAATAGCATAATGGTCTATATTTCTCAAATAGTATGTTAATTGCAGTTCATAATTGCTGTAATTAATTATTAATATATTTCCACTTACCTCCTTTATTATAAACAACTTCAATTCTTCACTAGTACAAATTAGCATCAGTAATCTTGACAATATTTCTTTTCTTTTAAATTTCTAATTGCAATGCATATGTCCTTGTGAGTGTAAAGTTTTACTTCTCCTTGTGAAATGGGAACATATAGCAATTATGCAAGGATATCCAAATATAAAATTATTTTTTTCTAATACATTTAATCATTTTGACATTTTAAAACTTATATACACAACAGGACATTCACGTTATTTGCTCCCCCCCAAAAAAAAAAATTTAAAGGCATATAATCTATGCCGTTCTTTTTTTAAGGCATATAATCTAGACGGCGATGTGCCGTATGGTCGATGTGTCGTAAAGTGGGTTCGAATCCCGGCGTGGGCATTGCTGTTTCTTTCTTTGTCTGTGTCTCCCTGGGACATATTATCTCAGGGTCTATCTCTTCTTCAATTTCCTAACCTCACCCTGACATTGTCAGTAGGTTAGCTCGTGGTCCAAAGTTTACAATGAAAGAAGAAGAATCTGTACGTGTCAGATAATGTGTGTATTTGAAAAGCTTGTGGGTGATACCTCGAAAAAAAATAATTAACTATCTCCCTAAAACATAATATTTAAGAGTTCTGTGTTATTATCAAGAGCAGATTTTTAAAATAAAACTAATTCACATAACAGCTAAACCAATGAAACACTTAACTCGAAAAATTATTAGATCAAAATTCATATTTAATTGTTTGTTGCTTTTGTACAGATCCAATTGGATCTTGATTTGTACTTTTGCCAATTCTAAGGGCCGAAACACTCAAACAAATATCTTAAAAAAAGATGAAGTGATCTCATCTAACATAATACTGAGATTTTTAAATGTTATTACATTTTGGTGTTATCAGATTCTATCCCTGCTTCGAATTTGGTATTTTCATCTCATGTTTATGGACTTCACAAGACAGTTCTTCGCCTCAGAAATCATGTAAGATTCACAAACTGCTATCTTAAGTAATTCAATGAATAAATAAACTAAATTGCTTGGAATTTCAAAATTTGACAGTTTACAATTATTGAGTAAATCTTTGATAAACTAATCTTAAGGGCCTTTTTTTACCTAAACGCCAAAAATAATTCAAGGAATAATGAAATATTTTATATCAAATGTCATATTTAAATAGTTCAACTGGTACTTGAATTCGTTAAATTGTGGTGATTAGGCAGCTACTTACCTGAAAGTTTTCTTAATGTTCCAGAAAGTATTGGCATCTGTAGCTCAACTAATAATGCTGTTAAAAAAAATGAACTTTTGATTTTACAGCTTATTTACTTTGTGTAGATTGGGAATAAGATTTTAGATTACATTTTAGAAAACACATCTATGTTACTGTTACGAGTTATTTTACTTTAGAGCCAAAACTTTCTAACTATATTTATTTATTTATTAGTTATTTATTAGTTCAGTTTTAAAGTACTGTTCGTTCCGAAACTGAAACAGTTCCTTTGCTTCCTATTATCGATAACCAATTACCGTGAATCTTTTCATTAAAAGATACTTTTGTTCTATTTCGAGCTTAAATATTAATAACATTAAATTTTTAACAGGTATTTTAATCGCGAAGTAAGGAAGATCTTCTCGGGTGTATTTTTGGAAATAGGAAAGATTGTAAAGGGTAATTGGAAACAGAAACTATCAGAAACGAAATGTGTTGTGAATAATGTAGCTTAACTCAAAAGAAAGACTTCACTCAAGCATAAAAAGAAAAGCTAATGTCTTCAGGTGAGTTGTGCTTTGGTTTCACCAGAATGGCAAACCCTAAAAGTTTGGTTTGTTCATTTCCTATTCCAACCAAAAAAAAGGGTCTAATGAAGTTAAGATTTCATCTCAAAGAGGTGAAAGCAAATCCCTCCCATTGTGTTTCTAACAGATTTTGAAAAAAAAGAAAGATGCTGTAACAGAACTGCGAGAAAATCCATTATCACAAAGCCGCCATCAAGTCCCGAACAATACTAAGCTTTCGTTACACAAAAACTCCTTATCCTTAAGAACAACTTACTTTGTAGTCAAAGATTTACTAAAACTCGATTGAAATTTTTGTAAAAATAAAAGCATTACCAACCATCTTTTTGAGTAAGTATTTTTCAAAACTTATTTATTAGAGTAACTTGTCCTTCAAATCTGAAGAAGATTCATTTTGCTTTATTTTATACAAATCTTTTATTTTCTTCGGGCTATTTTAAGGAATTGATTTTGTATTCTGAATTTTTTATTTTATGTTCATATTAAATATTTTATTATCTAATCTTTCCATAGTCAATTAAATGTAAGGACTGGTTGTATTTTAAGTTTACACCAGTTCAGAAACCAAAGAGATAATTTCTGCGATGTTTCTAATAATGTAGTGAATTGTAACTGTACATCTGTTATTCTATAAATTCCGGAATAAATTTCCAACTGTTTCTGAAAGGCTTTGGGAAACCATATGTGTCAATTGCTTTAGTGTTGGTCGTACAATTACCGTATTTACTCGCATAATTTCCCCCATCGCGTATTTTCCCCACCCCAGTTTTTGTGGATTACAAAATTCAATTTTTATTTTTATCGCATAATTTCCCCACCTCTACTTCAACGCGTTTCCAACATGATCTTGACTGAAGGTGAACTCACGACGACGCGACAATGTACCGTTACTTCCGCATTTCTCTATCCCACGCTACTTCAGGGGAAGATTCCACCCCCACCCCGGTCAGTACAAGAGCAGACTCCTTCTGAATCAGTACAACAATAACTGTACTTTGAAGAAAAAACAAATGTTGAGATGTGATTTCTTATATTTTAAATGTTGCATGTTAATAAAATTGTTGTTAATTACATTTCTTGCTTAAAAATCAATATTTAACATGGTTTTCCTTACACTTTCACCATATTTTTTTTCCTCAAATTGAAAAACATCGCGTAATTTCCCCACCCCCCTTTTTTTTCTAAAAATATTGATGAAAAAAAAAGGGGAAATTATGCGAGTAAATACGGTATTTTCCCATAGGTTTTTTTATTGTTATTTTCAATATTTTTATTTTTTTCAAGTTCTTTTCTTCTATTCGGCTATCTACGGTACTGCCACATCTACAATTTTATTAATAACTTACTTACTTCAATCACTGTTATGCCAGGTGCATTATGTTGTAATTTCTTGTCTGCAGAAATCACAATTTTCTTTATTTTAATGTATTATCTGACCTTTGAGTGAGCTCTTGTTGTATCATTAAAATGTGTTTGGATTGTATTTGATGCAGTCATTATAGAGAAATCACCATTACCTACAGAAGTAATATAAGCAATAGATGTAACATAAAATCTATTTTTGGATACAGATTAGAGTAAAACATGTCTTCTATCCATAAATAGAACCATACGGCTAAAACAAAAAACTAATAATGAAAGCAGAAATGGAACATTTCACAACGAAAGCTGTTGGATTAAAGGTTGATGGAAGCTACATCGAAGAAACAGAAGACGTTAAGGACAAATGGACTTTCTTCAAAATAGCTTCTCTGAACTGTTCCAAAAAAACAAATGAGAAAGAAATAAAAACAAAAAGGAAAACAAAACATTCATTGTTTCTTAGACAAGAAAATTATGGAGAAATGATGAACTAGAAAATTAAAAAGAAATTTACATTACAAAGAAATGCTGAAAATATCCAGAAAGTTTTCCGCAAATTAGAAATAGATTATCCATCAAAAATAAAGACACTCCTATTCCTGAATTATATTTCTTTATATATTTGCAGTATTTATTTGATCCATAAGGGTGAAATTAATGGTACATATAATATATACATAATATATATATGTATATATACACTGGTCAAAAACAATTAGGGGGCATATGACTTCGGCGACATTATTCAAGTTAAGCGTGTGATATCTTGCCGAAAAGTGAAAATACAATTCGAGTGTGACATATACAACAGAATTAGGCATATCCATACGCAAATTAGTATCTGTAATACGTGAAAATATGTAAATCAAGGATTAGGATGAAAACGATGGTTTTCCAGGAGCTCCTTTCTTGTAGCGTTTATCGTGACGTTTCTTGACATCTTCGATTCGAACGATGTCTCAACAAAATGATTTGCCGGAATCAACAGCATGGAGGCTTCCTGGCAGACTGGAAGAAGATCAGACACAGCGGGTAGTAGCAGAAGCCCTTGGAGTGTCATGAAGTCTCGTTTCTCGACTGTGGAATCGATTCCAGGATACGGCAAGTGTTAGAAGAAGGTAAGGTCAAGGCCGTACACAAGCAACTGTAGCAAAAGACGACCGTTAACTACATAGCCCATAGGAACAGGCGGCAAAACGCTACTTAGCTTCAGCGACAGCTTCTCATGGCAATAGAACGCAGATTGTCAACTCAAAATTATCCGCAATCGCCTTCGCCAGGATGGCCATTAGACACGTGGTGTGAGTCCCTTTAACCGCACGACATCGTATGGCCAATAGAAACTGGGCTGAGGACATCGTCATTGGGAACACGACGAGTGGAGTCAAGTTCTCTTCTCTGATGAGTTCAAATTCAGAGTGGAGTCTGGCAATCGACGAGGTCCTACCTGAAGAGAAACCCGCAAACTAAATAACCCAGCTTTTGTGCAGGAAACATCACATTATGGAGGACGTGGATTGATGGTGTGGGCAGAGAAAAGTACAGGTGGGCATATGGACCTGTCCGTCATTCGAAACGGCAGTCAAGATTCTCAGACCTAGTCTTAAGCGCATTGCACATGGATCCGAAAATCGGTCGTTCGGATCCATCTGCAATGAGCTTGAGAGGAGCACGTGAGACCAAAATTATCATATTGAAATGGAAAAAGATAAGGTGAATGAGGGTGTTTTGGAACGCAATTTAAAAGTAGGGTGATTCAGTCGAAAATTCACATATTCAAAACATCCTCATTCACCTTACCTTTTTTCATTTCAATATGATAATTTTGGTCTCAAACGCTCCCCTTAAGCTGGATCCGATTTTCGGATCCATGTGCAATGGGCTTAACCGTATGCTGCAGCCGTCAGTGATTTATTCCTTTTCATGGATGATAGCGCTCGATCTCATACTTGAAGAAGAGGTAATTGAGGTTGAGCAGTGGTATATTTAAATCCCATTGACTGAGATATATTTGGCACTGCAGCTAGACCTCCTCTGACTTTTCGTGTGAACTGGAGAAAGCTCTCATTGAAGAGTTGCGAAGATAACCCAAAACCCTCCTCGATAAACTCATCAATTCCTTACCACACAGGTGTGCAAAGGTCTTTGCCATTCGAGGGCTAACCTACTCTCAAACTTCATTTTTTTATAAAAAAAACTTTCATTTTTCGTAGAATGGTGCGTTTCAAAATAAAAAAAGATTCTCAATGAGCTTTGAGCAAATTTTCTGTATATTGTTAATTTTTTTAAAAATTTTTGTTTTTCTTAAAAGTGGAAAATAATAAAAGTAAAAGGAAGAGTTCCAATTAATTTTTATTTATTTTAAGTTTTTATTTATATTAAGAACCAGTCATTCAGAAAATCACTGGTCCTTTTTTAAAAATCTATATCTTTGTTCATTTAAATTTTAGGTAAATTTCAGTCAAATCTGTTCCTTTATCCAGATTTTCGAGATTTTTAAGCTCAAGTTCCAAAAACATCCTTCTCTCTATTCATTCTTTTTCCCGTAGGATGCCTCGGGTTTTTTGCAGTGCAGACTCGCTTCGCTGTGCTGATTTCATATGTATTTTGGATGAAAAGAGACGGATCTCCCCCACATATGTAAATCACGAAGGGAATCGTGATCTGGATCTTGATCTATCAAAGCCAGGAATCAGAATTCTTGTCGTAAGGAGTTTTCAGTTCAGAAAGTCCACATTTCTAGGAAATTCTGATTTTATTTCGCGCGCGCTCCTTTTGAAGTTGAAAGAATAAAATTAGGGCGGAATTCCAAAAGCTTTTTCGAAATCATTTGCATGGGGGTAATTTTGTGGTCGGAACTTCTGTTACATGTCGAAATTTGATTTTGTTACTTTGTAATTCTCACCCAAACCACTGTGGCTAACTCGGAATTTCACTTTGTGTTTTCGTTAAATACAGGAAATCTTTCCTAATTCAAATTCCACTTGTACTTTTTCTATAGGTAAAATATTAATATGAAACATGTTATTCAGGAGTATTGGTGCGTGACCACTAAATTATATCAATGTTACAAATGGATTTTCATTTGTATTTCCTTAGAATTTCAATCTTAATTTATTTTTTGTTTTGGTTTTAAGATTTAGGTTTAATTTACTTCATGTAATTTGTTTTTTTGAATAAATTCAAATTTTGTTTCCGGGATACATCAGAGGCTTCCGGAGCAAAGCGTCAAGTGCCATTGTCTCTTAAGATATAGTAAATTGTTAACAATCCATAAGAAAATCACTGTTGAAACATTACAATTTGAAGAGATTTTGACTAGATTTGGACAGAAAAATATAGACGACTGCTTTAGTAGAGATATAATAATCTTTCAGGATGATTTTACAGCTTCATTTCCCTTAATTAAATAATGTAAATTAAGTTCATTAATTAATTAAAAGCAATGAAAAGAAAGGAGCAGTCTCCATTTATAAATATCTATCAATACAGACAGTATATTGATTTTTTTCTGAAAATTATTTAAATTCCCCAATTTCGTAATTATTTAATTTTTAAATTATTTAGTTTTTTTTATAGACAATTAATTTAAGTGATATCAAACCATGCCCAAACGACTGAATGGATTAATATTCACTGTTATCTAGTGGTAATGTTTCTGGGAATACACTTCTAAGAAAACTTTTCTTTCTTTCACGCACGATTTTCGTATCAGTAAACGAGAAGTTATTTTTTCGACTGCAAAATTCATATCGTCTTTTGTGTATAAACAAGTATACCAAATTTCAAGAAGATTCATTGATCAATCTGTACATCATGTATGCTCCCTCTTACTTGAGTTGAACTTCATATTATGATTAGTCTCCTTCATGAATACTGAGGTGGTTTTGTTCCATTTTAAAATTGGATATCTTATTAAAATGTTTTAGTGTTAATATTTACTACAGATAAAATGTCATAATGCTTAAAACATTTGCCAAAAATGTTTTCTCACAATAATTTTGTCAAATGTGTGTAAGGCAAATGTGTGTAAAAACATGTATGATCTGTGTTCTTCGAATGTAATGATAATCAACGCTATATCGCCTTTAAAGCGCAGCAGAGGAAGACATTTTATGTTTTCCTTGCGTGTCCGGAAGCTAGCAACGTTGTGGGGTGAATTCTCATATGGTTATCCTTATTCTCGGTGATACAGACCGGTCTGTTTTAACTTTTGGATTGCACTCAATTTTTCTTGCTTCAGGTGCTTTGAACATCCATAGACATTGTTCTCAGAAAGATATTGTCCCCAGAGGAGTCTTGTACCTTGGTGAAATTTTCGGTAGCCGCTTAAATTTCAGGAGATAGCAGAAGGTCCGGAGAGCTGTTGCTCTTCTCATGTGGCATCAGAGGACAGTCAAGGAAGATTGGGAAATTTTAATTGAAATTGAACTTTTCTGAAGAAGAGCTTGGTTAATCTAATTTCTGATAAATTTCATTATAAATAATATTTAATTTTACTTGAATTTTATTAAAGTTAATTACCGATAAACACGATTTTCTTCACGATTTTCATTCAATTATCATTACGAACATGTAACAAATAAGGCCAATAAACTACTTGGCTTCGTAATTCGTCAAGGAAGTATCTTTCGCAGTATCTCTGCACTAATCTTACTTTATAATGTCTTTATCCGCTCGAATCTCGAATATGCTTCAATTGTGTGGTATCCATATCAACAATACTCAATCAAATTAATTGAAAAAGTCCAAAAAAAGATTTCTAAAATACCTTTTTTTTCAACAGTTTTGGTTTTTATCCTGACCTTATCAATTACGAAACTTTATTATCTTATTTTAAAATTGAACCTTTAACGTTGCGTAGGCGAAGTGCCTCTCTTATTTTTCTTTATAAGCTTTTCTTTTCTTTATTTTTCCTTAATAATAAGATCCATAATTCTATGTTACTAGGTCAAATTAATTTCAATGTAACTATCACACGGAATCGAAATAGATCCCTTTCCTACACACCCTCTGTACCATCTAACAGACACAAAAATTCGCCTGTTGTTAGAATGTACGACGAATACAATCGTCAGTGTCATAATCTTGACATTTTTAATATGAACCTTAAGTCTTTCAAATCAGCCATTGTTTAGAGTCATCTGATTCCCCTGCTGTTCCTTTTCTCTGTCTTTATTTCTCTCTCTCTCTCTCTCTCTCTCTCTCTCTCTCTCTCTCTCTCTCT